>KZ308123.1:837053-1002159 GCA_000376725.2 Ladona fulva | reverse complement strand
CTGGTAATGTCGTCCGGAGTTAAAAGCTTCGCGAAAATATTTTAAGAGAAACTCATACCAACCTTTCACTCTGGTACACTTCCACCGAGCTGTTTAGTTCAGCCAGCTGTTCCTTCAGGAGCTGCAGGTTTGAGTTGACGAAACTTAATTCCAGTGCGACGGTCTCTCTCAGCTTTCTGTTTGTAGTGGCTCTAGAAGAGAAAAGTACATTTATGAGGAATTTTATTCGTGGGATTACTAAAATGAAAACAATGCTAATCCTTGGAGGAACGGCCCTAGGATTCTTAGGCTTTAGAATCGCCTCTATTTGAAATTTCTTCCTCTGAAACTTTATCGAACGAGGTGAATAATGTCATCTATTCCTATCGAATGGATTGCTCTCTAAGTTTTTGATTTATTTATCTCAAACTCAATCAAATATTTCGGTAGCCATGTTCATATTCTATTAAGAAACTAAAGGCTTTAAGTATGGTATTGCTGAAAACAAAAGTCACCTACATGAATATTTCAGGACAAAAAAGTTAAGAGTTGACTTTTTTAAGTATCCTCGAAATCCAGTTATAAGTGAAAAGTTATACTTTCTCTGTTTCGCACATATTAGTTTTATTTTTTACATGGCTCTATGATGACAGACAAAGACTTTCTGCTTAAAATAACCAAAAACACTCGAGTCTCCGAATAGTATCTCTTTTAGACATGAAATTATTTGGAGGAACTTAACTTCCAGCAAACTAAAATTCTTTCAAATCCAAAGCTGTAAAGAGATTAATTAGTCATTAACATCAATAACAAAAGTCCCGAGCAATGCATAATGAAATATACCAATCACTTTTGCTTCAACTATGATAACCACAAGACAGAGCTGGTAAATATTATAGCTTAAAACTATAAACCACCTTTCTGTAATCGTCAATGTTAAGCAAAGCAAATATACATATACCATGCGCCTGTAATATGAATAAAACCTGCTCTGTTGAAAGACAACCTTCCTTACTCTCTCACTTAGGTGTTTTTATGACAACAGCGAATGACCTTAATTGATGCAAAAAGAAAAAAATGGTGAATAACGAACCTGAGAAATGTATAACTAAGATCTAGTCACATGAAACCGTGTTTGCTTACGAATACAATAGCATTTTGACGTTGTGTCAACCACCATTTAGACATAATAGCAAGAATGGGTCGATAAGGGGTGAGCAATCTTCCATTCAACGAAGAAAGAAGAAGAAGATTTAAATAAAGACTTGAAAATGCTGAACTGAAAGCGAAAGCGAAGCTTATGCAAGTCACGCCTGGAACAAAGGCTAGCAAACAGCTAGAAAATTGTTACGCGATGATGGTTTTCTAAACATTTGCATGTTTAGATTCGCATATAACAGCCTATTCATTCATTTTGGATAAAATAAATTTGAACGAGGGAGTTGAGAATATTGATTATTGAGCAACATAAAGCTTCTTTAAAATCTACATGCGCATTTTAGGGGGAGAATAGCGCATGGGAGAGAGTAATTGAGATGCGATTTATTAGGAAACGAAACCGAGAATATGTAGCCCAACCCAAAAAATTTGTTGGGTGACACTATGAAACTGATTTTCTTCCATGATTTTTCTAGTAAAACCTAAGGAATAATTATAACCCGTGCGGAGAGTCACTCTTTCCGCCTTTCGTCAAAGCGTCTTCACCGCAAAAAGTTTCTTCAGTGATTGGTATTAAATTTCTTTACCTAAAGCCACATGCTATGGAATCGTTCTTGTCTTAAGCGAATTCTCTCAAATTCCCAGTGTCCTCAACTTAGTGCAATCTATATCCTCGAATTTATAAATAAATAATTTTTATTGCACTATTCAAAATGAGTCTCTGAAGGGAAATTACCGAGTACACTTATGAAATATTTTTTTTTTAATATTACGTTAATTTTAATGGGTGTTAGAGAGGAATAGCAAACAATATTTGTATCTACTTCGGCTAACGATGAAACGCATCCGACTGGCATAGCTCTTCCTTGTTGAATCTATATTCAAAACATCGAATGAAAAAGGGAGCTTCACGATAATTTTTCCTTCTCCTTCTAGTAACCCCAAAAATTAATATGACTAGACCTTATAAAATTTCTCCCACATATTTTGGATTAGATCCAGCTGATTCATAATCTCCTCTACCTTAGACAGCTGGTAAGAATGCTGAAAGATAACGTGCTTATATTTTTGAAAAGTTTTAAGTTAAATCTTCAAAACCTTAGGGACGAAGCTATCTCATGCTCTATTTCTATGAAGTATATTTGCAGTAAAATTATTCAAACAATGTCCTACTTTACTGACAAATGTCAAACCATCGCTAAACGATACACGCGAAACCAATCTAATGTTAGAGGACTCAAAACTTACGCATTTCACAAAGATCCATCATTTTAAGCCATCTCTGTCGTATTAATTTGACCCAATGTCTGTAATAGGAAGTACGATTTCTCGTATCTAAGACATACTTATCGGAGGGAATCCTAAATCAACAGTGGTATCATAATTCAAGTTCGAAAATTTTGCTCAATGTAAAATAACTCTTGGGATACAAAAATTTTACGACAATATTATTGAATCTCGAAGGCGAACAGACCAAATCAATAAGTTTTACATGTTTCTAATTTATCAGACAAAGCTAACAAAGGTAATCGTGAATTTGTGAGAATCCATAAATATTTGCGTCAGAAGCCATCCCTACTGGTAACGCTTGAGTCAAAACGCCAGAATGTCTACATATAGTGACTTCCAAATGACGGTATAGAAAACCAAATACTCTTCAATTCTTAATTTGTGCTAAATTTAACATATTTACCAACCTACAGTATCTTATTTGTTCAGCAGAGCATGAAAAATGGTTATAATAAAGGGATGTAGCTTGGGTTACCCATACTCCCAAGAGCTGCGGGGAGGTAAACCCCATAGTTCAGGGGGTATGTAAAGATATATATGTTATGTTATTAAAGTATTCTAAGTTTTGTGTAAACCAAGTTTTAGTTCCATGATAGATTGTGTGTAAAAAATACCCATGGATTAATAGACACGCCTTTTTGTTAATGTGCATCGAAAACTTTCGATTTCATTTCTTGTAATGACAAATAAAAGGTAAGGGACGCGAGAACATAAAGTCAAGGGGAAATGGGGACCTAAATGGTTGGCAGCCTCAGTTAAAGAGAGTTAAAAATTGGATTCCGCCTTCATAGGCCTTGACCGTCTACGGATCTTGCGCCATGGATTTTCTTTTGCTTTCATTTCACTTGTAGCATGAATGAAAAATCCTTCCAGGGAAAAGCCCACGTGTTTACCTAAGTCGAAAGATCTAAACAAGAGTAGTTTCGCACAGCAATCGCTGCCACGACTATAATCACGAGTTAAACAAAAAATCGAGGAAAAACCGTAACTCGGGTATTTATTCCTAGAAGAGACAGCGGCGCCCAACGGTGCTGGGCGTGGGTTTTTAAGGCACATCGACCTGAATAACTGCGCGCTGACTTTCCTTGCAATAAAAAGAAGGAAAAGTCGCTCTGCCCTGCCTATGCAAGAACGTTAGAGTCGTGCGAACGCGACGTTCGGGAGTGGCTGGCAAAAAAACAATAACTCTCTAGGATGGAAGCACGACACATGTGACGCTATCCAAGCCAAGTAAACCTTGGGAAGACGCGTAAACGTGACAAAAATAGGATAGATTTCAACATAGGAACACGCCACATTATTTGCAAAAGTACCATTTGCATTTTATTCTTTGCTATAGCCTTTTATTTTCCGAGATATTTAATGACCTAATTACCTCAGATTCTTAGACCTCAATATTAAAAATGTTTTTGTATTTTTCTTCATCGATTTTGATTCTCACAGTAGGTCATCAACGTATGATGTACTGTGCCATGAATTATGAGTTGATGGTAAGAGTATCACGTAGGAAAGTTCTGTGGTAAGCAATGTTCTAAATGAGCGTTTTTCAACTTTCTTGACTCTTTATGCACCTTTATATGTACACGTGTTGTCGCGATTCCCCTTTCCTTCAATTAAACCACAATCATCCGTAATGTTTATGAATCTTACATTTGGATTTTCAATGTAAACTCTATCGATTCCTACCTTGAAGAGAATGGCAAGTTATTCTTCGTTACATATGTTTAAAAAACTGTTCCTAGATAAAATTATTCAAAGGTCACAGACCAAAATCATACTCCCCGAGTATACTCGGGGGAAACAACAAACCCTCAAAGGCTTTCGATTAAAAATCACTGTTATAAATTATGTAGTTCGGATAGCTGTAGGATAAAAAGAATACCCCAATAAAATGACCACATCTCATTCGGAGAGATTTCGTCGCCAACACTTCCTGAATCACAACATCCATAGGAACAGAAAAATAAAAATTACCCGATGTACTTTCTAGCTTTCAATGCTCAGTGTGATTTTATAGAAGTTAATTAGTAGAAGAAAAATAATTGCAATACCCATCATTAGACCAAGCCTCGTACAATGATCAAACCGGATCAGCTACGAGGATCTAAAATAAGGGTTTGAGAACGACCGTCGATAGCCTCAACAACCAGTTGAGAAATGGGTTATTTGATAAAGGTATTTAGAATCGACGAAAAAGCCGCGGCGAGATCGAGATATTTTAAATTTAAAATCCTCAAATAAGGAAGTAGATCCAATGAAATGCGCCCGAGGGAGCCTTTGATGGCAAAGTTGTTGGAATTTCTAGAAACTTAATTACTTTCCATGGAAACCGTCACTGGCGTATCGGTGTATTCCAGGAAATACGATGTGAAACTGAACTAAAAATCTATTCCTTACCTCATCACATTAATCTAAAATTCCGATCGAACTTAATAAAAACTTTAAAGAAACTTAAGTTAAATAATTTTCAAATAACATAATAACATATTTAAATGTATCAGCGGATATAATAACGGCCATGATTGACCAATTTAATCGGATACTATAAGATATCGAAAAAACAATGAATGACTGTGTAAAATAAATAACAATGAAACAAACATATTTTTAAAAATAGCCAAACAAACGAAACAATGAATCAGTATACATCCTATTACACCCTGTTTCGTATTTCCAGGGATCATATAACCTGACCTGGGAGTGACTCACATGGATGTGAAGCGATCTCAAATATGTTTCATACCACACGTACGATAGCATAGTGACCTCCTTCCTCACCGCAGTTTTCAGACTAGAGATTTTATCTTCGGTGTGGAGTGAGGAGTCGGGGGAAATTTCGGATGTCGGCGGTGCTCCGTATCGTGAAAAATCGGACCGGTTAGGTAACGTTGAGAAAGGGTTTCGCTTAATCCCGCAGTTAATGAAGACTTTCGGGAGGAAAGCAGCGAATTATCAATGATTGGATTTTGGTGAAGCGACGTCCTATAATTTTCCGAAAGATCCGCATGTTACGTTCAGAGGATAAGACCCGAGATACAGCCTAAAAGAACGAATGAGAAAAATATTAAGAATTTTATCACAGTGGAGTATCCTTAAAAAACTTTTTTACATTAACAAGGTTTATGATGAGAAACTTCCGGGATGGTCTCCAATTTCACCTTTTCTTTGTTTGTTAGTCTTATCTCCTGACTAAATGGACAGCAAATTCCCCTTGCAAAATTCAGATTCTCGGTTCGAAACTCGGCAATGTGAATGTGTTACGCAGTGGTTCTCAACGGTTGGTCCGCAGACACCTTGAGATCCGCGAGTCAAATTTTAAGGTATTAAGGAGTTTCTACCAGATAATTTGCTTTTTTTATTAGGCATACACTCTTATTGAGCATTTAAGTGAAAATGTGTTAGTTTTAGGGAAAATATTTAGAATTAATTAGAGTATTATCAAGCTACGAGACAGCTGTATCGTAATGTATTGTTTTAGCTAGGAGATAATATGGTAATAATGTATTTTTGTTACTTGAAAATGTAATTGTAACACAGTATTGTGTAGCTAGATGATAATGTCCTGAGAAAAAACTCTGTATTGTTGTATTTAGCATTGTATATTTTACTGTGTATTATGCTATACATGATTTTATAGCATAATACTGGAAAATTGTAAAATAGTACTAAGTTATCACCGGACTTTCAGTACGTCTGTAACGCATGAAATAATAATAATAATCTCATAATGATTTTTCAAACTAAATTAACTGAAAATTTCAGCTTGGCGCGTACCTTAAATTATAAATAAAACAGAAATTTATATTCAACTACCAAAGGAAGGATATGTACTACAGATATACAAATACTAGAGATAAGATAAACTTTTTTTTAAATAGAGGTTTCTAAATAATACGAAAGTAATCTTCACTGCAGGAGAAATATTGTGGAGGCAAAAAGAAAAAAAACTTTCAAGGATATAACCTCTGAGGCTATTAAGGTGACGTAAAGAGCTTTAGACCACGAAAAACAAAAGAGAGATGAAAAATCAGAGCATTTTAATAAAATGTATACAAAAAACACTGTAGCATGGATTTTCTAAAGGCTATGCCTAAAGCTCAAAGATTTAGAAAGCTAAAAATTCCCAGAAACTGCTTAATTCTAAAAGTCGCAGATTGCATAAGGAACGTCCACGAAAGCACGAAAAGGTTCCCATTATCTCCCAGCCGTTGCGTCATCTTCTTTGTTTGCTCTTCCGCATGATATATCTCCCGCGCTCCAGTCACGAGGATCAATTAGTAATTTTAATACAAAGAAACGAGATACTTGTTCCGAATAGTCTTCTCAGTGCTGACTATTGAGCGTAAGACTTTACCACCACTTTTAGATTACTTGAAATTTAAGTACTCGAGCCATATTCCGAAGAACAATCACATTATTCGGGTTATAGTCACACATAATTAGATCCCGAGCTGATTAAAGCTAATTAAAGCTGAGCTGAAATGAACATTATAACATAGGAAGAATTTAATTAATACTTTTATAATCTTCGAATATAAGGTATAAAACTCTAAAAACGTTTGACGCAGTGCCATTCATAGATATCCGAAATTACCACCTGTAAGTACTACAATCTCTAAGAATGATTATGCTGTGCTGTGGAAGTCTACGTAATTTTTAACTACGCTGAACAAAGTTTTTCATCTCCACTTGTTTAAGTTTACTATAATTTTAACCTTCATTCCGCTGACGAAATTTTCCTACCTTGCCTTGGTTCACCAATAAATCAATAATGAATTTCGGGACAGCAGCTACGGTTTTACTTTGCTCGAAAACTAAAGACTCTAGCGAGACGATGGTATCACAAAAGTTTAATAAGTTCTCCCTGAACTTGAACTTTAAATATCGCATATAAGACTTGAATGTTTGAGAATAATTACCCAGGTACTCTTACCCAAAAATATTGGTTCATAAGTAAACACTCCATTTCACGTTACTATTGATGCCAAATGAGTTGATGAATTGTAAATTAAACTTTAAGCCCCTACATTACAATGTGTACATAAAATGGAATTTAACAAATGTTCAATTTAGTGCACGTTATTACATTGTTTTGCAAGAGTTGAAGCGAATATAATAGTTAATCTCCTCTATATATTTGATGGATAAGCATGGAGATCAGTTATAATCTTCACTTAAACTCTTGCAAAACAATATAATACCGTGCCCTACAGTGAACATTAGTTAAAGTCCATTTTAAGTATTCATTATAATACCCGGACTAAGACTCTCTTTGAAATTTATGAAGCCAATATTCACACTTGAGGAGCAATTTTCAGAGATTTTTGAGACATGGCACCTATCGTTAGTGGTAATTGATTTAATAAAGACTACAGTGAATTGTGTTCTTTTGGGAAACGAACGGATATTGCGGAAGGCTGAATGTTTAGTAGAATTGCAAAATTTTCACTTTTTACTGTTAACGTATCATTACGTTGTGAAACAGGTCGATTGAGTCTTTCATAAAAATAAAATTGGAAACCAAAAATAGAAATGTGAGAGCTATAGGTGAGCAAGCAATATGAGGTTTGTGGTTTTCTACCTACTGGTTCGCGATCATTTTTCTGAATTCACGCAATATGCTTTTGAAATAAGTTAAAAAATACTTTGTATTACCATCAGTGCACATATAGAGATGATATTTCAAATCAATCCGATTCAATGTTACCGTCACTAATGGACCTTATAGGAATTCCAACACCAAACAGGGACGAGAGAAATTTTATAAAGAAATATATTTAATACAATCAATAGAAGAAGCCTTAACGTTATAGAATCCCATAACAGGATGCATGGTAAATAACTGAGCAAATTCTAATGAAAGAGATTTACTAGCGACAAGTTTCGAAGTATTCGTTCATCATGAGAAATATATTTAGCTATTTAGCTAATCTTAGCTATTTTACTAATCCTCACTGATTTTTAAAATAGCAATATTAGTATTATATTAGTATTAGCAAGTATTGGTATTAAACGGAACGTCGATTAAGTATTTTGTCTTGATATTATTCGTTTATTAATTTTTGCACGATGAAATTTTGCGAAAGAAAAGAAGAACCGATTGGCGTATTTCACTCGTGTAACTAAAGGTTAGATGGAAGAAGAGCTTTTTCAGTCTCAATCTCGCCTTTAATACAGACTTTAATAATAATAATAATAATAATAACAACTCACTTGTAAAGGTTTTCTGCGCCAGCCCTCAGCCGCAATTCCTTGTTTATCTCTTGGTTGAGCTTGGATCGCTTGTTCTGGAGTTTTCCACGACATGTTGCTATTCGCGGATCCGAACCCTGAAAATAGAAAGAATCATTATTTACGTGCTCGCTGGAAGTCTTCAGTTGAAAGACATAACATGCCAAAAAAATAAACTACAAGTGATAACATACATGGATTCTTAGGAAAGCTCACTAAGAAAAAAAAAAACCTATTCATATAAAATGTAGACCCAGTTGTGAGAAGGTGTTCGCTCCTAATGTCCCTTTATCTAGTACCAAGAGCTGGAAATTAAGTGAAATAATGAAGAGAATAGAAACCTTAGAGATGTGATTCCCCCGGAAGAATACTAAACGTCAAATATGGCCGATAGGGTCACTAAAATGTTGCAACATAATTGGAGCAAAGACGGTGTTTGGAAGAAAAAAATTCTAGTAGGAACAGCACCTATAAAACTAAGGTTAACCTTATATAAACTGTTCATTTAAGGTCAACCTTATTTTTTGAAGGAAGTTTGGAGGTTAGAAATGGCACCCACGTAGAGTGGATTGGATTTTCAATACAAAAAAATCGCAAAGAAACAAGTCGAATCACTGTTGATTGCAAGGAAAACTCTTCTTAGCTTTAAATGCTTAGTATGAAATGAGTTTTTGAGAAGCAGGCCAATCTTGGGAATGGAGCAAACAAACTGGAGTGTGGCAAAATTTTGGGGTAATGAAAAATAGAGGATAACTTGAGATAATTTAATCAAATCGATTAAACTTTTATAAAATGCCTTTCAAGACCACATATCGCTCCTAAGAACATCAGTAAGAATGACAGAAAATAATCATTTCCGTAGTTATAAAATGTTCGTAGCCAACATTGATCCGAGTTGCACAATTCTCACGGCACGTTTAACCTCGGAACTTTCCTGCGACAATAAGCGTGGAAACGCCGAGGGATTTAATGCTCCAATTAATTTTTATCTTCGGAAGAGGTTGCACGACTGTATCTAAGCTTTTACGAGGATTATTGGAAACGAGGTCAACGGGGCACAATTTCATGGAGAATGACAAGAACTATCCGCTCAGTTATTAACATTTGTTGGGACAGAGAGAACCTGCAAAACGGTTAACATACTTGGACTAGAAATTCCGACCAAGGAATCCTGCGGTCGCGGAGAAACGGAAAATCCACGGTACGCGACCAATCGAGATGTTGGCGGTGACCTCATTCACAACGACGCAAACATAACGTGTATGATCGGAGATTATTGTTTGGCTCCGATGTCTTAGCGATTGTTAGTCGTTTTTTTTAACATCCACCGGGAAATCCAAGGTGTAATACTGTTGATGAAAGAGGATGTGATTGAGAATGAACACTTACCTACTGCTGCTATCACATAAAGTATACGAAAGCTTTGAAATAACAGCGCGATGCTTCAAAAATCGTGACGCGGAAAGCAAATTGCACGCAATTTCGATAATGACCAACATGGGAGACTACAAGATAATACTAACTTGCAGGAAACGAATAATTAAGTATTTTTCACGGAGATTTTTAGTAATTTGGCTTGCGATTTCAGCAACATAGTCTGTTGACCAAAAGCTTCGGTCCATCTGGGTTACAAAAATCGCAGGAATAAAGATAGTCAATTTAAATATTGAATTTAAACTATCTATTCTTAAACGTTATAGTAAGAAAGCTGACCGAATCTTTTTCATACTTATAAATCAATCAAGTCCTGAGTGACCTTCGGATGTTATAAAATAAACGTCGCACTGTCTGACCAGTTAAAGAGAAAGAAAGCAATTACTTACTTAATGCGACAACTACTCCTAATTGTGTGATTATTGCATCACTTGTGCTTGTAGCTATTAACTACGTTCTCGCGGTCCATCACTTCGTAACATCCTCAAATTGTTGAGAGATTACTATATGCATTCTTTTCGATTGATGGAAATTTCCATGCTTTAAAACCTAGACTCCATCAGAATGAAATTCGAGTAAAAAACATGAATTATGCTAATCGAACGCCAACGCCGAAAAGAGGAATGTATAATGATTGACTTGAAAACGATTAGTTAGAGGATAAATTATTGGATTTAAAATTATTAAGGCGAGTTACCTTTATTCCAAGGTTATTCCTACTCTAATACATTGCACGCGATTTGTTTCATAATCAATAGTTTTTGGGGATTTTCATTTTCAGCATTGCCGCCATCATATTTTTCTTTAACAGAAACATGAATCAGGTTTAGAGTAACATTTGGCTCCAAGCTGATCTTCATGATATTGATACGTTGTATTGGAAAAATTAAGGATGATAATAACAAAGAGTACACCGAATATGCCCCTTAAATGATTCTGAACGTTCGAGTAAATAAATAATAAGGCAAAGCTATAAGAGAATAAATAGTTTCCAAGATTTTCCATGTAGTATATAACTATTAACGTTGCATACTTATAGGAGAATTACTTTTTAATTTAGGAGAATATAATTTACAGTAGGAGAATATATATTAATATAGAAAGTTATGATTTATTATCGTATTAATACCCAAGAAAACAAGAAATTAATTGTGCGTGATGATGAAAAAATCAACAAAACCTTTTTTAGGGATAACTCCGTTAGGGAGAAGAAGGAAAAAATTTCGATTGTGGGAGTTTCACTTATGGTGGTCAATAGCTTTCGAATTTGAAGGAAAATGATAAATCGGCGGCCCGCATAAAGTGTATTCTTCAGCCTCCCCGTCACGTTCCACCGACTCCCACCTACTTTTGGCCCGGCTTTGAATACATCATCAGTAATATTTCCGAAGATAATAAGAGAGACTTTCATTGCCGAAGGTAGTGGAAAACGCGGTCCGAGCGCCAATAACAAAGTGGTCCATAGATTCATTATCTTATCTTCCGAATGAGAAGAATGGAGCCACGCGAGATCGCCGGTCCATTTTCGGGCATTTTTTCAGATGCTCCGGCGATTTTGAGAACTCTCTCCGGCGCTTACTTTCAAGGAGGCGAGTAAAAGGTGGAGATTTTTCACCATTTTTAACCCAATTCTGTTTCCGAGAGAAGAGGAAAATTTCTCACTCGAGCGGATATGCAAATGGGTGTAATTATGAAGGCATCCGTTTCTAAAAGAATTGATGGGTGAAATTTTTTGGCAATTAGAGGAACCGATTTTATTCGGATCATTCGAGGCTAATCGAGCGAAAGGTGATTAATGAAAGAAGCATCCTCCTTTGAAGCAGCACCAAGGGATTGAGGTAGAACTGAAGAAGTAAAAAGATCACTTCATCGCAAGTGAAAAAGCGTACGGAAAAGGAAAGAAATGAAGACAGTAAGAATGCAACACTGATTCAAGCAAAAAATAAACAAAAATAAATTAAATTAAAAATTATCTAAGAAATCCGACCGAAGTAAACAATCGAAAATCAAAATATTTTGGTGATACTAGCATTCAATCCACAAAAATCCACTTTATAGTGTATATGAAACATCCAAGCCAATAAAGAAGGAACAATAAAAGTCCCTCTTCGGACAGCGCAATACCTATTGATAGCTGCTTTACAAATATGAGTATAAAATTTAATTCAGCTTCAGTATACGTAATCGGGCATTAAACTACTCAGTTACTATGATTTCATTTAACTTAACCTCCTATTATTCCCACAGAGGCAGATGTAACACGCAACGCAAATGTGTTCTCGATTTTTCTTTCTAATTCTCCTGCCCCTATTTACCACTGCGGCTTCAAAATAAAATTACGGCAAGCAAAATCTTCTTTCATTCTTACTTTGGACAAAACTTTAAACGCTTACTAACATCCTATGTACTTAAAGTATCACATCTATCCGACACATAAATAAATTTGGTTAAGGAGGGATAAGCGTAACTTTAATCGTTGCCTAAACATGTTTTACCGCTTAACTGCAAGAGTTGGGCTATTTGAGAAATTCGAAAGCATCGAAATCTCTATAATTTTTCATTCACAGCAATCCTATTTGTAATAAAAATATCTACAAGCCAACAGTTAAGGAAATTCAATGCGGTCATATTATTGATAAATGACCAAAATAATCTGGGAATGTACGGTAATACTCAATTGCGACAAACAGGATGTGCTCAGGAAATTACGACAAGCATCTAGTCAGCAGAGGTCAAACCGCCTTCCAGAAGCAACCGAGAGATTTCCATTGAAACAATCACGAAGGACGTTTACTAGTTTTCTCGTAACAAATTTCCGAGGGGCAAAGAAACTGCACGACCATCAGGCTTGTTCAAAGAATGAGAAATGGGAGAGGTGACACAAATTTCTGGGAAAGAGTCATCTGAAAGAAGAAATCTCGGTTAAGGTAAGAATTTGTCGGAGGAAAAAAATCTTAGCATGGTTTAATTCAAGTCACTCTTCCAGCTGATGCAAATAATGTGTTCTAGATCAACCCTTACAAACCGCACCCTCATGCTTTAGATTTAATGAAACTATATGACCTTATGACGGTATAGATTGACTTAGCACAATGCTGAATCATACAGCCAAGGATTATAAATGACACCTTTGCTACAGAATAATACGGAGAACTGAATAACGTACATACATCAATAAATTGCTATACCTATTCTTAAATACAGAGACTAG
This sequence comes from Ladona fulva, assembly GCA_000376725.2. Taxonomy (NCBI): domain Eukaryota; kingdom Metazoa; phylum Arthropoda; class Insecta; order Odonata; family Libellulidae; genus Ladona; species Ladona fulva. The sequence continues at coordinate 988,856 of KZ308123.1, read as the reverse complement.
AGATATTTACGTATGCAAAGAAAACCTTCATAATTTAACTGAGGATTTGTAAAGTAGAATAAAGCAACAGCAATTCTAAGTAAGACCGATTTTGAAATAAGATAATTATTGCGTAGGCAATGTATGTAGGTATTACTTTTCTGAAGCTCCGGCAGACTTCACTTCGTTTGTTTCCGTCAAAGCGCTGAGAAAAAATTGAATATAAGTATTGCTCTTTACTATGAAATGCTCGGTAGTATGTACACTAGTAGTTGTCGACACTAAATAATTGGCGCTTGTGCAAATCATTATGATTGAAATGTAGAAGATTTCAGGTACTCTACACTAAGATAATTTCCATATGATAATCTAATACTATGACATTTTCCCTTTAATCATTCCTTTGCAAAGTCTTTAACAAACTCAAATATCGATGCCAAATTAATAAAACTACGGAGAAAAATGTAGATGATGTTTATTTATTTTTCATTGTCACACCCACCATTTTCCCAGTGAAAACGATCTACACGCGCGTGTATTTCCCTGTGAAGTTAATTCATTCTTTGGGACAGTTCTCCCCAAATTGGAAATGGGGACAGCGGAGATGTCTTTTCCGCCGGTAAAGCGAGCAAGAGAAAGTGAAGAGTTTGGACTTCGATTGCGAGAGAAGGCGTTGTTAAAATAAATGTTGATGTAGAAGAGGAGAGGGGACTCTAAACAAAAGAATTACTATTTTAGTAGAGCGGAGAAATGTCCGTAGTCGCTTGCACGCTAGAGCGGGATGAGGAAAATAGAATGGAGGGAGAGATACCATATTCTTGTCTGAAAGAAGTGACAAAAGAAAGGGCATTACAAAAGATAGCTTTGGAACGAGGACGATAGAAAGAACTACAATTTATAGCGTAAAATGGGAAAGTAAACTTATCAGAAGAGATCTAAATTTGTTTATTTTGTGATTGGACACAAAACAAATATTGACATCGTAATAGAAGCAATGATTAGTTAAATAATATGTGTACTCTCGTTTGAATAAAACTGTTACAATTCAGGTATAAAACTGTTCTCCAGTTCCATGAACCGACATCTATGAATAATCGTTCTTTCTGGATGCGCATTACTTTAGAAAATTCTATACCCTTCGAGCAGAAAAACTTCCTCTAAACATAAAGTTTACAATTATCTTTCGGCTCAGTTGTTTTTCTACCGTTGCATCGTTAATCTATCTGAATTACATCCCCCTTTTTATTTGTTTTCGTGAACTGATCGTTTATCCGTAGTGTTATTTTTATTCTGAGGGCGCACCAGAGCAAGTAAAATCATAACTTATTTATTTGGTATAACATTCGGTCGATTAAAAAACTCTCAAGGCACATAGTTCTTCGTGAGAAGAAAATTGAAGAGGAGAGGGTAGGAGATGGATCGCTTGTGAATTGTTGCTAGGATTATTTTTGCAGAATCGGAGAGCGTGGGCGGGTTGGGCGGTGTCAGGCGGATGGCTCATTGGAGAGTGACTTTGGCGGAAGACGAGTGCGGGTGCAACTGGAGAAGAGAGAAAGCAGAAGGGGTGTAATCAGTGAAGCGGTCAAACAGATCATCGCCTTGTACTTTCCCTCGGAATCCTCCGTCACCGAATACGACCTGCTCTCTTCGAACACCGTTGCCTTTCCCTCCACTTCTCTACGTCCGGTTGTTTCAGAATCAAAAAAATCGGCGGCTGGCAATTCGATACTTGCGAGTCGAAAATGACCTCCCGACCGGTTGCGAATTTTTGGTGCCTAATTCTTTACGAGGGAGTCTATCGAAATTTTCCTGATCTAATGATCGTTATATATGTTTAATTTCCCCAGATACAAACTCGAAAGTAAAAATGAAATATAGAAAGGATATACTGAATTATTAGCGTGAAATAATTAACTGAAAACGATTTCTTGATAAATAACTAAGACTAAAAATTAAAGTCGGACTATCGCTTCCTTGTTTAAAAAATACGCAAAATGTTAATGAGTTAGTTACTTAATGTCTTTTTTGACGGACATGGAGACTAAATTTTTTCATCCGTCTAACCTAGCGACATAATCCCAAGCAGAAACGGACATAAAAATCTCTGAAAGTACCGGGACTTAAACCCGGATTTCCCGATTGCCGGTAAATTGCTCTACGGCATGTGTGCTTTGGTAACATAGTTTAATGGTTAGAGCAGGCGACCGACAATTGGGAGATTTTAATACCGGTCCTATCAAATTTTTTCCATGTGCGTTTCTCTTTGAAAATTTTCTTAGGTGCTCGCCTTTACGGGAAAAATCACCTTTGACCATTTTCCTAGCGTCATAAGTTATATTAGAAAACAAAGATGGCAAAAACATTTCTAGGGAAAGAATTAAAAGTGGATCATACTTGATATACTGAAGATCTCAGCTATTGATTCAGCAACACGAAAACTAGATACATCTACATAAGTATGCTAGCCTAGCTAGGCTAGCCACCTTTCGGCAAATGGCAGGGGATGCAAGCACCATGACTCTACTTCACTAATCTATTGCTTTCGCGTTCGTGGAAAAAATGAATTCTGGAAACGACTTGTTCTAGCATCTATTTCTCTGATTTTCCTCGCAGTGTCAGAACGGCCTATATAACATGGGGGACGCATTACGTCAGCTACATCATCTGTGAACGTGCTTTCTCTAAATTTATTAAGTAGATTTATCCTTAGTTTAAGCCTTCTATCTTCCAAACATTCTCATCCCGCATCCTGAAGCATTTGTGTTACACCCACTGACTCGTCGTAACAATTCTTTACAAAACGTATCGCCTTTCGCTGTACTTTCTCTAATTCCCGAATACAACATTTTCTGGAGGGTCCCATACACTACACGCATATTCCAGGTGAGGTCTTACAGCTTACATCGTCTAATATGAACTAATTGCATTCCATAAAATAACACACAGCTATGATTAACCTCGTTCCCTCTCAACCTTATTATCATTTACAAAATAGGCTGAAAATAAACAAGTTTATTGATGATGATCTGGGAAACTGGGCTTCCGCCAAGATCGAGCCCGGGACCACTCCGATAGGAGTACGGTGCTATCTATTTGGTTAAGCGGGGGGCCGTACCGCTAAAACAGATGATACGAGATATGATTTGTTGATATTTGTCAATCGAAACATTGGTAACTCTTTAGTGCTAATGATGAGAAATGTATGCGTCATCGACTAACAAGCGATAAATTTATTCTGTTGAATTTACAAAAAGGGATTCAACGAGCGTGGAAATTTACGCAACACCTTAACTTCCGCATTTTTATCCAACCTCGCCGAACTCTCTGATAAAGTGAAAAATTCACTATTCACCAGTTTCCTAGACCTGGTATAAACCAATTTAGAATTATTTTCATCCTTTTCATCTAAAAGCGCTCAACCAGAAAAATTGTTACTCTTGACCGCAGCACAAAATTTCTTTTATGACGGGCGATTTTCTTCCCGGATTCCAGCCTCGATTATATAACCACAAAGTTCTCCCAGTCCCATGTTGACATTCCTAAGGTAGAACCCAAGTAAATACTCTCGACAAATGAAACAGAATCAACAGAAGGGAGAAATTTGAAATAGAAATCGCCGCCTGGACGAAAAAAAAAATCAGTTTGCGCAGAAAATTGCACACAATCGGATGTCGTGGCAACTTTCCCCAAAACGTATCACTGAAAAAATATTGCCGCAAATGTACATACAATTTTGAGAGGAAAATTAACGGATTTTGACGTGAAACCATTCAAGTACGAATGAAATGCGAGGGACAAAGCCCGCCTTTGCTATGAAGATCCTTGCGAAACCCAACTCTCCCGACGTTTTCCACACTTAAGAAAGACTCGAGCGTTCCCGTGTCCCTCCTCAAGATCTCCAGGTGGAGAGAAAAAGATGATGGAGATCCTTGAGAAAAAAAGGGCTGAGCGGAAAGAGGTGAAATATGCCACTCTGCGGCTTTTTCCTTCTAAAGTAGTGTATCCATAGGAGTAAAAGAACTCTTCACGTCCATGCTCCTATCTATTCTGAAATGAAACTCTTCCGGTTTCTTGCCTCGCAGAAAGGTAAAAAATGAATGGAGGGTTATTTGAAGAAGGTAAAACGCTGCAACTAGTGGCGAGAGAAGCACTAAAACGAAATAAATCCGTCTGCATTTAATTTCATGGAATTTTTTCGGCACCAGTTTCAATAATTGCCTCTCTATCACCAAAATGAATTTCTATTTCAAAACGTCTAAATACCAAAGACGACCAAAAATTTATGAGGCTAATTCAGTCAAAATGTCAAGCGCCAATAATTTCAACTGTAGAATCTTTCCATGATAGAGTAATAAGATCGAAACGGAAATAACATCAACATTTTGGAACCTCTTCCAAAATAGTTTTCTAGAAGAGGTTGCTTCCATAAGAATAAGCCACAATTATAATTCTTTTGTAAGGTTTGAGCGCTTAATATAGTGCTGATTTACATACTATTGTTTCTTTGAGTAATTTCTCTAAACTTGAGAGATGATTTTTAAGGAAATTTGCAATCTAAAGCTAAGATGAATGACTTGTGGATTGGATGAGTAAAAGTTTTATCTATCTTCAATAAAACCACTTCCTTTTCTAAAAGCCTAAACTACGTTATCCAAATCAGCTGCAAAATACATACTAAAAGTCCTTAAAAGCAATGAAATCAACAATAATTTGAGCGACATTAATATGTCAAGTAGTATTTCTATTCGTTTTCAACAATTATACTTTCCGGGACTAAGAATATCATCACTTCTGAAGAGCTTGCTTGCTCGCTTCTGAGGACTTCCTTTTTCTATTTAAACTACTTTCTGTCAGTTACAGAGCCCACAGAATAAAGCAATTACTTTCTTAACTAAATTCTACATTTGAAAAACGTAGACATTAATTTATTTTAAATTGTGTGTAAACGACTGATTTTCTCCTACATAGTTCACAAACCAACGCTCCAAGAAGATGGAATAATAATATGAGAGTAAGTGTTGTGTTTTGGGAGGTGATAATGAAATGCTAGGAAGAAAATAAATACAAAAGAGGAAATGATAGCGGATGTAAGAATAAAAATAATCACGCAAGGCGAAAAAGAAGAATAAATAAGCGCTCAAACTTTTTACCAATAGAGAAGCTGCGACCTTAAAAGTTTTTTTTTCCGAAAAGTTATCAATATCGCTATTATTACGGTACCATAGCTTCCGGCCACTTAAATCGAAGTTCGCGGTCGAATATTTTTTCTAGCACATCCTCCATAAAAAAGGAAAAGCCACACTCGTCGTAAGTTCTACCACTTTTTTCCGAAGTCTGTAATATCGAAAGTCTAAAAAGGATGCTTGAGGCATTTTCTGTTTTTCTGTGGAGATTTTGGAACGTATCCAGAAATGGAAAGAATCATTTTCGTTCCTATTATTCTTTGGGTTTACAAAAAATTTGACCCGCCTCGCCGTTTGTTTGTTTCGGAGGATACGCAAAACTTTTCCCTACTTCATTTACTTCGAAACCGTTGGAGATACTGATTATATCACAGTTGTAGCTCGTCTCATCTGCAGAAAAAAAATCAGTCGATGGAAACCTGGTGGTTATGCGCTGCTAAGTGTCATATACACATCCTCTAAATTGTGGAGGGGTCCATTTACTCTTCCGAACTTCCGCAGCCATGAAAAAAATATTTTCTCAGCCGGCTTTCCTTGGCAGTATTGTATTAGAACGATACCTCATCTGAAACTTGTAATTTGTTCCAAGAATTTAACTACAGATAGAATGGACGGATGAAAAATTTCATCTGGTACACAAAAAAGATCTCAACACTTCAATATTTTTTCCGAAACCCTTCGGACATCACCCATTTCATTTTTAAGAGCCCCAAAAATTGATAGCTTATATTCTAAAAAATACATTATGGTGTGTTAGAGCACATTATATATTGTGATACTTTGAAAGGTTCCTCTGAAGCTTATACACGTAGGTTACGAACAGCTGAAAATCGCTCGCAAAATATTCGTTTTCACTTAAGATGATGGGGTTCGCAGTGAATGAGGGCAGGAATGACATGCCATCGAAAATATCACCTCATATCTGAATAAATTGATTTTCATATAAAAATATGAGAAAACAAATTCGTACTTAATATTTTTTCAAGAACAATGATCTCTAGGTATGCAGAAGCAATATATCATTTAAATATCCGAGATGGTGTCCCTTAGTTTCATGTTATTTTCCTTCTTTGGTTCACTACAATATATTTTTGAGAAAGTGAATGCTGCTATAACGTGAGAAATCATAGAGAATTTATTTCTTTTTCGCAAAGTTTACGTAAAATGACGTTTACCAAAAAGAAACAATTGGGAAAACTAAAAATAAAAAAAACCAAAATAATGTGATTAATGAGGAGCGCTGAATAACTCGATTACTTCAAAAGTTTATAATTTTGTGTGTTGCTCAATATGTTTCCTTTCCTAGCAACCTGATGGGGAATTAAGCCTTACTGCCACGAGTAAATTTGTACTCAAGAAACACTTGACACGGCAAATGACAACCTATCAAGAGATTAAGAAGGCGTATAAACGGGAGTTAAAAAAGAATACTTTCCACTTCAAATATCACTGGACATGTATATCTATCTCGCCATTTTCATCGGTTTGATTTCCGCAAAAGGAAAGTGACATTAAGATACGTCAGTTACAGTGACTCACCGTTTGTAATGTTACGGCAGTTGTCTCTAAAATCGCCACGCCCAACTGGCAGTCGATCGCCTCAAACATCGAATAGACGTAATTTACTCCTATTTTGCACGTGAATTATAATCATCAATGACATGATACGGATACAGTCATCGCTGAAGGTTAATTAATGATGAGACTAAAACAGAAAATATTGCAATAAAAATTTAACTTTTGGTATCGTACATATGAACACGTTATAAATGCTTAATTCTTTAGCCTTAAAGACATGATGATATGGGATCTATGTCAGATTTCTCAGAAAAGCAGTAAATATCAAACACCAAAGACTCGAGTTAACTTTTGCGTGACGAGTCCATTTTAGTGGGTCTTTCGAAATCCTTAGACGTTCAGATACCCCAAGTAGGATCCAAAAATAGGCGCACCTTCCCAATGGCAGAGACTCGAATACCTGGCACGAGAATGATCCACGTTCGTTCCCTTTCCCACGGACATTCTTCTTAAAGATGGGAGCCACTTCGGATGACCTAGAGTGAGAGCTATCGTGAAAATCAAAATTAAAGGAGTACCACGGCGATCCGTCTCCGGTCCTTTTAATTTGAAGGAACTCACCACACAAATAGCACAGCAAGACTTCTTGGGCATTTGATTGCGAGAGGCGTACTCAAACTAATCGAAAATTAGCGAGGAAAACCACAAACAATCGTCCGCGAATTTTCCATTGTTATCGAAGTACGTATGCTAAACAACCTATTACCTTCCGGAGCTCCTCGAGGCCTCGCTTTAAGCGTGACCTGAGACAAAGGTCACGCCCACACGTCGAAAACATCTTCTTCGCATTCTTATCTCCTCGTCCTAAGAAAATAATCACGAAATATTTGGAGGCGAGGCAAGGTGTGATCAACGCTTCTAAACATTTTCCCCACGACACACATGCGTACTCATTCAATCTTTATCGTATTTAACTTAGCGTTGGTTAGTTTAAGTGGGCATTTAAGTTATTACAAAAGAAATAAAATGTCTTTATTTCTTTCTGTTTCACATACAGCAAAATTGCCCATCTGAAGTAAAGTAAAATATTATTTTTGATAATGTCATAACAAGTTCCGAATAAGTACGGCTCGTAATAAAATAACTCACAGAATTAAGTTCACGTTCAGGGAAAAATGACAATCATATGTAACTCTGGCTATATGATCGAGAATTTACCTACAACAAAAATAAGTAATACTGCAAACCCGTTTGTTTCTCAAACGCTTTATTTCACCATGAAGGAAATCTCGATACAAAATACTACAGGGGCTACACTAGGAAGCTACTTGGGTCTCGGCTTTGATTTCTTTTCTGTGATTGTAGCAGGTGAACTAATTTCGTTGAATAAAGGATGTGGTCCTATTTCTCCGATCAATTTATGGAGGATACACTATGAAAACATACCAAAATACCGCATAAGAACTTTTTCAGGATAAAGCTACTTTTTCTGGATCATACCGATACTATTCGCTTAAGTGACAAATTCCTGATATTAGCATTCCACCCCACGAAAGACTTTCACTCTCCCACAGACAAAATGAGAGGCTCTCCAGAACGCTCAACAAATCCTTGAGCGAACAATGACGGAAGGAAAAAGGTATCATGCAAGTTGCGGGCAATTAAAAATTCGAGGCCTCCATGCACCCGGCAGCGTATCGGGAGAATTCGTTTAGATTTAATTATGAACATGGCGCGATTTTCGCATCGGAAAGATAAAACGCTTTGTTCTGACGTAGGAAATTTAATTGACTCGGAAACAGCTGATGTGGAAAATTTGAAACACATTAGGAGAAAAACTAATTCTATGCTAACGAATTTAAAACAGCGATTGTTACTAACACATTCTTCTAAATGTCAGCTAAGCCAAAATGCATTTAAAACATTTCAGTTACTACCCTGAAGAATTAAATCACATTTTTGAAATTGGAAACTATAAATGAATCAAGTCCGTATGTATTTAACTGGATGTATTAATGTTAGCGCGCACTAGTGAGATCAATACTGCTTGTGAAAGATTTTAAATGAGTTATCGATTCGACTTGGGAGAAATCCAAGCTTAAATAACACATGTTCATGCTGTGAGGTTATTTTTCGCTACTTTAATAATACATTCTGGGTGGCTGCAGCTCTGTCTTACGTGTAGATCTTATGGAAAATAAATATGTATAAAACCTCACATGATTAAGTGTCATGAATAAATTATAAATTCGCGAGGACGTGAAAAGTAAGACAATTATTCTTTAACTTTACATCTTTATATCGTTTTAACGACGATTGCGGTATCTGATGCCATATATTGATGAAAGAAATATTTCTCACCAGTATCTTGAAACATGTTAGAGAGGTAAGTATCTTTCATTGACTTTTGTCTTAGCAGTGGTGATATGAATGATGATGAACAGTGGAATTCATTTTGGTAACTCTTTACCGAATGCTATGAAAAGTGTTAATTTTAGGGTCATTGCGTTACTTTTAACGCGGACATCTTAGAATTATGGTTCAGTGAGGAAAGCAAAAGCAAACCATGTTTCTCCTCATCTAGTCTTGTAAACCTCATTTCCTCTCCAGAGCTTTTGGTAGCTAATGGTTGAGAGCTTTGATTTTATTTAAATTAAAATTTAGGAAAATCTACTCATACATTTGCCGATAAATGGTTGTCTACTCCGCTATTCCCATAGATAGTTCAAGTCAATACAACAATGAGGAAGAGGCATAAAAACTCTCCACTGTGGTTTATTTCGGATGTGAAAAGAATAGCAAAGCGAAAAAAGCATTGAAGGTGAAGGCCAACGGAGAAAACCATAACAAACGAGAGCGGAAATGAACAACTTTCCATAGTCAAAATATACACACGTTTCTAAGTAGGCCAATAGGGGCCTAATAAACGCAAGAGTACAGGAAGGAATAGTCGGAACTCCTTGGCGCATTCTGCCACCCTGACCTGCTTCGTCTCTGCTTTCGATGTGTCCCTGCGCCACGCTCATTAACACGAATGGCACGGTCTTCCCCACAACAATGATCGCGACGAGGAATTTTAAAGACTATCCGACCTCACAGATTCATCTGAAAAAGCGTGCCTCGGCCGAAAAGCTCTTTGCTTGTAACCTCGTCGTCCTCGAAAGAGATGTTAATTTCCTACGATTGTTTGATAATTAATCGCCTCTAAAAGCACGCTGTTAATTAATATTTATTATCTCTCATCGGTTTCCCATCTTGATAATCTCTCATTGCTTTGCATACAAAATAATTTTATTTTTTACATGATACTCCCACGTATCTAATCGGTGCTATCAAATAAGACGCCTCTTAATTTATCTAAATACGCACCTGGCGCCTTGCGCTAAGGTATCCCGTTGCGTGATGTGTTCTCTATCTGTATAAAAACATTAATCTCCTTTTGCAGGAACATTAAATGGGAAAAATACGTTTTGCGGTTGATTGGTGAAACGGTTTTCAATGATCTGATAGCAAGGAAATGTCTCTCATATAAGAAAAACAAACGTAAAAAGGGGAATATTCTCGCGCATATACATATGACTTATCCTCAAATCTCTTTATTAAACGATAAAAATGTGCTCGCTACATGATCTCCTACAAAACAGGTTTCAGAAAGTTTGACGGCATATAGCAAAAGAATTCTAACACTCAATATCCTGTTCATAAAAAAAGGAAATGAATACTTCCGATGAAATGAACTTCCGAGTTAAAAATGCTTAAGCTTTTAATTATTGATTTACCAGATGCATTAAAATGGAAGTGTATCCACAAGTTTTAATACAACAAGTTCCCGATGATGGTTGTATACGCCGAAACCAGTCACTTTATCAAAACTTGTGAAAAATATTACACTCCTTCCACGAAATAAGGTCTAGTCATCGATTAAATTCACTAGAAATCGTAAAAAAGGAGAAATTTTTACCGAATAACAACTGAAACAAAATTTTTAACGTCATATCCACAGGAAGTTTTATTGCTGAATGGTTTCCATCAGAATCTTCTCTTTGTTTACCATGGGATCTTACGTCGCTCTGATGGTGATTGTGCATGTGAATGCTATCACGACCGCATGCGGCCAGTGCGGCCGCATTTGAGAAGTTACGATCCAAAAGCTACACTCCCCAAATGGATTAAAGTGACTTTCTATAAAATGCGAACGTGAGAGCATGATATATCACGATACTCCGCAAAAATGTTAATTTCCCGAGACTGGGGCCTTCAATCCTCTTCTAATTTAGGTTGGCACGCCTGTTACACCTGTTCGTGAAATATCAGAGGGGGCGTTTTCGTTTTCCTTGCGGGAGAACCACGAATCCCACGCTCATTTTCGCCTCAAAACCGCGTCCCTCGAAATATTTCATAATAACGTGCGAGGCTGGGAACGGCTTTTGTCCTGAAGCCAAACGAGGTGAGGCCGCCAACCGATGCACGGATCTTTCACTCGAACGGAAAAAAAAGGTGCGATGAGAATAAGATCGAAAACTCGCGCTTAGGTGAGTGTCGCAGTTTGAGTCAGTTGAGCATGTGTGTCAAGGGATGTCCGAAGGTATTTCCCATTAGGCGAATGTGTGGAACTGAATGGGAAACGATTGAAAAAGGGTCGAGGAAAAGGAAGGTGGCGCAACTTGAATTTTAAAGGCGATTCCGCGAAATTACCCTCGATCCTTTGTTATGTTAGGTCCGTAAGAGCGCTGGTAGCTGGCCGGGTTCCCATTTCAAACGAAGTGCTTCAGGTTTTTACTACGCAACTGCACTTGTCTCCTGCAAGCTGCTTGAGCAAGCGATTATTTTAAGGTTTCAACGAATACCTGAAGCTTAAAACTGATAGGTAATAAAGAATCTAGGATAAGAATGCTGAGAATATTAAGTATAATTAAGAATACTAATAATATATAAAATGGCAATAAATTCAGCAAGCTAAGATAATTTATAATAGATAGATTGCTAAAACGACTTTTACTTTGAGATATGTATGCGACAAAACTGATTAAAACCGCCATCCTCTACTTTGACAAGTAGGTTCCGATGGCCTGGAGAGAGTGAAGATTCTCTCGCTCCAAGCCATAATAATTTTCCTTCTCCATTTAGTTTATATTGATAATCGATAAATGAGATACTCAAAATACTGTTGAACGTATAACAGACTGCCCTCAAAAACATCAAAAGTCATCTTTCTTGCCGTCGAAGGTCACCCAGAGACATTTTCCGATGCTCAGCAACTCGTTTAGAAAGCTCGTCCACAGTTCGACGGAGAAATACCCATTAAAAGATGGGATGACGAAAGTAAGTAAACGCATTCAAGAAGTGACAGTAATCTCTTCCCTGAGGAAAAAGATGTTGCAACACCTGAAATACAGACCCGCAACTGCATTTAATGAGAAATGAAATTCGGGAACCAAATAATCGACAAATACCAAAATAAATAACCAAAGAAGAAATTCTCATGAAAATTTTACAGCGACTCATGGACAGTAAAGGTCCGAATGGTCAGCCGCATGACGAAGTAATTTTCTCCGTAACGCTTTTTTGAGCCTCTCGTACTGCAACAAAGTGCGCGGGCGGAGAAAGGGAGAAACGAAGTCAGATTATCTGGGTTTCCTAAGCTTTCTCTCAAGGACGTGAAGGACGAGTTCGCTCTTCTTATTTTCCGTCCGTACGTGTCCATTCGAACCCCGGCGCGGCGACAACTCCAATTCCTTTATTGCATTCCAATTTCTTTCTGCGTCTGGCTTTCGATGCGACCTCGTCTTCCGCTGTATTTATAGATCGCACGAAGGCTTGCGGCACTGAGATGCGCAGAACGGATAGCGAAGAGGTTTTGGAAGCGGTGAAGTGATGGGTAAAGATTTTAGGGGAATAGCAGGGGCAATATTCCTTGCAATGGCAACCGGAACCCTCTCTAGGATACATCTTTAGAAAGCGTACTCTTCCGAACTAAAATTCATCCACTGCGCAGATGGTAACTTTTTTTAAGTTTCTCCGAAGACAAGTTCGTGAAAGAAAAATAATTTCGGTACTGGAAACACAGGCTTGAGTTCCAATCGAGTTATTGACGTAATATTTCCTTACTGAGCGTATGTGCAAGACAGTGCGAAAAGATTTACATTTATATTAGTACCCCACCCCACAAGCATCAGTATGGCGTATGGCAGAGGGCGTAAAAACACCGAACCTATTAATTAGCTACCTGATTGGTATTCCTAATGCCATCTGGAAAAAGAGACCAGTAATAGCTATCCCTTCTCGCTATAATCTCGCGAAATCTTTTTGTCGTCTGGTTTCGGAAATCGCGCTCGCTGAGAACGGGAATCACACCGCGTATTTCGTCGTGCAAATCAGTACTTAAAAATTTCTGGAATAACTTGTGTCTATACTCGGTTCGTATATCCTTAAGAGATTCCCAGCCTACGGTTTTAATCGTTTGTGATACACTGCTATCGAAATGATATTCTCCCTTAACGAAACGAACCGCTCTACGCAGTAGGCTCCAAGATCAGACCCTTCTCTTGTGGATTTCATACTGCGCAACAATACTCAAGTAATGGACGAACGAGCGAAGATAGGAGTAATTTGAATAGAATATCATTCTCCAGCAAATTTGGTTTAAAACTGTGGTTGCCTTGATTTCACTAATCTAAGGAGGTGCAGAAGTCATTCAAATTCTTCAGGAGCGTTACTTCTATATCCACATTAATATCCTGCGGTATTCCTTTCTGCGTGTGGCAGGGGATGCCAGGTATTATTTCACAGAACATTTTCTATGGAGGATGTTTCAGTTAAGTTACAGAAATAAGTAAAAATAAAATGTCCTATCATTTCCAAGTCATCTCTTTTCTTCCAGATATGGAGTAGACTTAAAAAAATCAATAAGCCTCGAAAGACAAAACACTTCCCTCAACGGCTAATTTTCTTCTCCGCCCGCCCACCACAAGGGCAGATTTATGTCCTTCGGGCGAATTTAGCCACAGCTTTCTTCGCTTTAAAATAAAACAAATAGTGATTCCCAATTGCCAACATATTTTCTGGAATCACTCTCTAAATGTTTCAATGATGCAGAGGAATTAACTGCCCATACCGGCATCTATTCAGAAGTCAGGGCACAATGGAACCAAAATTTCCATCGGAATGAAGAATGGATCCACTTCGAAAACGATTCATTCCTACCTTGAGAACTACTTCTTGTGCTGGTAACCGGATTTAAAAATTCAGTCCACGTATAAATAATTCCTGAGGTTGCTTTATTAACTGATTTCCTTTCTTCAAATATTCAGCGGAATTCCGAAGGTTTTTCTCACGACTTTGCATGAAAATGCAACGCATGTTCGCGGGAATGGCTCACCAGGGCCAAATTCGACGATAAAGCAACAGAAGAAAGGGAAGATCTTTCTTTTATAATACGTGACATCATTTACGCGAAAATGTGCAGTTTGCTCGAAGAAAGCTCGAGTGACAAGAAAATCGACTGATCCTTTTTCGCGAATGCATCAATAACTTACGCAAGGATGAAAAATACTAAGTTACCTATTGAATTGATGAGATAATTAACTTATCCGACACATTTTTCTGATAAATGTAAATTATTTACATGCAATTAATTGCTAGATTTTTGTTTCCTTCCGGTTAGCCATACAATTTCAGACTCAGAGTTAGAACAGCTGTACGTACTATTAGTAAACAACTGACCTATTCGCTAGCTATTTCTCGAACTGACGTCATTTGGGGTAGATACATTTTGCAATTCTGTACTGATATTTGGCTTTGCTTAAAGACGCAATTTATGTGAATTTAAAAAGCTTGATTTCAATGGGCACGATGCCAAAGAAACGGAAGAATGAAGGATAGGAATCACTTAGGAAGATCGTCATCAAAATGTTCTCAATATTTCTCATGCCATAATCCTCTACGACAGCATGCTCATCTGTATATACCAGGCATCAGTATGAAAAAAGAAACCTAAAGCAACAACCTTCGCCTTCGCATAAGAAGACAGAAATGGAGAAAAAAACACACTTCGCAATCATAGGACAAGTGGATGCGCATCATTTTCCATCTTAACCAACATGCTTGTTGAAGAATAGTCCTTCGAAGAGAATGAGATAAGACGTCTACCTTTTTCTGTCGTGCGAAGAACGTCTTGAGCCATCAGATGCCATTTACTCAACAGCGGTCGCATGCTAGAAAAAAGAGAAGGAAATATCGCGAAACCACGGCGCAAGAAGCAAAACAGTGTCCTTTTCAAAGTACTAGAAGATGGAGTGAGTGGAAAAAATAAGAAAAGTGTTCCAGTCACGGAAACGAATCACGTGAACGCCGACGCTCGACGGAAAGACCTTGGAGGTCACGAAGAGACGCGTGCGTGGGTGGGAGTTCATCAGGGGGTAACGGAAGAGGATAAAGAGGCAAGAAAGACGAGGAGGTAGGACAACATAACTGGAAGAAAGCCCATTACATCCTCCAAAACCCTAATCGAGCACCTAAGCTCGCTTCTAAGAGCTTATCGAAGGAACTGGTTCAGCACCCAAAACCGGTAAGTCCGCAGTAAATGAGATATCTGGGTTAAAATAACGCTGGAAAGCCGGTAAAACGCCAATCTCGATCTTTTACTTTGCGTTTAGTACACGAGACGATTACGTGACGCTTAGATAATGTTAAATCACCTTGCGTAGAAATCAAAGCCGTGAAAGCATGGATGTTTCTGGAGAGACCAAGTGCGCAATTCCAACTCCGTTATGTTGCGCAAAAGCCTTCCTCGAAGTATGGGTAAGAAATAAATTTGAATTAAAAATTCATCGTCGATCCATCTTCTTGGATGACGATGATGGTAAGATCTTCCTCCAACGAATATCGATGAAAAAGGGCTTTCCACCCGGGAGAAGAGGTTTTACTTGCAAGAATTTCAATTTATCATACTATGAAATCAAAAATAAACCCCCCGTTACCAACTTCATTAATTGTGCAAATAATTTACTGCACCGCTGAACCAGAAAATTTCTTAATTTTTATTCTTAGAAAGTATCTAAAATTTAGTACATAGGGTCAATATTCTATACACCTATATTATTGCACACTGCTGTGCTGTGCTGTGATCAAATACAGGTGGATATAGTAAATGTTTGTAATTCTGTTGAACGAGTTTTTTGAAATGGTAATTAATTTAAATAGACCAGAATTTTATAGATCATCATTATATTCCAGAGCCGAATTCCATAAATGGGCCACTGTATTGCAGTAGCTACGGATTTCAAATACAATAAATGGATTGCCATACCAAGATACACGAATCTCACTGTTATTTTCCTCCTAATTTAGTATAAAATCATCAGTAATCATAGTTAACGAATAGCATTGAGCGGAACATCGTTGCAATTACTGATTGTCGATTAATTCCATAACGAATAGAATTCACATCCACTCATCCTCTAATACCTGCCTATTCACCACCAGATGCATCTTGATGATAATAATTGGAGAGCTAGTAACTATAGCCGACTAAAAAAATTACCGAGAGCATTTAAATACATGAATAATTCGCTTTTATTTCTGAGCATGAAGCTCTTCCTTGAACAGCAGTATCTCAGTTGGCAATCGCTCGCTCTGTGATGACTCATTGACGCAAGAAAGAAGATTGGCTGGAAAAATTCTACTTGAAATGACCGTGCCGAGATTCGATCTGGCGTCCTCGACATTGAGGGGTCAGTGTCGAGGCAAGTTACTCCGTATGAATCAGAGTCGACAAGGGCGGAGGCGGTGATAAGCCCAATTGATACGGGACCCATTCAAGCGACGCGTGTTTGCGTGCATTACAGGATGTGGAGGGAAATGCGGGACACGAAACTGCAGTCAAAGATAGACCGCATATTTTTTTAGCCTGAAACAAGGCAACTATACATTCTATGGCGAAGAGAGATGCACGTTAGATGATAAAAGGGCGTACGGTATTCAAGAACCTCTCTCATTTACCGCTACATTTACGAGTGTATGTATAGCAAAACTTCCAACTCCTAGATAGAAAATTTTTATTTACGGCCGAGAATTCCTTATAAAATTGCAGGGAGGTTTTAATTTTTTTACAAGGAAAATTTCCTTAAAGGAAGGACGGCAGGGCCTCTTTTTATGGAAAAGATCTCTTATTTAATTTGATCGATTAGCTATAACTGCAAAATTCTATTACGATCAATGCGATAGAAATGGGAATATTGCATATAACAATATTTACGTAAGCTTTATCGTATGTAGATTCGATATATATTAAAACGCATTCAAGATTTTTTTAAAAAGCTTGAATAAGGCATCGAAAGTTAAGAAGTGCTCTTGTTTGAATGAAAAAAAAACTTTTAAAGCGATATAATTTACGTAAAAGCGAATTATGTCACAGCAGAATAAAGTAATATCATGCGAGACTGAAATGCAAACGTCCTTCAAGGCTAGATTCGGACTGAAAGAAACCTATATAATTTTTTGCAGAGGAAACAGGAAAAGGCGCTTAGATTTTAAATAAAGGTAACAGAAAAAAGTTAAACAAAAATAGTCGACAATTAAATATAAAGAAAATGAAAACTCAGTTTATTAAATGACCTACAGGATTCACACGAAGAATGCTTAGGTTGGCAAAAACGTATCCTACGAAGTGATACTTAAAGAATGTCTTTAAATCTACCGAATTCTTGTTTGTGTCCTTTCAAAACTTATGTTTCACGCAATACACACCTCTGTAGAAACGAATATCCGTTTCGGAGAATTACATGCTAAAAATCAATATATTACATTATGATTGATTATTGCATATTACATTTACTCGCAATTTTCAAGAAAAAATTACCCTTTCTTTGGGTTTACTTAACTGTTATGGAGAAAACTTTTCGAATATGACTAAGTTTAAGGTTTTACTGAAATGCAAAGAAGTATCGAGTCTAAAGGAAATTTTACTCGCCGTTTTTCAGACTCGTCAGAGAAACGAGTATTTTGGAAGACGCTTGTATGCGCGCGTTTACAGCACAGAAATGACCAATGCAAAATTGATTCCGCCTATTCTAGAAATTCCTGAAAGGAATAATATCTCAGATATCACAGATGTATCATACATATCTTGAGAAAAAATCCAACCTACTAAAGCGTAACTTTGGATAAATTGCAAGGGATCTCATCAATTCCGCGCTTCTGATAGAACGGAAAGGGGAAATATATGTTTGAAAAGGAGTCCTATTTCCTTGTTAAGGGGAGACTCATGTTGGCTGAAGAGTCACCTTTTGTTCTTCCCTTCCTCCACGGGTAATTAAACCTTCCCGAGATTAAGATCGCCACCTTGGGGTTCTCCCTCAGGACAGACTCTGGACATCCCAGTAGCGAGGGAGGCGTCGTGTGAAGCCGTGCATGGCATTACGCGGGGCACGAGGCACGCATTGTTGGGGAAAGAAAGCGAGTTTGTGGAGGAAAGATGGCGACTGAGCGTCGAGAGAGGCGTCTCTTGGCATGACAATGGGGAGGAGGGTGATTCACGACGAATCACATAACGTGTGGAAGAGAGGAAGACAGAGGTTAATGTGAGCTGGGAGAGGAAGTGGGAGAGGGGTTTTTCCTGCTCTCAAATGGGAAGAAACAGGGAAAGGATTGCGGTGAATAAATTAAGTAGCTCCCTTCGGATTACATTAGGAGAGAAAGTATACGATCTTATAAAGTTCTGTTGAAATCAATCCGTTGAACATCGGAGAAAAAGTAAATTAATGAATTCATTTTCCAGCTGTTTAATCAGATACTCAACTAGACGCAGATTGATTATTCAGATTATCAATTGATATTTGCAATTATCGCTACATTAATGACTGTAGGAAATGAAATATGACAAGAATTTAAATAAGGCACAGATTATTTCTTCTAAACACAGGCTTAAAATTATGGTCATCGGGAGACGTAATTATGAAACTAAGCGTCTTTAAAATACAGTTGGACATATCTTGTGCATGCACCCTCTTCCGCACGCCGGAAGGCGGTTTGCAGTGTTTAACAAATAGATGTAGATCTGTTCGTGAGTTGTTTAGGTTTACATCAATTCAGAAAATATATATTAAATAAAAAAATTAAAATGAAAAACATAAAAATTATCTGTATCTGAAAAAATATCTATAACATATCAAATACGCGAATTTTCAAATATTTTTAATACAATGCATCATTGAAAAATGAGATTAGGTGGAGGAGAGGCCTACTGGACCTAGAGTCGCTAATATGGGAATAAGTAAATACATACTTGCTCCATTAGAAACAAATATGACACAAGTTTCTTCATTCTGCGCGTTAGAAAAATTATATTCATCAAATACAGAGAATAAATAGCTATAATTAATCGAAATGTTTTCTACGAGCTCAGAAATGTATAACCACGCCCGATGCTCAACCACAGTTATAAGGCTTCAACTCAATGTTTCTATGTTCTTAAATTGGAAGAGATTAATTACAAGATGCGTAAGAAAGGAGGTTATTAAGTCTTCCGGAATAAGAAAAGTTAGAGAGGTTAAGCCGGCATATTTCTCCAGAAGGAAAAGATAGGCATCTCATTCTAATCCCTTAACAAGTGAAAAAATTCCTGCACACAGTTTTAATTGGACATGAAGAACCGGAATTGGAGGAGTGCCACTTGGCTGTTGCATCTCGCCGCGGTGGTGATTATGGAAACCCGTGGTTGTGTTTGGGAGTCACGGAAGAGGGAAAATTATAACAGTGCGGATGGGATCGCAAGCGTGACGTGAGTCATACGGGCAGTCGGCGTGGCGGTGACGGACGTCGCCCTTCGCGCTTCTTTCTTTTAATTTTTGATCCGCAGTTTTGAATTTCAACGGACGCTGGTAAAGAAAGAGCCTTCCGAAGTGAATCTGCACCTCTGAAAGCGCGGGCTTAATTAAAAGAATGGTGGCGAGCATGGAGAATGAGAATGAAATGAAAAGTATGGCAAATCGCTGGTAGGAGGACTAAACGCTCAAGAGCAATGTTCACGTTCAAAGAAACCGACTGAATATGCGGTTTGGTTACTTCCTTCCTTTTCACGAATTCTATTAATTTGTCTTCGCAAAAGTAGTTTCCCTTAGATTGTTTTTAATCGACACGTCTATTTCGCGCGAATATGAATTCAGTGGTAAACAAATCTCACTCAAATCCTAAAGCATCGATTGTTTCAACAAATCATTTTTTACCTTTTACCTCCAGAATAAGTTTCACTGTACTTATAACCGGTATTGGAACCAAATTTTGAAGCTAGTTGTTTGCTACGAGTTTTAAAACTAAGGATAATATTTCCGGCAACATGATAATCGGAAGTTACTTCGTGCTTAAATTTCCACTTTTAACAAACTCCTTTTTCATTTTTACTCTCTAAAATATAAAGTTTATATTATGAACGAAGAAGCTAGATATTGAATATGAACTATTCCCCCAAAATTATGAAACACACTCCTGATTCTGCTCGACGATCGTGCAAATGTTTGTAGAGTGAAGCAATGTATTAAAGCTACTCTTGTTAAATTAATTTTCTAAATTCCCCGTTGTTTACCTCGGGTGATAATTCATCAAAATTTCATCTTGATCCAGATAAAATATATGGATGGTTACAAACAATATGTCACTTAAGTATGATAGTATACTAAATTACAGCAGCCACAAGGTTTTTCTCGAAATAGCAATCCTACAGTGGGCGGATGACTAAAACGAAAAAAATAAGAGAGTATATTTTATCGTGTGTTCATAAAAATAGAACGTCCTACAGATACGTCGATATTTAATGTGAGAATTTACTTTACGCTCCAATCTTCAGAAATCATGTTTGTAGCGTGAGAAGGACAAGGAAAATGAATTAATTTCCCTGAAAGGAATTCACAATGGATAGCGTTGCTTCTTAATAATTATCAAATAACCTCCATCTAAAATTTGATTATGGGTTATTCTCTGCAAGACATTATATAATGTGAGAAACACATAACAAGGATGTGATATTACTTTGATAAACTGTTTCAGAATAGTCCACTCATTCTTGAGAGTATCAGATGGCCCTGATTCATCAAACAAAATTGACTTAAAGGGAAGGTCAACGATGCCTATTGTTTACGGTTTCTTCGTGAATGAAATTTGTGTCAATTATTATCATTTTCAAACTACATCGACTCTACTAGTCAATTGGATGGCAATCCAACGTTCCATTATGAATATTTCTTTCAAATTTTCAACATTTAAATAACATATACTTCACCTAGGATCATGTTCACTGATCGACAGATTCCAATAATGCCTCTTTTTGCAGCTGTAACTTCAGTTGACCTCTACGGTGAAAATGCGAGAAATGAATCGCCTAACTTCTGATCATGTCAAATCAATACATTTACAATGTTTAAAATAAATATAATGATTGCTGTGAAATTACTAATGACATCCCCAAAAAATAACTAGCATTATCAAACTAATCCACTTTGCTAATACATTTTTACAGCAGTCTCTATAACAATAAACATGTTCTTCTTCGATCATGCTGTAACCACCGAGTCCCCTTTCATACTACAATTCTGAGGAAAATGAATTAGTCCATTCTAAAGATGAATACATAAAAATTACTTTAAAGATAGAAAATAATGGTTCGGACGTCACTGAAACCTTAATTGCAGATTATGTAAAGCATCGGCTGATTCGAGCGGTAAAATTGCATCATAAAATAATTATGCATTAAAAAGAGAATGAAGAGAGTGGTCATTATGTGTCTTTATATTCGGAATCAGTAGCCTACGTCGCTAATTTAACGAAGATTAATGCAAACGGCGATCCGAGCGTGACGCAAACGGCGGTCGTAACCACCCACGCGGCGGATAGGATCTTTCTTACCGTGCACGCAAGTTAACATAGAGAGAGAGAGAGCCGTTGGTCAGATGAAGATAGAGATCGCAAGATGGCTGAGACTGCAGTTGAAATCTCAGCACCTTCTAAGTTTGCAAGCTTTTCCTATATTATACCGTTCGTATCATGCTTTTCACGTCCGGAGATTTCAACGACCGAATTTCGCGTTGATTAGGGATGTTAACGTTTGTATAGTTTAACTTACGCGATTTATATATTTTGGCCAGGAGGAAGAGTAAGTTTTACAGAGGGTACATCGGTGAAAGATAAAAACACGTGCAGTGATAATGAAAGCTTAATGTCCTTGTCTGTACGAAACGTTATAAGAATGACAGTTCCATTAATGGTGGACAGCAAGAAGGGAAGTTATACGCCTTGGTACATCGGCACATCTGCCTCCCCCGACCCCTTTCTAAATAGAGTTCTAGTGAAAAAGGCTCATACGGACCGTAATTTCACTTCTACGAAATAGCCACAATCTCTCAATTTCACAGTATCTTTCATCTGAACGAAATTCATACAAACGTAATGATATTTTCTTCTTAGAGTGTGGCAAAATTTTGCGAAGACTACACAAAAGAATGAGTTCCTCTTAGAGGGGAAAATAAGCTAACACAAAAGGTGCCGAAAAAGTATTTAACAGCAATTATAACGATAAAGCCGTATAACCGACTTACATGCTAGAAAGAGCAGATTTCTTGTAAATAAACGACGCCATTCTTACAAAAAAAACCACTGGCATGCGGTAACTTCCTTATTCATCCATTATCATTATTATTATTATCCATCTGAGCATAATTTCATCTCATTGAATGAAGATTACCACAGTTCCTTAAAAGATATGACAAATGCTCTCTGTATAAGTAATAACATTAAGGCCCGGTATTATAATGTATTTTTAAAATTCACTTTAACTAGAGTTCACTTTAAGGCTTGGTATTATTATGTTTTTTAGAGATAAAGTGAAAATTATAGTAAATCTTTTATACATATGATGAATTAGCATGGAGAAGCACAATAATCTTCACTTTAACTCTATAATACAAGGCCTTAAAGCGAACTTTAGTTTAAGTCATTTTAATTAAACATTATAATACCGGACCTTAGAGAGGTACATTAATACTACCTTTAAGGATTTATATGCAAATTCAAAATAAAATCCGAATTCCATCAAATTTATTCGAAAATTAACGAAAAAAATCCTCCATTAAAATTCGAGCAATTATTTTTGGCGCACTAAACCGCTTAAGCTCTAAATCTATATAAGATCCAAACACTTTTTACACGATCCAACTACGAGCCAAACAACAACACTTGAGTAAAAGCATTACAACGAAGCGATAACGGAGCAAATTATTGAGATCCGTTTACTGCGCCGTTCGTAAAACGCTATCTTTTAATTCCCTGGCGGTTTTCCAACGCGAATGCCACAATGAGCGCGCATAAAATGCTTCTCTGCTCCCTTCTCCAACGAGATGTATCCCCGCAGTCAGGTTTTTATCCAGATGCATTGTTAGGATCCGCGCGACCTCGTTACGCTAACATAAGCAGACCAAGCCGCATGCGCAACTCATAAAAATCTGGAAAGGATGAAAGGTGAAAAAATCTCCAATTGGTTAACCCAAGTGCGACCGAAACTTTCTAAGACTCTTGGCCATTTTCATCGCGTATGAAATTTTAATTGAACAGGGGCCATCCCAGCAGAAGCCTTGCACAATCATGAGCAAATGCTTCCACCTTTCCTGTTTTATTCCCGCATGGAGAAGGATGAGGTCGATCGCTCCTTGATAAAAAGCTGCTGCTTAGAGAATCATCGGAGCATCTCGATGGAGAGAGAAAGCCTCGAAGGGGTGGGCGGGAAAGGGCAGGAAGAAGAGGGCGTGGAGAGGGGCATGAGGCGAAAAAGTAGTAAGACGTGGTAAAGGTGCACAGAAGGTGGTGTGACCAAGTTCATGAATCTGAGAACAGATGGAGCGCGAGAATGGGATGCAGGGAATGTAATTGTTCGAGCAGGATATCAAAGTAAATACAAAAGGAAAAATTTTAACCATTCGATAGAGAGTACTGAAAATGACTAGCAAGAACTAAATCTATTAGGTAAATGATATGCACAACAATTCATTATGTGAAATAAAGAAAAATGTTCGACTATCATTCCTACGGTGCCGTAATATGGTATTATAACAAAAAGAAGGAAAATCTAGTTTAGTTTAGGTTAGGTTAGATTAGATTACTTCAAATATAAGACCCTGTCTCCACTACTTCCTAAAATAATAAACAGTTCTATTAGCCTTATTCGGGGGTTATAACTGCCTTAGAGGGTTTCCACCGCTCATAATGACTTCCTTGAAGCCGATGAGCAACAAAACAAAAGGGTCAGACCGACCACCACCACCGCTCATAATGACTTCCTTGAAGCCGATGAGCAACAAAACAAAAGGGTCAGACCGACCACACCACACCCCGAGGCGATTGAGCCGTAAATCGGTTCATTCCCAAATACCTAAATCGACTCCTTATGACCCGAATGGGGAAATATCTGCAAGGAACTCAGGCTTACAAACTATTAACCTCGTGTATATAAACATATGAGCCGACCAAGCAAAAGCCAGTGCTTTTCGTACACTAAATATTGTGATATTTGATACGTAAACAAAGCTGGCTGAGATCAAACTTGTCATAAGATGATGATGTTTTGACAATAGCAATAGAAAGTATAACGTTCGATGAGAGTATTTATTTCAATACGTGTACAGGAAAGTCCACCATTTGTGGACTTTCCTGTACACGTATTGAAATAAATACTCTCATTGTTATGAAGTTTCACCAGATCTCCCTGGACTGTGTTCATTTTATAACGTTCGAGACTGTAGCGAACAAATCCTAACAATGATGTTGGAAAATAGTTATTTGATTAGAAATATACATATGGAAAAATTATCTATGCCAACGCTACAACGCAATTGCATAACTAAAACCAGGAAATAAAATGAAGATAAACCGAGTCAAAAAATGAAAAATCACCTCTTCTTACTGCACTGAATAAAAGCGTCTGCTCGTTTAAGTGAAAGTAAACCCGGCTAGCAGCATGTAGCACTGTAAAAATTATAGATGAAAATTCATAATTATTTCTGAGGTTGTGTCAGAAATATTTCATCAGAGAAAGCTCATTAATAACTTCCTATACTGTCGCTTAAATAACCGAATTTAGAACATACCGAAAGTGTTTTTTTTTTAACAAGTCACGGCAATTAAATTTACAACATTACACATTCAGTCGAAAGGACTGATTGAACCGATTCCATAGAGTATAAACGTATTTTATAATTTATGGTCATAATATCCATTAATTGTTGATAGTGAAAACCGGACACAACTACAGGCTTGAAATGGACCTACGCTTAGAAGCAGGATATGTGCAATCGAATGTTGAACCTATTACGTATCGCGGCAAGATCTTCACCTCGGCTAAGTCACTGCAAGGGGAAAGGTAGCTTAAGACAAAAAAGCCCCTGGGGAAAGTCCCGGAAAAAGCGGTCGGCGGAGGAATTTCCTGCATCCACAAATCTTACATAATTTATAAACCTTGGCCTATGAACGAATAGTTCTCGAGCTGCGGCACGCAAACCAGCTAGTCGACCCTCTGCTACGTGGCCAGCCCAACTTGACTAGGAAGTAGTGCTAACGCCTTCCAGCAGCGGCAGCTCTATCCTTGCCGTGCATTCTATTGAGATCACATCGGAGCTTAGATCGGTAAAGTTCCGCATTCGCCCTATTCCGCTGGCAACAGATCGAGGAATGAATTGCTCCAACCCGAAAGACCATTTACACGTGGCTCGTAGATTATTGGTACAAAGTGCCCTAAAGTCGAAAAACATATTATTGCTTCGTTATTCGGAAAATTTGTTAAGAGACTTTCAGGAAAACTTCCACCTATTTCCTTCCCCCACGCACACTCTTACAAATTGCATAGAAGTAAAAGAAAAATGTCTTATATCAATGTAAAGCAATTCAAACCTGAGTCTTGAGTTAAATTGCAAAACAGTTACGATAAACACAAAGTTATCGGCCTTTGAGAGACTGACTATTAGAAAGGATGAACGAGTGGCCAATCTATCTAAAATTGAGCCTAAGATATGATTAAAAATTCAGAAAATCTTATGAGTTTATAAAGTAAAAGTCTGATTTCTTATTCTTAATATTTTTTGCATCAGAAGTCATTCCTTCGTCAATTTCCAATGTGAATCGCCATTTCTAAAGCAAAATCGTACCATTTCTAAGTAAACAATATCCTAAGAGTATAAAAATTATTTTTCTTACACATAGATCTAAATAAAAATCCAATTCCAATTCATTTCTCCTTATGCACCATACTTTATCCAATCGCTACCGGCGCAAAATGGTCATCATGAAAACACGGCCAATGCGAGGTCATGAAGATGAAGGAGAATGTCTAAAAGTAAAACCAAGTCCTTCGGAAGATAACTCTTACTGAGATATTCCTCATTGGACGGGCTGTACCTCGAAAGTTTAGGACACGACTCACGTCGATCTCACAAGTTAGCGCGACCGAAAAAGGTGTGAAAGACGACCACGCTTACGACCGCAGCGCACTCACCACATCGTCACCTCCTCGAGCGTTTTCAATAAACCTCCTCTTATACTCTAACTACTTAAATACTCTCATCGTTATGAAGCTCCACCAGATCTCCCTGGACTGTATTCATTTTAAACCTCCTCTTGTTCAGAATGCAACTCTATGTCTTGGGAGAAAGGGAAATTACAGTAGACACATACATAAGGAATATAGGTACCAAGTGACAACAATGCTTCCTATGCCAGTGCAATTGCAGTATATACCTCCAACAAAAATTTGATTTGTAAATAAATTAATTAATTAGAAGTATACATTTCGGCAACGAATTCATAATAAATCACGAATGGCAAATATTANATTACAAAAACGAAATTCATGGGGGAAGGCGTCGTTTAGTGGAAACCCTTCACAACGAGAAAGTAAGACAGAGGGGTACATTTTCCACATTTTATCGCCTTTAATGACGTACTTCCAATGAAAATAAAATTCGCGGAGAAAGGCGTCGTTTTGAGCTAAAAACTGTGGAAAAGTTCCCCTCTGTCTTACTTTCTGGTCATACAAATAAGATCTCCCGTCTCAGAGAAGCGAGAAAACTACGTAGCATGACATTTCCAATCAGCTGAATACAATTTTACAAAAGATATCTTTCCATGCTATATCTTCGTATCATTTCATTAGGTACCCATTTTATGTTCTTACGGTGATGAGCGAAATCGATTTCAACCGCAGACGAGCACCTGATGTTCCATTGAAAGTACGCGTGCCAACTGTTTGCGACTCCACGTCTGGTTGCAGTCGTTGAAAACAAGAGAGAGAAGGAGGAGTGATGGGAGTGAGTCAGGCGACTGGATCGATTCGATTTCAGAAGAGAGATTGACGTGTCCACCGATGGATTTCTATTTACCCGAGTAGCGTCTTCCCTCGATCCCTTTCGCTGTGCAGACGGGTTAACAAGGGGCAAAAAGTGGTCTGCGACCGCGAAAAAAGAATATTAAATGTGAAGCGGGCTCGATTGACGCAGGAGGAGAAAAGCAAAGTGGGTGGATGAGCAGTGAAATTGTTGTAATATATATATTCAATAACATTTTATAATAAAACGCAATGTAATCAAATGTTTCAAAACTGAAGGTGGTGATTTAATAGCTATTGTAGTAGTAAGAACATTTTTCGTATTCCTCTAAAAATATCACCATGTGTCACTAATAAATACCCTTACATGGCGATGCAAATGTACATTTCAATCACATACGGTAGGACGAAGCATAAGCACATGTAAACGGTGGTTTTTATTCGTCTTCGTGTAAAGTAAACGACGAGTTTATTTATAATGAAAACTTATTGATTATTTAAGAATGTCATAGAAGTTCAAGCATTAACTGCATGTACATAACTGCATATACGTAAAAGGTATAAATAATGCCAACCACACGGAACATCACAACTTGCTCCCTCGCGTGACGTCGCGAATGCGAAAATAAACCCTGAACCATTAATACATTCAGAGTGACCCAGTTTCTAAGGAGTCGTCGAATAACGGGAAAACTAAAAACAAACGAGGATACAGCAGCGGAAAAAATCGTTAGTTTTACGACTCTATTAGAGGTCGGAAGTATGGGTATAAATAAAGCGATCGAGATTCGTTGCCGCTAATGGGTATCCATTCAGATGACGAGTCATGGCTGGTTCGTGAGCGGACGTCGTCAGAGATGCACGGGAAGGAACGTGCATCGAATGAAACAGCGGTAATGTAACGATTCTTCAATGATAAGCTTATCGGTTACTTTCTGACGCTTCTCAAATTTGGCGGTTTCCTTACTCAATGCATGCAATTGTACGTCTATCTTTCAGCAAATGTGTGTCAATATAAGTCTTCTTTGCTTAAAGAAAAATCCAATTTCAATAAGTAACTATGATTAACAAGCGTAACGCTTTCTTTGCCAATTTCTTAGTATACAATAAAATAATAACTAAAATATGACAACATTCCGAATCATATATCTTTTTCGAAAAAACTCCACCCTGGACAAAAAAAGGTACGGCCCAAGCAGTTGATTCAAACTCCACCCTTTTCAGGATAGTAGTCCAAGTAAAAGGATTTATTCATGACTTCAATTGGAAGAACATTTCGTTAGTCGTTGAGAAAGGTGACAAAAATAGAAACATGGTTTTAATTATTAACTTATTGTATAATACTGCCTCAGTTAAATGTAAAGTCTTACCTGTTCCTGTCAATGAAGTACAAAGGAAGGAGCTGACAGGAGGAAAGCCTTATATCAACATCACCCAGGGCCTACTTTATTTCTTCTAGCATTGAAAATAATATGGATGAATTCCATGCCCTGAGAACGTTGGCAGAGTAACGTCAGCAATATCTGACCGGGTGGAGAACCCGAGAAGACATCATCCATGGTATACGCTAGGAAAATACGAAATCCTTCATTGAAAAGAATAAGGCACATCCCGATGACCAGTCACGATCAACCGAGTATTCCTAAGCAATCGATGGGTTGATCGTCGATCAAATTATCGGCCAAGCCTAGCTTAGACAATAAAAATCATTTACGAGTGACGCACTGAGTATAGAAATAAGTGCTTTACCTCCTGGCATTTGAATTACATACTGAGCAAACAAGAGATGCATGTGCTCACTCGTAATAGGTATTTCCACGAAATGTGGCATTAAACCTCCATTGTTAAGCCATCCTTCACATAAAAAACGTGCACGAACTCTGTCCGCGCCAAGTAATTGATGCAAAAACTTGCAAGCGCGAGTTTACAATGCAAGCACATAAAATGGAAGAAAAGTGGAGAACAAAAAAGTTCACTTATGGCGCAAATTAAGGAGCCAAATAGTGCCGCAATGCTTAAACTGTCTACTTAATGATTGGAGGGAAAGTTGAACACCAAATAGTTTTCTCTTGTAATACCAATGAGCGGGTAAAGGTCGGAGTTTAAATTTCATCATCATTAAATTACAAGGAAAGTGTCACCTTCAGCTTTTGCATAGAAAAGCATACATACAGACACGTACAAAATGGAAAATATGGTCTGCAACCCATCTTCTCAAATATGGCGGATCTAATGAAATGCATTTGAAAGAAAAAATATTCGATTATAAAGTACTATTTCGCCAAAGGAATAGGATCCACGCTAAAATTATTGGCTTAACTCCCATTCAAATTTGACCAAACCAAAATTGTTTAAGACCACAGAATCAATATTCTTGATACGCACAAATATTAGTAGTTGTTATTCTGTGTAAGCTACAATAATATCTTCTTCAGCTGGAGCATTTCGAGAAAGAATTTAATCTGAGTACATTAGATAATCACCAACGAAAAGTAATTAAACCTTAAAGGAATTAAGAGAAAATTATCTTCCTGACCTACATGTGAGTAATAGAACCCCCACTCTTCTCACAAAACAAAAAAAAAACAAAATAATATATTTCATGCGCCAATCAGTATTTCCGCCTTCACTTAGCGGAGCCATACAATTATAATAGCGGAACATAAAATAATTATTCAAATTAGTAAATTTCATACTAGAGCAGATTCACCAAAAATGTTAAGGTCTTTTCTGACCTGACAATGATATTGCAGCGTCGGGACTAGTAGTGAAGTAAAAATATTGTGGAAAACGAAAGATAAAAATGAAAAATGTGATGTTATTCAAAGAAAATAGAAGGTTTTAAATTACAAAAACGAAATTCATGGGGGAAGGCGTCGTTTAGTGGAAACCCTTCACAACGAGAAAGTAAGACAGAGGGGTACATTTTCCACATTTTATCGCCTTTAATGACGTACTTCCAATGAAAATAAAATTCGCGGAGAAAGGCGTCGTTTTGAGCTAAAAACTGTGGAAAAGTTCCCCTCTGCCTTACTTTCTGGTCATACAAATAAGATCTCCCGTCTCAGAGAAGCGAGAAAACTACGTAGCATGACATTTCCAATCAGCTGAATACAATTTTACAAAAGATATCTTTCCATGCTATATCTTCGTATCATTTCATTAGGTACCCATTTTATGTTCTTACGGTGGTGAGCGAAATCGATTTCAACCGCAGACGAGCACCTGATGTTCCATTGAAAGTACGCGTGCCAACTGTTTGCGACTCCACGTCTGGTTGCAGTCGTTGAAAACAAGAGAGAGAAGGAGGAGTGATGGGAGTGAGTCAGGCGACTGGATCGATTCGATTTCAGAAGAAAGATTGACGTGTCCACCGATGGATTTCTATTTACCCGAGTAGCGTCTTCCCTCGATCCCTTTCGCTGTGCAGACGGGTTAACAAGGGGCAAAAAGTGGTCTGCGACCGCGAAAAAAGAACATTAAATGTGAAGCGGGCTCGATTGACGCAAGAGGAGAAAAGCAAAGTGGGTGGATGAGCAGTGAAATTGTTGTCCCAAAGATGGATGGCTGAAGGTCGAAGTTTCCATTTTAGTGAGGAGAGCTGCAAGAGAGCGGCCGACATACAAGAATTCCCCTTTCATTGCGGAACGGTTGGGTTATCAATCAACTAAGCCAAAGATGTGGAACCTGCGGCCTATTCAGCGCTTCCCGAATCTGAAGCACGCATTTAAATAAATGTTTTCCAATCTCTCCAGTTACTTTAAGTGGGAATCAAACTGGATAAAATTCTGCCTGGATTTACGGAGCGATTAAATTTACATTCATTCACACAATTTCGGTGTTAAAATATTTGAATTTACAAATATGACACAGCGAATAGCGAATGATTTAAGGAGCTTTCCGATAGAAGAACGTTTCTCAACCCTAGACAAGATATTTCGTCCTCCATTTTTAAAGTTACGATATCAAGTATTATGACCACCAATCTTCTAGCATCTCCTATTTATATTTTCGACCACCAATTCCACAAATATTAGTAAAATTTATCGAGCATTTCCCCAATACATGGTGATGTCGATTCTGGGTTTCGCATATTTCGTTTATTGTAACTTAGGGCGCAGGAAAAAATATCTCAATCGCTTAAACATAAGCAAACCGAGTGCATTCCCGTAAAGCGAATCCGCGAAACAGACAACAGCCGTCATTTAAAATCGTTAGCAGAATTACTCGCTAGCTGAAGTATTTCATTTCCTTACCCTAAGTTAGCTTATCAGCTTACACAGACCACGAATTTGAATCTTTTGGGGACGGATACAGATTTCGATGGATGCCTGACGGATGGATACCTTTACTAAGAAACATCTGATAAATGATCAATTTGTGAACTCCAGAGAAAACATTCTGGTAGGCTTACGTCCTCTAAATCGATGATTCGTGTACCACGTGATGTTTTGAAATAGAAAATTATACAAGATTAGAGACGCTAGTGAGTCATTCTAAGGCAAAGTTTGGACGCAATCGAAGGTGGCTGGACCGGAATGAAAAAATGGCGCGTCTCCATAAACCGGATAAGAGGCGGCAATTCCGCCTTCAAACATCTCCTTCATTTGACCGTGACACCATGTTCCTTCTAAAAACTTCGTCTTAAGAGACTACGCCGCTACGTCAGGGATGTTCTGGGTGTCATAATAAAAATCAAACCGTCCAACTAAACTGGTTACCACAATCCAGGGCGGGGACGGAGGAGGAAACATAAACAAGTCCGTTACCTATTTTCACCTCATATATCGATATTCATGGGCTGAAATCCTCCTCACAGATTGAGGATTGAAATAAACCGATGGCGCAAAAGCCTACTTAGGGCTGCGATGTAGTAGAGGGACATTTAATGGAGGGTGACACGTAGTCTGCGTATCGACACACGCCAACTTATTGCCTTTCCTAGGCCGCAATATGTGCGTTACATGTCAATGAACCTAATTCCTCGATATTTACTCGTGCATTATTCACTTCGGAAGCCAGCCTAAACCTCGACTACTCCTCCATTACTAACCAAACCCCTGGAGAGGGAATGCGACCTACCGGGCAATTTAAAGAGTGAGTCTTTTTAGAATCAATAATTTCCTTCAATCTAAGTTGTGATCCATCCTCTTGTCCCCCATAATAAAATTTCATTACTTCAACAATGTTTGCAAATGTTTTAGGAGACACCTATTTACTCATGAAAGTTTACTAAATTGGGGTTGGCTACAAACTATCATTGTGGATAAAACGAGTGGCTTGAGGAATACAAGAAGAACATAAAGTTTAGTTTATGATGGATGGATTTTACCTTTTCAGATAGATATTTAGAAGAACATAAGCTCTCTCATTAGTGTCCTGAAGTACCCTTAGGCTTTCATTAGAAATGTAGCGGTTACTTTCATTTAGGAGGGGGATAATAGAATATTTTTCGGTGGGTACATTCCTATCACTCAAATAATATTCAACAACTAAAAAACTTTGAAGCGTTTGACCGAAGCAAATCCCTTTATTCATTCTCATCAATACCTGAGTAGATTTCATAATAACACAGCCATGGACAAGACTGAGATAAACAAAAATGGAGGAGACATTTTTCTCTATATATTACCAATCACAAAAGACAACTTTTTACCAATGCTGGGTAAAGATAATAATCCATACTGGCCACAGAACCCGAGACAACAATAGCGAACGTCCAACCAACTTGACTTTCCATAGAATAACAGAATGTGAAAACATTTTAATACCTTTACTTTGCTTGAACTGCGTTTGAGTAATTCTCATAGAAGAATGAATTCTATCTGCAATAAATATTTACATAGATAAAAAGGGTACAAATGCCCATTCAATCTCGTAATAAGAAAATATCCGAAGAGGACAAGGATAATTAATAGACTACAGGATACTCGAGGGAATCCGATTACGGTAAATGAGAATGATTTATGGAGAATTTTGAGAACTGCTTGCCCAGTTTTGCTTCAAATGAATTCCAGATAATTAAAGGATACAGGGTCTTACGGAAGACAATGGAATTCGTTTTCAAGAACGAAACAGTACATTTGATTCACTCTTGGAACACGTGGAGGTCAAACAATAAAACACAACAACCATAACCGGAAAGGCATTCGTGATATCCATGATATGATAGATAGGAGCGAATTTTTCTCACTGCGGATAAGATCTGTATTCTCGCGTTCTGACTATGACCATCTCACGCAGAACTACAACAAGATCTCCATCTTTCTTTTCTTATGGGATGAAGAAGCTTCACGCCGTAAAAAATGGCAGATAATTCGCTTAATGACGGCTCTTCTATATAATTTTCTTAGAACGCGAAGTAATCGACGTTCGAAGAGGCGGAGTCCATTCGGTGGGTGATTCCAGAGAAGAAAGATTCTTCTAGGAGTTCATAAGCTTCGCATTAACGAAACCATTGTGTGCTAAAGAGATGATTCAATAGAAGAAAGTTCTGCTCTTAAGAAAAAAACGCTGATTCGAAACACTTCTTCTGATTTATACGAGAAGTTAATATACAATTTATGAAGGCAATGGTGTCGAAACCCACGAAACTGAAGTTTGACGAATTTATGCAAATAAGCTTTTAGAAATTCTACCACAATAGTTTCGGTTTTTAACACTCCGAATAGATTAACAATTACGNACGCTGATTCGAAACACTTCTTCTGATTTATACGAGAAGTTAATATACAATTTATGAAGGCAATGGTGTCGAAACCCACGAAACTGAAGTTTGACAAATTTATGCAAATAAGCTTTTAAAAAATCTACCACAATAGTTTCGGTTTTTAACACTCCGAATACATTAACAATTACGTGATTAAAATTAACGGTTCACACAATTTTAAATCTAACGAAACAGGAACTAACTTCAAAAGAATCATTAAATCCTCAGTCAAATATTTGGATATAATCCTCCCTACCGAAAAACGAAATATATTTTCAAGCAAAACGGAACGCAACATTTGGCCATTAATTCTTGTGTGATCTCACCTTTTACTTTCAAAGCGTGATTTAGTTCAAAAACTTCTTTCTTCCGGTAAGCCCTAGATGATCAAGGAAATTTTCCTTTAACAAAAACCATGAGACATTACTATCCAAATTCACACAATGCAATGGAAAAAGACGTCAAGAACCACGCGAGAATGATGGAGCATTCTGCTGTCTGTTATGCCATCATAAGTGCGTCAAATGTCGTGATGGGGAGGGTGAGTAGAGAAAGATACCTCTCACCACTGGATTACACTTACAAGAATAGTGACTGGAATGATTTCCATGATTTGTATACTTAAATTTTAGGTAAAGAATTGTCGAAGCAGTGAATGTTATGTTATCTCCAGAAATTATTATTTCCCGCTGCCAAATGCCTAAAGGAGGGTCGCAAGATACGAGTAGCAGTAGCTGTTAGCAACCGTAAGAAAGGATAAAATCTAACCTAAGTGAGTTAAAAGTGTGACAAACTCAAGATATTGCAGCCAATTTTGCAGCCATACTTTCTGATTTTTTTTTTGCTCCGCGACGTTAGATTTGGCTCAAACAAGTTACGTTAAAATTTACATTCTCTATTTCTGAGAAAGAGATCACTTAACATACAGGTAAGAAGAACGTTTAGCACTAGTACAGCAAATTTCCGTTCCACGAGGAAATGCATGATTTATGACAAACGTTCAAAATTAAACGCTTTGACAATTTAGTATTACGAATATATAGAACTCTTGGAAATCACTCGCCATGAAAAGAGCTTAAACGCACTTCGGTTTAGGAGCTCTACCATAGACCAAGCAACAAACGAGATAATTCAAACTTCATTTTTACAAAATGTTTTCTCCGTGCGAATTTCATTCTAAATTAAGACGATCGGAACAGAATAGAGGACGCAAACCCTCGAGTATCGAACTAAACCTGAGTCGACAGGTCTTTCAACTCATTCCATGTTTGTGGGTTAAAGTCCCGTATGACTATGTTCGGAAGGTTACTTCTTAAAATGTGAACGGTGAAAGGAGGTATCCTCATTATCGGAAAATTAATAACAGAAACGAGAAAAGCCCTAAGACAACTTCCTTTTACTTCTAAAATAATCTGCCGAGATTCCTTTCCATTCACGGCCTCGGAACCATGACGAGAGAAACGTAACAGGCAATTTCATATCATCCCAGGATTAGATTAAAATCCGATCAATTTTCTGTACTCCCTTGGGATATGTACATACTTATGGATGGAAAATGATTTCTGTACAGGAATTTACTTTTCACCTTGGTATTCTCCAATGAGAAGAGGGAAAGGCACTTTGGAGGAAATCTCGACTTATTGTTCTTCGCGCAACTGGATTCTTAAGACTCTCGTGTTCATTCGTAAGCCATTAATCCAGTACAGCATTGATCGAAAAGCAGCTGCGCCAGCAACAGAAGGTAGAATGAGAGGTCGCGCAGAGTGGAATAAAAGCAAAACAAACCGGAAAACCGCGCACATATATTCCGACGGGATAAACAAAGAGCAGCAAGCTCGCAATTTGCGGAACGACTCAAAGAAAATTCTTTTCGGCGGCACGTGTTCTTTTTCTCACCAACCTAGCGCTAATTAATTCCCTCTCGATCTCTTCCACGAATCCAATTTCCCAGAGCAGCTCCTTTTAAGGAGGCGGACCAAAAAGGTAAAATTCAAATTCGGGAGGGAGAACTGGAACCAGAATGGAGAGGGAAGATAAAGGAGGAAACTTAAATTTTTTTCTTTTCTCTCAAGAGCTGTACAATCAAGAAAACGAACGACTTTTGAAGCGATTGAAGAAGAGGCAAATAATTCTAGAGCTGCCTAAATATTTGCCATCTCGAAAACTATGGAAGGTTACTATCGAATAAAGACAAACGAAAAGGGAGGATTGACTTCATGGAATAATTTTTGCATACTGAGATATCGAAAATCCAATCCTGGATAACGATGGAGCCCACAATCGGCATTTAACAATTCGCGCATTATTTCGTTCACAGCGTAGTTCTCGATTAATAACAAACAGTTATTAAGGAGCTTGATAGCGTTTACTCTCGTAAATTTCGGAGATAAGTAGAGATTTTCAATGATACTGATACACCGATAGCGATTAAAAACGGAAATGCTACAAAACCGATAATACAGATCCATAGCGTAAAAATATTCCTAAAAATACGCAATTAAAGCATTATATAAGTTACAAGTTTTCTACTCGAATCATTCATGAATCCCAATATTACGCGGAAATTAGTCGAATTTTAGCTCCATTCTCAAATCAAGAAATTTACAATTTTCATATACATCGTAAATGTTCAAAGATATAAACAAATGAAAGAAAAGAAATGCTAATATCTTTTCAACTTCGAAACCTCTCTCATCCTTAGATTTAAATGCTATATTTGATACGTATGCTGCCGGGAATCGAACCTAGGAAAGCTTTCATCGAAGTCAAAATGGATAATACACGTATAGAGGAAAAAGCGTTCCCCAAAGAGTGGTAAATAGTAATCCATTAGAAAAAACACCGTTATTCAAAAATTATAAATATATACACAACAATATCATAAAAAATGCACATCGTCACGAAATTTAAGCACATTCACATATGTTTTTCGGATTGATTTTTAACTTAATATAGTCTACAAAGACAGATGCAAAGGTTCGTCGGGAATAAATTTCTTACGAGGGCCAGATTGGATAGCAACGCATTAAGCAGTCGACAGGTGTACGAGATTTAAAATAACCTGCCAACACAACAGGAAAGTTTGGGACGTGCTAGTAAATAATTTTATTAGATTATTATTTATTAGAAGCAAACAGCAAATTTTCAAGAAACCCAAATAAAAATGAATGGTAAATGAAGGGTAAAATCTTACTGGGAATGTGTCGAAAACTTTTGTGTCTAGAGAACAGTGGCAATAGGAGTGACGACAAGAAAAAACACTTAAAGAGTATTTACTATTAGCATTTCAGCAGCTAAAATTAAAAAGTTCTGATGCGAAAAAATATTCATTAGAATTCGTTAATTTTTTTCCAAGGAATCAGAGTGCATTACGGGACGAAAGTACGAACATCAAGTAAAAGAAAATGCATT
Source organism: Ladona fulva (assembly GCA_000376725.2). Lineage (NCBI taxonomy): Eukaryota > Metazoa > Arthropoda > Insecta > Odonata > Libellulidae > Ladona > Ladona fulva. The sequence goes on along the minus strand of KZ308123.1, from coordinate 951,703 downwards.
ATAATATATGGAAAAAAATGGGGACAGCTTTCATGGAATTCGGAATGAGCTTATCTACGAGGTGCCGACTCAGTAACTGACGAACAGGTGGAAAGCAATGGCGTCAAGTAAAAACCGAGCACCTTAAGCGTGCGCCGCGGGTCTGGTCTTTTTTTTTCGTATGAGGCAGAAAGAAAAGGAGCCGCGGCATGGCCTATAACCAACGATGACGCAGTAGGTCGAGAAAATAACGAGTACTCAACTTTGCCGTGAGCTCACACGGGTTTAGCGGGTTAAAACAGACGAATCATCGTTTCGGAGAAAGACGAAAGGAAGACAGACCTCAAGCAAACTATCATAAACCTAGATATTAACCACAGATTGCAAGCAGGAAAGATAGGTTAATGAATGGAAGCGTTGATGGATTAGAAAGAACCAAATGACGACTAGACCTAAGCCATCTTAAATACATCATTTACCCTGTACCAACTGGTATCCTGCTAGCAGCCTTTTGGCGTGTGGCGATGGGTACTTGCAATGTTTATCCTGTTTCCTCTTATCGCGGCATATTTCCATCATTTTACGGCAGTTTGATCAACCGAAGAAAATGGATATCTACTACATCTAGGAGAATGTGTTCATTCTAAATTTAAGGAGCAAGTTTAAAAACTTCATCAATGTCTTTCTAACCATTCCTATCCTATTTCTAGAACTTGGTGAGGCCGCAATTTACCACAGTATCCATAGTACAATCGGAAGTAAAGATAGTTTAAGCAAAAACTGTCCCTTAAACATTGAAAAACAATGGGGTTTGCGTGAAAAAAGCTATAAAGGATATTTTGCATTAAGATTACTAGTAATCATGGTTTATAGAATGAGATGAATAGTAGTATGAACCTATCCTGGAGAAACATTACAAAATTGTTTCAGAACTGAGACCGGGTGATCAAAATGGATATTTAAAACGAGTGATTGTGATATACGTATAACCTGATTTCATTTTCGAAATCAACATTAAAAATAAAAAAGAATCAAATTTACGGCCGAGAATATCGTAACATTCTACTTCCAAAGAATCTCTCGCTTTAATACCAATAAGTACTGAATGTTCTTTCAAAACCTCAGCTCTTCCTAGCAAGCTCACAACTGAATAATAATAAGCTCACAATGAATGGACCACGATAAAAGATTTTAAGACGAATACAATCAGCGCAGAATTATTTAAGCGTACCAAACATTTAAAGACTCAGGCAGAGAGTCAATCGCCAACAGTAATACTTAAGTAGGTATTAGAGAAACTGACACCTTCTAACGCTACCACTTAATCTACGCTTTTAATGCCATTAGATTTCAGCGATAACACACTATGGAGGTCATAGAAAATCAATGGGGTAGATAAATCACCTCAATCCCTGAAACAGTTAACCACTGTGAAATTGCCCACAAAAAAGCAATTGTAACACGTCACCGCAACGCGTCGGCATCTTCCTCTCCTGCCGTCCTTTGGTATGTTTCGACCTTTATGACCACAAAGTCTTCCTCAATCTCTCCCTTTGCCATCGCCCCCTCTACCGCACCTCTTCATTGGAGTAACGGTAACCGAGCGCAGGAGAGGCCAGGCGCCCTCCTTAGAGTCAGCCTCCCTAGCTCCAGGCACCTACGGCACCGCCACCCGGTTGTCCCACACCTCTATCTCTTTGATTCTCCTCTACGTGGCTTAAATATCCTTCTTCTCAGCCTCCTTCCGAGCATTCCTCGACGCCCGAAAATGTGTCAAGCGCGTCTTCCACACGCTGACGATTTTGACTCGTGTCTTTTTTATCTAAGTGAAGGAACCTCCACGAGTCGCGGTTTCGTTAGGAATACGAAAAAAGTTAAGCTTTAGATACTTTTGACTGACCTAAATGTTAAAATTTCTAAGGAAGCATCTACAATTTGAATTTCTGCGAAATCGTCTTTATTACGTTCGTAACAGAATGCGCAACTTCCTCTCGATCGACTTCGACAAAATTTTAAACAAAGTCGGTCTACGGAAGAATACTGAATATTTTTCAAAAAGAATCTATGAGATATTTTACTCTATGAGTCGATTTTTCCAATATAATAAATATTACCGCAGTATGAAAGGTATATCAAATAATCACGACTAAACTACATATGAAATGAACATTCCAAAGTTACATAAAAAGATACAAATAAAGAGTCAAATTTCTAAACAATTTGTATTGTTGTTGGGTTTGGAAGTTTCCGAAGTATTACTACAACTCAATTGAATAAACTAAAAAATAGAAGTGAATAATATAAATAACTTCTGGCCGTACTTCGTGGAAAGCCATCTAGAGAATAAGGAAAGACTTCGTAATTTTCCACACAATATATTTGGACGACTAGTTTCGGCTACTCGCCATCATCGGGTCTATCGGGTCATCGGGACCCGATGATGGCGAGTAGCCGAAACTAGTCGTCCAAATATATTGTGTGGAAAATTACGAAGTCTTTCCTTATTCTCTAGAAGTGAATAATGTTCACTTAATGAAATGAAAATGTAAACTACCGCTTTTGGTTTCGTCCTTATATAAATACGACCTAAATATTTCAAATACTTTTGTAGATAGCTCTAACAATTTTAAAATTTCATTGCCCGATGCAATAAATTCATTGCTTCCATTCAAGAGCCGTCAAAATGGCTTTACTCTGCGAATAGAACATTTATAACCCCATTTAAGAAAGAATACACCTTTATAACCTTTATATATTTTTAAATACTTTATACCTTTATATATTTTCAAATACTTTATACCTTTTTATATTTAAAATACTTTTCTCCTATTCCTACTACTAAGATACATCTGCCACATCCTATTTTTTTTATAAATATTTAATTATCTTGAATTTATCAGCGCTCTGATGTTTAACGGTCATAAGATGGAGCGACATCTTATATTATAACTCAGCCAACATTCTAAGGCGCAAAAAGTGAAAGACACAGAAAATCAAGGGCGCGATAAGATCTGAAACGTAGGTTCATCATAGTTGAAAATCTTCCTGCTAATACTTTTGCATTACCCATCGCACGGTGCGCCCAAAACCACGCCTAACAAGGCTTTGATTTAAATACATAGACGGCCGAGAAGCAAACAGCGGATCGACAGACTTTCACGAGCCTCACAACTGCGCACCGCCTAAAGTATCTCGGAGAACGTTTTGTGAAGTAGACCTTATGACGGAAAGGAATCCGACGCCGTACATTACCCGTGTTTCGAAACAAGGCCTCGAAATGAGCGACGGTAACGAAATAATGGACTCCTTTACGCAACCGGACGGAAATATAAGAATCTTTACGCTTCTTCCCTCTCTGGTGGTGAAATTATGTAAACGAGGGATGGAGACGCCCATTTACAGCTTTAATTGCTGAAGATGCTTCTGTACATCTTGCGGTCATAAATTAAAATTATTAAGAGTATTTTCCAGGAATACTTCCTTAGAAGATTCAATCTAAATCCAAAGCCATGATTGAGACGTACGGCTTGTCAGTATTAATTCGCACACACAATTCAACTACTCAGTCGTATCACGATACTGAACATCACAAAATTATACATTGTATTACTCGCAGTCTTCTGTCCACCTTAAATCACAAGTCGATGGGCCAATAAGTACTTAAATATATTTTTATTGAGGCTTGTGTAATGTTGTTCGGAGTGGCATTTCTATACAAATCACCGATTTCGTCACCATCAGAATTTAGGCTATGGAGAACAAGTTACAAAAAATCTAAGCTTAGTTATCAAAATAAAAATGAGACCTTAAATGAAAATCCTTTTCAGTTTCTTTTAACCAATGAAATTGTTCCCCATTGTTTTAACCAATGAATTGAAATCTCTCCTGCTCACTCAGTTACACGTGAGGCGTATTTCAAAATCAGATAATCTTCCCTTCTAAGAAATCCCGCCTACTCTGAAGAACTCGCTTAATAATACAAATCAAAATTAGCTGAATAAAGATATACACGTAGGCAGCAAAACTCTGTAAATGAGCTTTAAGAGATAATTTTCATTTCCAATGTGGTGATAATTACATCAATTTTGTGAGATGTTTACGTTCTATAACTCGAAAGGCGATAAATAAATAATATCGGAATATCTAAATAAGGAAGCTGAATTAGTACGCCGTGATTTACATTTAAATTCAGGACGTTATATTTATAGCCTCACATCCCGCTGTATTAATTTGAAAGGTATATCTTACCACGAAGGAAGGGAAGGGATGAGCCATGGAAGGGAAAACATTATTAGAAATCGAATTATTAAACAATCCCTCATTCAATATTCCGGTAATGAATACAACGATACAATGAAACACAAGTAAATTTATGCTCTAGGTTCGTTGCCACCGCTATGATAATAGTAATAGATTAAGAGCAGAAATGATGAGCTGGGAATTCTTCAATAGGGAAAACTGTGATTTTGGACAGAAAAGAAGTAAGTCTATTAGTCTAAAGATCATAACTTTCGGAAAACGCTAGAGCTGTCAGCTCTTCAGTATCAAAATTCAGTTCCTTGACATGCATCGAATTAAATATTATTTAGGGATAGAAAATCGACACTCTGTAGTTAAACGTAAAGTTATTTTTGCGTTATTTTTAATACATAGCCCTAGCCACACAACTCCAAATAAGTCGAAAAGACTTAAAAATATCCCTAGTCAATTTGAAAGGAAAACTTTCCAAACAAAAGGAACGGTCCAAGATTAAAATCAAACGCTGCCTAAAGGAGGGGGTTTGCGGATTGCAGCTTTTTCTGCATCACACAATGACTCAGACAAAAACTTAGAAAGGAGAGTAACCGAAACTTTTTGGTCCTTAAATGCATAAGACCGCTTAATTGTAAAGAGCGAGGAAGTCGCTCAAATGTTTCAACTTTCCGTGAAAATCAATAGCGATCTCGAAAGGACGTGACACGAGTTAGAGAGACGGAGTTCGGCGAAATAGTACCAAACATTCTCCTCTTACCCAATTACGGCCTCGCTTTCCAGAGGTGACAACACTGAAAATAACAACGGAGCCGCATTAGGCGGAAGCATTTCGGCCTTATGAGTCTGTTTTCTTCGGCTTTCACGAGCTATTTCGCCCGGCAACAGTATGCCGAACCACCGCGCAATAGATTTCGAAAAAAATTCACGGATGGCCGCTAAGAGAAGGGTTCGCTAGAGGCGTGATAAACTCGGGGGAAGGGCGAATGCTATTGCGAAGGGAGCTGGTAAAGGCTCGGAGACGAATGACATAAGTGGCCATGAGTTATGATTGACGAAGCTATAATCGTTATCATGATGTGAGTACATTAAATAAGAGATTTCTTCTAGCAAACAATCTGTTCCGAAGGAAGCATTTTTCCGAATGAATCCTTCCATGCATAAATACATATATCACGGTGATGCAAAAAATGGCTTCTTTCGAATCCAGAACAGTTTGAATGTGGTCGCTTACGTACGGCATGTTAACGACGTCTCTCGTTAATGTCTGAATACTTGTTTTTCCCCAATGGATGTCTTCTCAATGACAGCTAATGCGAAAAGCATTTTCCGAAGTGGGTAACAGTAACTACAGTGATCGATCTACCAGTTCCCAGAACTAGAAATTATTCACTACACTCAAAGGAGAAACTGATGATAAATGCCAAACGAGGGATGTATATGCTATGAAGTGCGCTAACAGTTCTCATCACTATACTAACTACTTATATTAATCCCAGAAAAATAAGGTGGAACTGCGTATGGGTATTTCAACCTCATCTGTTATTGAGTTGTTTATGACAGTCTTTCCAACATGACGTAAAAAAATTGAACAGCAATGAACGTATACAAGTATTTAATCCGGGATAGTCAAGAATAAAATTTAAATTTGTTTGACACTGGTATTTGAGAAAAAAAGAACGCATGCCGAAAATCATAACCAGAAACATATAAGTTTGAGGTTGCCTTGTAAGGCTCGGCAGGTAATAAAACTAGCACACTACGGAACTGGGGGTGATTATTTACGACAAAAAATCTTCACATAGCCGCCAGATACACTTTTCTGAACCAGAACAGGAATTCGAAAGAAGATATGAAACTGGAAGGGTACAAAGATGAAAGCAAGCACCAGATGCGGTGAATACAGCCGAGATATCTCCAGTAGTGGAAGTAGTATCGTTAAAAGTCCAGCAGCTGAAATCATTTGGCACATATGGGCTCCCACCGGGAGTGAAACCCAGGACCGCTTTCACCAGAGGCAAACGCGCAACCCACTTAGTTATCCGCGAGCTCCGAAATATTTCTCAGGCATTTGTTCGGTCATGTTTTTCAATCAAGTATTCTGAGTTTGTAAACACACCTGCTATTCGAAAGTGGATATGGTGCATATCTTACATTTGAGACCGAAAATGAGAAAATCGTGCATGTTGACTTACATATGCTCATCATCCAACTCATTCCAACTTTATTGTCAGATCTGTTGAGCAATGCAGTGATTTTTTTAAAAAATACAACACCAACAGTAACTACGCAGCAGTTCAATATTATATCTCATAACAAAAAAATCTCAAAATGAGCACTATCAAACAGCAAAAGTCCTTGATAATATTTACCATATATTTCATGAATCTGAAGTTTAGAAGCAGTGTATATAAAATTAAGAATCTTACTCATATTATGCTATATATAATGAAGGATAATACTCATATTACAGCTTGTAATTTTAATAAATTTTAATCTGATGAATGGATCGTTTATCTTTAAACCTTTCGCCAAAGTAAAAGTTTATTTAATCTATTGAAAGCCTAACTGAATATCATTTTGGCACATGTAACTCAAATCCAAACCTTAAAATGTAATACTTAATGAGTAATAAAAATTTCGTCTGTTGAAATGTTTACCGACAATTACTTAGGTGTTAAAAGTATAATGCAAGCATAGGTCCGTATCTTAAACTTTTTCGGATAATACTTGAAAAAGCCCGAAGAAATCCTTCACTTGAATTACCATCATCTGAGCGGTTGAACGATTACCGTGTATTCCTGTTAAAAATGAATATTTATCTGATTTTAATTGAAGAATTTAATGGAGTAAGCAACAAATCTCACCAAAAATTATATAAAGAAATGAGCCAAGGAATGGAATTATAAGAAATACGGAGCTATTTCTTCCGTGTTGGGCGCTGAAATTAGATAACAGCACTAAAAAATTTACGGTGCTCCAGGTTTAACTGCTTGTTTTCGAGTCATAAAATGATTTAAGGGGCTTTCTGAGCAAAATCGACGTTTCCCTCGAAAATTATTATCAAGAAAAGTAATGCCGCCGTGAAAACCGTAAGATGAACAATTACTTTCCGTGCAGTGGCAAAACAAAGACGGAAGAACTGCTGCCGGTTCGAATCTCGACGCCACTAATGATTCAAAAGAATTTTCGTTACCCAACAAAAAATTTTCCGATTGAAAACTGTTTCTCCTTTCACGTCCTACCGAGCACAGGGAAAATTATCGCATCAGAGTTATATAAAGAAGCAATTAATATCTTACAACACGATCATACATGAAGAGTTGAGTTTCGATAGTTTCCAAACAGGAGTAGTTCGGGGAGAAAACTTGAGAATAGGAAGAAGTGGAAATTTAATCTCAGACACTTACTTAATCGTAGTTATGCACTTACTTTCATGGTGGCTCAATGGAGAAAGGTTTTCCGTTGTATTAAATTTATAATTTACAACATAAGAAACGTTGTTTGGAAGTTTATGAGGTAAAAAATACCGAGTGAAATAAATGAATAGTTTACTATTCTTCAAATAGAAATGAGAAAATCTAAAGAGTTAGAAAAATATTACCGTTTAAACTAACAATTACACGTTTAAATGTTTAAAATTCACAAAAACTTTTAAATTAATCTGTTTCCATTCCCAGTGATGGGAAACCAGTAAGATATTAATTTAAGGACTTTCGTATTTTCAAAATTCAGACTCGAGAATATATATACGTATACTCCTTAATAAAAGGAATTGCAAATACCCTGAGAATTCCTAACATCTAACTTGAAACTAATCCTGAAATTTGCACTTGCGGTAGCATTGCTTTAGGATTGAACGTGAACTTCGAAAACGAAAATATTGGCGAGGGTTTTTTAAAATTGATTACTTTTTACATAAAACCACACACGATGAGGCAATAAGCACGAGCAGAGATTGAAAAGGAAACGCTTAGCCGATAGGAAATCATTCGTAACTTAACTCCTACGCGGACACATAAAATCTTTATAAAAGGCATCTTTCCAAGGACGTATCCATTAATTGGGTTTGTGATTACTAATTCTTCTCTCAGGCTTCCTTTCCTTCCCGCGCACGGGGAGACGCTAGAGCCGTGACTATAATCAACGAGTCACGTCCTACTTGTTTGACCACGGCACCGGACATATCTCTTGCGAAATTACGTATATCTTTTGTGGCCTCGTCCATTTGGCACGTACCCCTCACTACAATAAGAGGAATTGCTGCCTTATAGCTAGGTGCTGCTATGAGAGAAAGAAAGGGGTATATTGGTTCGCTGCCTACAACACGGAAAAGGTACAAATTAGGAGGCTGATGAATTTTCATGCGATCCGTTTCCGAAAGCCAAGCACATTTTCTCACGAAACCAGGAGTGTTTACATCACGCCAGATGAAATTTGCGGTTAAGCATGTTATTTTGTGATGCGCAAAAAAAGAGTTATCGAAACGTACCATGGGCCGGACCCGTTTTTTCTCAAAAGTTTTCTCTTCCTTCTTGAGTTCGCGTAATACGATTTCATGCCTATGGCTTAGAGATAAAAATTAATTCTACCTAATTTAACAACTAATATGATGTTTGTGAAGATTGCGAGGATCCATAGACAGCCATATTAACTTAATATCGTTTGTGGGTTGAAAATCATAATATTTTGAGTCTTAATGAAATTAACAAGTTGGTGGGACGTACCAACTAAAACAAGAGTTTATCTTAGCAAAAACGACGTGACGTAGTGTTAAATACACAACTTACAAGTTCTTAGCAAGTATGACAGATACATCATCACTGAATCACTCTTATAAGGTTTGATGAACTTATTTATCGGTCTCGAAGGTTGACACGTATTTGCTTGTTTACTCAATAACTTGTCACGATGTTTTAAAAAGATAGAAAGGGGTATGACGGAATGGTTAGCGCATCCTTAGATTGACAAACATAACCGGATGATACTAGACCATTTTCCAGCCCATTCGACAATCGGTATGCATTTTATTGTGATATTGCGCAGCAACTGGAAATGATTTCCGTGCTAGACGAAATTCCTTGAAAAAACCAAGTAACCTAAGTAAAGTAATAGTTTCCAACTATAATAAAACAACTTAATGTGATATAAATCGTATAGGACAAAATCATCTTTCCACAAACAACAAAATAATAAATATAGAAAATATAAAACATAACATAAGGTACTAAAGCTTAATAAAGTAAACTTTCGATCTAGATTTGATTTCAACGCCAAACAAAGTTGACTCTAGATTAACGTGAAAGCGCTTAAATGAGATTTCCCAGTACTGTTGCGTAGAAATGAATCCTGGTGCAATAGAAGACAAAAACGTAACTATACCAGACTGAAATATCCACTTGCGACAAACCCCTTATAGTTTAGAACTTTCTGAATGAAAACAAGACGGACCAGTTACGGATAAGAACACGCCCAAAACTTCTGAAAGAATGGTGGGGTACTTTACGCGGTATTTAGAGTCATTACTCAAAGAATAACATTCGGCCAGTTAAAGAAAGCAAATTAATCCAAAACCATCCTCGAGGTCCGCACTCGTTTGCCGGAAAACACCTGAGCCCCACCGGAAGACGGAGAGGAGGAGTTTTCCAGGGATCATCGCCCTCACACAAAACACGCGTCTGCCCTTAAATGGCTCGCAGTTATCACGTGCGGGCGCATGGTTACACGTCCATCTCTGATTTACCATTGGTTTGACGTATCAGTAATCACTCCGGTTGAGAACCCTCGAAGGTCCTGCTCGTAAAGCCATCAATTACGCCATCGAAGTTGGAATCATTTAAGAGTAATGCGATTTAAATGGGATTTGGACGTAAAACTTCTATTTTCCCGTTTCGTGGTCTTCCTTCCGTTCAAAGAGCGCGAAGATGAGGCTTCGAGTGAGCATGAGGGGCTTATTTTCGGAAATTCGTCCGTCAAAATTATCGGAGTAATCGACAACCGTTAAAGTGGCCCGCATGAAAGTTCGTTGGAATGTTGTTTCCGCACTCTTGCTGACACGACAGACTGGAACATCTATGATCAACGCAAAGGGCTGTGTTCTGAAGGCGGAAATGGTGTTCATCCCAAAAAGGGCGGAGTATCTATCGTAATGAATTTGGTTATGCCATAAAAAATGCGCTTTGCCTACTCAAACGCGATAATCTTAGCTACCCAAAACGACAAAATTAAGTACACCGAATGCCAAACTATGCAAACGCAAATAAATTATAAAATATTCAGTGGAAACAAAATTTGATAGATAATATGCAAAAAGTATTCGTATTCCGGTGCATGGTAAGGAAAATCGTATCTTGTATGTCAAGTTAGTTCGCATAATCTGTTTTATCGGACTATATGAAAATCGATTAAGGAATACACAGAAATTATTTCCAAATATGAACGGAAAAACAAATTAGTCGTCCAATTGATACAAAAAACAGGGACGAAAAGAAATTCAGACATTTACAATATATCGATTTAGCCGGGATGATAAACTGAAACGAAACTCATACGGAAAAATATTACATTTGAAAGATGTAATAGTGCAGCACATTTAAATGATATAAATTATTTATTGTGATATATTGAAGTAGTTGAACTATCATGATGTTGAAAATAAGATGTTTCACAAAAATGCAAATTTGCTTTAATATTAATTACATACATTATGAAACCGCATGAGTTAAAATTAATGAATTCATGTTCTGCAAAATCGGGAAAAGTATGTATTCAGCAAGGAGAGAGAAAATTCCCAAATAGTCTCCAAATTCACGGGTAGCCGTACAATGACGGAAGTGATCGCTTTAGGTCCGGAGATTTCAACGTGCGAGGGAGGCGGTGTAGTTGGAATGGGAACGGGTGGAGATTACCCGGACACGCAACGCTACCGCGACTCAATGGTCTTTGTTAACACACTTTTTGTGGAAAGGACGCAATTCGTTCGCTGACAACCCAAACCAATTTCCCGCCTCCATTACAAGGGCGAGATTGAGGTATCAATGAGTAGGGACGGCGAATCACTTATTTCCGGCAGGATTGATGGATTCCATTACACGAAAAAAATATCAGTCCACTAAAATATGAAAAAAGTAATGAAGGATACGGATTAATTCAGAAGTCATAATAGTAACTGTCTTAATCGCCTATCCACCTTAACTTTCCTCGAATGCAGAATATAGCCCCAATACAGAGCCCTTTTAAACGCCGAAAGGTGGCTTGCAGAACGTTAATGTAGATGTAGATGAAAGCATTTGAAACAATACAAAGCTGCCACCTTATCATTCTCGAGACATTTCGATCTGGTACGTTGGAGCTCATAATTCAAAATTTGTAAAATACGCAATCTTAACATTACGGAATTTGCACGTAGAAGAATGATGATGTCGTACTTCCATTCTTTGAAAGACCACTGATGATATGAATGAAGCCTTAATCAAAACAGGGCTCCCGGATAGCCAAGTGGCCAACGGATCGGACTTCAGTGAAAGCGGCCCCGGGTTCGACTCCCGGTGGGGGCCTATATGCGAAATGAATCGAAGCACTTTTAACAATACTACTACTACTAAAAAAATCGTAATCCTAAATTCCCCTTATCACCTGATATCTGGGTTAATCAATTAATTATAACCCTCTGAAATCCTAAAATCACTCTGCTTCTTCCGCACAATGTATCCAACGGCCATCATTAGGAATACATGGAAATGTACTAACAGGTCTTAGACGTCGATTACCTTCGTGGATTTCCTCTCGGCGTGTTTCCTCATGCAATAGCGGATAGCCGCAGCAGGAATCTCGATCTTGTCCAAGGAAGAACCCTTACAGAGACTTTTCCTGGACGCCCTCGACCAGGATCCGGAGTTGAAACTCGAGTTCACCCTGTATATCCTCGTGGTGGTACCCACTTGCTCTAGTACGTCTTCCTCCTCCCTCAACCGATTAACCTTCAACACCCTCAGGACGATCGTCTCCCCATTGAAGGCTGACATGCTTCCAAGATGTCGCAGAGGTCGTCTCGCAAACTTGAGGAGAGGGGAGACATTCGAATGGTAAAACTAATGAAAGGACGGACCTTTGTGGGAATGCCAAAATCACCAGGTAAGAAGCACCGAACGGACGCGTCTCGTAGCCGCAAACGATGGGAGCCAAAACGGGGGAGTCTCGCGGCATCTCGCAACACGTCTGCCCTGGTCACGGTCATGTGGTCTCGGACTCGCATGCCAATTCGGACTCCCCTTCCCCTGTTTCATTCGCCACTCCAGTTCACATCCCGGGCAAAAGCTCTCCCTCTTTCACCCCAATTCCTACCACGGTCGTCTCCCCTGCACCTCTCACTTCCTACGCTTTTTTTGGCTTTTCGTACAATCCTCCCTAAAAGCTCCCTCCCTCATGGCCCTGTCGCTGGACATTCTCTAAGTTTATCTCAGCACTTCCTTATACTCATCTGCGTCGCATTTGTAACTCATTAAGCAGGGGGAAATTTTCCGTGACGACTGAGAACAATGTGTCTATTATGCGTTTCCGACTTCCGTTATGAAAAAGTGGTTTCGAAAAAACTTAACCAGAAACATCTAAAATATCACTAGGTACCTTCCCTGCAAATGAAATGTTAACTACCGCAAATTGACACATATGTTGAGAATAATTCCTCTCCAGAACTTTGAGTCAGAATACAGTGGAACGATGATAACGAATTAATTTAGAAACGGTGATGCTCAGAAATTGTGGGTATTTTCACCGCAGAGATTAACTAAATCCCTAATCTTTGCCAACCTTCTGAAAAAGTTATAAAGAATTCTAGAGATATTTTCAATTGTCACGTGATCGATTTAAAAATATGTTTCCCCAAAAACTAATGAAAACGTTGCGCAGCAACTGGAAATGATTTCCGTGCTAGACGAAATTCCTTGAAAAAACCAAGTAACCTAAGTAAAGTAATAGTTTCCAACTATAATGAAACAACTTAATGTGATATAAATCGTATAGGACAAAATCATCTTTCCACAAACAACAAAATAATAAATATAGANATTAGAGGTTTAAAAACGCTCCGTAAACCGTATTTCGGCAGGCGGAATACGGCATACAGAGTGTCTTTATACCTCTAATTCATTAACAGCCGTGTTCCAACTTTCTTTTCTTGCCGTATGCAGTTTGAGCATGGTATAAAATAATATAATTTACATTAATTCAAAAAATCAAACATTCATTTAATATTGACGAGAAATGCTCTGCGACGGCATCCCGACCTTATCCTTCTACTTAAATAATCACAGTGGAATTAAAGAGGCTATGTTAATGGATAACCGAAAGATAAATTCATGAAAGCCTTGACTGACTCTTACATTTCTAATCTATGATTCCCTCCTTTGCATATAAAGAATACGTAGCCAGCAGGAAAGCAGTGATATTCAATAACCTCCAACCAAGGTGAATGGATTGATAAGTTCCGCAATAGTAAACCAATGAAATCTTCACTATTACAATCAATCAAAGGAAATTTATTCATCTGGACATTGTTCAGAGAAACGATTTGACTGCATTATACCACACACTGACTATATATTTGCATAGTTATGAAAAGAAAGTTAGTTTCTCTCTTCAAGCGAAGGACAGGACGATCCAGTATTCGACTGGCTTCCAACAAATAAATTTTCAAGAAAAGTAACTTAATACATTAAAATTTGCTATATTTAAGTCACCGTTGTTATTATCCATTATTCTCAACAATTTTTTTCCGAAAGGTTTCATTGAATAGAACGGTTTTCGTTTATAATTACTCTATTTCTGCATTCTAAGGAAGCGACGAACTTCTGAATATTTTCAGCAGATAGGTTTGCACGGTCTGCAGATAAATCTTGCGACAATAAAAGGATACAATTAGAAGGAAATTGACGAAGCGGTGAAAATCACCGTTTCAAATTAGTCTCGCCAAGAATTGAGAAACTGACGATTCCACCGTATAAGAAGAAAATAACGGTTAATTTTTTTCATTTTTTAGATACTGAAAGGAGATGTTACTTTCAATGCACGGCTTTATGGAAGCGATTCATTCATAGGAACGCTATTCATTCTTATAAAAACTAATCAACAAAAATTCACCTGAAGGTTGAAATCATCTGATTCAAAATTGAAGTTTTGTTAGGAAACTAGGAAAAAGGCCCCACGCGTCATGCTTCCAATTTGTGACGAATTTGTCTATCAATACTATATCACTAAACGAATTTTTATTACTTATTTCATCATGAATGCAAAAATAATTTTGATATGAGCAAATTTAACTATTTGAATATGAGAAAGATACGACGATCAGTTAAGAATACCACGAATTTCTCTTAGTAAATTTTTATGATTGTTGAAAATATGCTGTTCAGCAGAATCTTTCAACCCTTAAATCTAGCGGGGTATTTTACGGGAAAACTTTGAATGAACTACCAAATGTAAGTTAGGATAGGAAACTGTATTTTGTTTATCCTTAGTCATAGCGTCAAACAAATAAAATGTTCATAAAACCGCTTAATTTCTAATCACTGACCGGTTCGTCATGAGATTTATTAGTTAACTGCACGCGTACCTTCACTTAAAATAAATTTTATATTTTTTCGCTGAACGCTGTAGCATCCCCTCGTTGAAGTCACCATTGTAAGATATGGGTCAATGAATTCCGCACTATATCCTTTTAAACGCTGGCGTCCTTCACGGCGTTCCTGAAGGATGCCGCACATGCCAGTCCCTTTCCTGTGCGGAAATAAAGCGAGATTAAGACTAGTGACAGAAGCGTCCTCGCACGGACGATCCCGTATCCGATCCACAAACGTGACTAGATTCCTTCACTTTTTCCGTGACAGATGGGTTGAAACGTGTCCTCCAGGCATTCACTAAGGCGAAGATATCCACTATCAAATTTTTTTACGAAGTTTCTCTCTCCTCTTCTAATGCATGGCCTTTCTCACGCAGGCGATATCCGATTGATGGAAATAATTTTTTATGTGGGAAGGGCGACACGAGAGAGATTTGATCAAAAATCATTTTCCCGCAAAGAATCTGGAAATAACTGTAAATGATGTGATGATAGAGTTACTCCGGTTGAATATGCGACGCGGAAATCAAAGTTCGGATGGAAATAACCACAATTCTATCCCCTGCTCCGTCAAAGAAGTCGGACAGCCTTCGAGGCGTCAACGCAGAGATCGCTGTGACCAGACAAACCTTCAAATATTGAAATCGCATCTCATTCTTTGCGATTCCGTGCACAAACAAAAATTCTTCACCAATAAAGTGAAACGATACGTACGTAGATCGTCAATGTCATGTAATAAATTTTTTAAAGTAGTTAATAAACGTGTTTAACATTTATAACTTTAGCTTTAACATTAACTTTATATAAGTACCAAACAGAGTAGTTTCTTTACGGGAGATATAGAAAAATTAAATACAAAGCGATATGAGCGAGATAACTTTTACGGGTTACAAAGTGAGTTAATTATGTTTTAGATGAAAACAAAAACATGCATAATGTCTCGACAAAAATCTATACGCAGCATTTCCTTACATATTTAGGATCTATAAACTTAAATGCCCAAGTGCCTACGGTATGACATTTATAAAAAAAATACCCTGCCACACAAACTGTTAACATCGGTCACAGCAACCGAAGCAGGCGGTACAGAAATATTTTCCCAAATAAAAAATTACGATTAGAACACAATACAAAGCTTTGAGCTTAGTTTCCTAGCCTAGATGAAAGCTCATTCGTATGCATCAAAATATTTTGGGCTGAATAAAATCATCCATCTTAACAGCGATATTTCTTCAAGTCTTAGCTGTTGGAAACGTTAGTGAATAAAAGAATAACAAAGAAACTGGTGTTCAGAGAGAGGTGGATGCAGGTGCTGCATTTCTGGCTCTGACTTGGTGTTTGTCTACAATCAAACTCGCATTCTCTATCAGATTTATGCTGCTCGAATCGTTGACCTTGGATGGAAAGGAATTCAACTTGCCTAACAGCGTGAAGGAAATGACCACCATCTGTACCCGCGGGGGAGAAACCTGAATGGACCAACCGCGTTGCATTCCGGCTAATCAGTTATCGACCTCTTATAACAAGCCATGAAGTTTTCTCCTCGATGCTTGAATATTCGGGAGATTTTACATCTTTGTCTGCATAGCACCGCTGCAAGGGTTTTGTTTTGGTATGAATCAATGCATAAAACGACACGAGAACTGCTTCCGCATCAAAAACAGTCACTTTAAAACAGACAAGTTCGTTGAAGCTTGACCCCAGTACTATCTAAATTATAAGGAGTCTCCGTATTGAAGAACCGTGTCAACGTTTTTGTGGTTGATCGTTGTCTAACTTTCCAACACATAATTCTTAATAAAATAATACATAAATACTACCAACTGCATTCAGCCCTGAAACCTACCATCGCGTTCTCTCTGACAATCAGAGGATTCTGTAAGCATTTAATCGTTTCAATAACTTCTCCTAAAATACAATAAACTTTATTCTCAGGAATAGGCAGTTATGAGCGTATCCGTGTAAGCTAATGAAAGGAAACCCAAAAATACATATTATAGAGTTACCTTGGTTAACGACAGTCTTAGTTTACGACATACTTGGTTAACAACGTGTGAATGTGTTAAAAATTTCTTGGGTAACGACACAGGCTGTAATTTACGACTTCTTGTGAAGACTGTCGGCTNATATATATATATATACACACACACACATACATACAAATACGTAAGAAAACTAAGGTTGAAAGTGAAGCAGCAAGGAAGTTTTCGAAAATAATCTGCAGAAAGTTTCATAATGCCAGCAGCATCTTTTCTTTCTGACTGTACTGGATTTTGTTTTGATTCGAATCAATAAGTGTAACATTACGTGAGGAAATTTATCTGAGAAATTAACTCGTTCCGCCGAATGGCAAATGCCACACCGCAGATGAAAGCGCAGATATGAACCGGAAGAAAGCAAACGAGTATAAGTTATGTATAAACATCGCTGCGCAAAAATCTCAGATAAGGAGACCAATCAAAACAGGAGATTAAAATCCAAAACAAAAGATTGAGCGCTGTAAGCGGTACTCACCTTGCGGCTGGCCCTATTCTGGGCTCTTAACACGGCTGCTTGGGCCATTGCCCGCGCCGGAATCCTCCACAGACACTCAACACTAATACACTCACGATCTTCACTATCGTTCAATCAAAAATAATATACCGTGGCTTGCGTGGTGCCACGGGGTTAACAGATTGTTCGCGGACGTTATCTCCGTCGGTTGAGGTACAAATAGTTCCACTCCGATTGCCGACCGGACTCAGAGTGAGTACTGGATGGGGGTCGCTAGTTCCTCGCTGCCGGTTCCCCCTCCGACCTGGGAGGGAGGGGCGCATGGGAAAGGGAAGGAAGGATGAGTTTTGAGGGGAAATTCGAGAAGGGAGAGGCAGAAGCTACAGCCGCTGTGTTTGTGGGTGGTGGCACCAGAGGTGTTTAGAGGGGAAAATGAGAAAGGTTTCCAGAAGGAGAATGCGGGAAAATGAAAATGTTTTGTTTTTGAAGGACGATCTTATGATATAAATAGAAATCCGAGGAAACTTTCCACACACTGTTGGTACACAAGAGAGAAAAAACGGATATGAATGACAACACTGTAGAAGAGCTACTAACTATAATGTTGTGACTTAATTGACAAGTTTATCACGGGAGAAGCACCAAATACTCGGGAATCAAAATAATTTTTAAAATCAATTAATTTCTAAATATATTCCTCTCGAAGAAAATTAACAGAGTATCACAGGAAAAATCTCTTGACAAATATTCGCACTAATTCTTCGCAAGCTACAGTTTCTACGGGTGTCTATTATATCCTCAAGACTAGATAAGCATTTACTCGAACAACTCTCTTGATATGTTCCTGGTATCACAGATTTCTAGCTAATCTCTGAGAACGGAATAGCACCGAGAGCACTTTCAACACGAGCTAGAACCCACCTCATTCGCTCATTCGAGCGTTGAAGTCACCAGCTCGCCTACTCGCTCGTTAAAGTCTCTTCCTCGCTCACTCCGTTCAATGCACCTTCTGGCACCGGAATTAACCAGGATATTCAGAACGGGGAGGAGAAGGTATTAATAGAATAGAAAGACGCTGATTCGACCAATATAAATGAGGATAGCGTTTTCACAAGAAAGAGTGGGTGTATCCTGATAGCGGAACTAGATGGAGCCTCTATCTAATTGATTGAAGGAAGTGTATTGCAATGAATAATGCTGGAAGTGTATTGCAGATGAGAATGTAGGAGGAGGAGGAGAGAAAGATGATAAGATGGACTGGGTTCAATAGCTCCTCTTTGAAGTTAGTTTCTGCTATTGACTCGCCCTTTCTTACCCACCTCTCTCCCCTCCTTCACAACACACTTCCCCTCTTCTGGTGTCCTTCCTCGTCCTTCCAGAACTTAAGTCAGAGTCAGCTGTAGCAGAAGGGGAAGAGGCTGCGTGGAAGTGAAGAGGGGAAGAGGTGTTTGCGCTACTTCGCGATTCTCGATTCCGAGCAGTTGTCTTCCTGAGCCACTAAGGCGTAGATCGCGAGCGGAGCGCCAGAAAAAAAAGATACAAGGAAAATATCGAATCAAACAATAAATATGACACGCATAACTTTTTATTCAGGATTTTATTCAGATATAATTATGCGGTTCGTGTGGGATAAGAAAACCAAGGAGACAAGGAGAGACTACGCCACAGGAGGGAATTAGCTGGGAGGAATTACCACTACCCAGCGGGGAATAAGAATTCGTAGAAGTCAGTGGACTTCGGGTGACAATTCTACCATGCGATTCCGAAGATGGGGGATGTGTTTGGGAAATGGGCTGATAATAAATGGGTGGAGGGCTTGGGGATGGAGGAGGCTGATAAAGTGGAGGTGGTGGAGGCTGGGGAGGAGGGAGGGAGGGATCTGGAGGAGGCGGAGGTGGAGGAGGATTCTCCGACTCCTGCGACCGGTCTCCGTCCGCGGAAAAATCCGGTAGCAGGTGAAGTATTACGACAGGCAGTAATAAGAGCAATAGAAAGTATAAGCAGATGGGAAGGAGGAGGAGATAGAGAGCTTGTAACAGCGCTATGGTGGCGGCTTGGGTGGAACTAAAACGGCGGGAGATACAAGAGCGAAGGAGAACGTGGTGAAGGAGGGAGTGTTTACCTCCGCGCAGATGTAGAGGTAAGAGGGCCTTTCGGACGAAAAGATTGGCGGAGCGAGTGAGGTTGCGAGGAGAGGGTTATTCGGAAAGCGAAAGATATTCTGGGGCGTTGCGCAAGTCGATGGAGCCGTGGGAGGGGGACCGGAGCAGTTTTTCGGATATCTCGCTCGACTTGCAGGTGACTCTTAAGAAGGGGTTAGGTACAGCAGCGCCGCAATGGCGAGTCGGTGTTGTTGGAAATGGAGGGAAATCGAGGTAAATAGGAAGAGGGGAAGGTGGCAACCCGTGTCGTAACTGCGAGGGAAACGACTTCGTTCTTTCCAAGGCTCGGTTACGCTAAATGTCGGAATCTTTTGGGCGTTGAAATCTCCACTTTATTTTTTCCTCTAGACGTCGAAATCACCGTCGTAATATCCCTGTATTTCGTTCGTATATGGATCACCAGCCACGATGCCCGTTTCCGCCTTCTCATTAAGGATCGATGAAGGAAAGTAAATCACTTCGCGACACACACTGATATCACCGAACAGAGCTCCGTGACCATAACAACCTCCGTAAACGTCTGTACTGAGTTATTCTCACCTCCACTTTTAGATGGA
Source organism: Ladona fulva (assembly GCA_000376725.2). Lineage (NCBI taxonomy): Eukaryota > Metazoa > Arthropoda > Insecta > Odonata > Libellulidae > Ladona > Ladona fulva. Next base: position 931,646 of record KZ308123.1, on the reverse strand, counting down.
ATGACCCACTGTCCGTGTAGAAAAAAAGAAGGCGCACCAAAGAGACGAATGCACTAGATTTGTCCGATTATAGCAACTTGCACGTGCCTCTATGGGCGTGTCTGTGATACTTCCAGCTGCTCTCATGGGCGCGGAATAGACCAACGTAGATGAAGTCTCTAAAATATTCGGTGAAAACCGTGATTTTGGCTTCTGGATCCTCTATGCAGAACGACCGTTTCACAAGCCGGCTTCGCAAGTACAACTGTGTGGATCAGTCCGCTTCTGTCTATCCACTACCCCTTTCTCTCTCCATATACCTCACGTTGCGTCCTTCGCCAGCCCTCGAGCCTCGAGCTCCTTCACTCTTTCCTCTCCACTCTTGCCAAGACAACACTCGTCACCACGACTTTCCCCTTACTGGTCTGCGGCGCGGTATACACGGCACGCGGATTGCCATAGTCGGGAAAAAAGGCGGAGAGGGAGGCGCGAAGAGAAGTTGGGAGGAGGGGCTCAAAGGATTTCTTAATACCGAAGTAAGGGGGGTTTTCCCACCTGCACGATGGTTCCAGAGCGACGTCCACAGGATGTTGAGGGAAACTAATGAAAACGAAAGTTTCCGCCAAGGATCTATTATGCAAAGCGAATCCATCCGAATATTCGGGAATCACATATTTTTCCGAGACTAGACACAAGTGAATGCATTATTACAACACAAGGGCCTTTCTTGAGGCACGGGCTCTTTATTGCATTAAATTAATTATATTTCCTTGAGAGTAATGCAGAGTGACATCAAAGCAATGACTGTTCTCGTTATCCGTGGTCTCATCTAGTCCTCAACAATCGATGGTCTAAACTAAAAGATGTTCTAAGATTAGTTTTTGATCATTCTAAACCATTGTAATATGCATTCGGAACATTTCAAATAGAAAGAGACAATCGAATTCCTCGACATAAAGACTCGATATTACGAAACGGTTGGCGAAGCCCAGCCTCCCACCGTCAATGATGAGAGAAGTTGCATCACTTCTAAAAAACATAAAATCCAAAGACTTCGAATGGATCTGTGAAAAAAACTTTATTTACTTCCATTCCATAGAGAATGTTAAAAATGTCCATATGTTAAAAATGTTGATTATTAGGCACAAAGAAAATAATTTCCGGTTGAATATCCTAATGCTTCATTCTGTAGGAGATATTACAAGCGTGCAAGTTCATTACTTATGTTAGTAAATAAGAGAAAAAACCTAGATAAATGTAACAATAAATCAGGTATTTATCAGTTGGAATGAAAAACTCACAGGAAATACAGACAATTTTAAACGTCTATAAAATTTTCCCGCAGATCCCCATTGAGAATTAAACGCAACTTACGTGGAATAAGAATTAATTTGAATAATATGATGAAATCCTCGGTTTGCGCATCGTCTTCCAATGCAAATTAATTCCACGACCAAACTTTAGGTTCTAAAATGTCACGATACCGGGAAAGAAATTATAATATGATATGTGGTTACAACCTCAAGGTTAAAATTGAAAATCAATCTTAGCATATAAAAACGATTGCTTCCTCTTTGTTTTTGACCTTCTCTGACCGAAAGATCATGTTATCATGACACAATAAGAATTTCCCTTCAAATCATTATCGTAATCAAACGCAAAAATATATTTTCTTGCGAACTACGACGCAGAAATTATCCATTATACAAAATATGCCCTCGCCTTTTGTGAAACAGGACACTGTACGATAATGCAGCATCCAAAGATCCGGAGACCGTGGCAACATCGCAAACTTCTTCAAGGATTCTCAATTTCAGAGGTCAGAGAGATTTTCAAGGCAAACTTCAAATTGGCATTTTAATATGTAAATAAACATTCGGTCCCTTGTGTTAGCCGATGCAGACCCATCCATAAACTACCTCATGGAATTAAGTAATGTCATACTTTAACTGGATTTCTGTAGTAGTACCTTTCCTTGAATAGCTCTTGCTAGGACTCTTCTAGGACTCGCAGTCCTTCTTCTATCTGTCGAATAGCATGTTAATGCCATTTTCCTTGCTCCATTTTCTTTCGGTCTTACTATGAGGCCTTCCTTGATTAGACTATTTTTTCATTCTTTTCGTTATTTTTATTTTCATTTACGTTTTTAATAATTGGTAAGTTTTTCCGCAGTACTCATTAATTAATTAGGACGTCAAAGAGATGGAAAAGCTTAAATGAGCTACACAGAATTCCTACGTAATAAAAATCCTAAAAGAATAAACTGTAGAACAACTACTCGTTTCTGGGCTCATGGAAATTTATGACAAAAAAATTTCGTGACCCCATAAAAATATTTCCGGGACTTATCTTTCATTGAGAGGGATTTTGCCAAGAAATAATCGTATCATTAAATATATGCGAAACTGGGTCCAAATTTAACAATTGTAGCTACCTTAGCCATCATAAACTCTTATGGATGCCCTGCACTTACCAGTAGCCAATTTTAATTAGTCACATGACCTTAATTATTTTAAGAAGTCTTCCCTTCAAAACTATTCAAAATTAAATAACGAATTTGAACTCAAAAATCTGCAATAATAATGAGCATCACTCGAGTTATTTTGAAATGCAATTTTCAGACAATAAAGGTGAAAATCATACGTAAACCGAAGGTTAAATACATAAGTTGAACATATACTCTGTTACTCACTTTCTATAGATGATGCAGCGATTCTTAGAGGATTTTAAATGGTTGTACTGAAAATACTATTACACTTAATACTGAAGCAAACCTCATAAAACTTGAATCATTATATCACCAAGAGTTTAATAGGTAGAAGTAACTTTGTAAGTTTTTATCACCATCATCATGTATTACATAAGTTAACACAATTTCTTTTATCTTGTCTAATAAAAGAAAGAGCTGACTGAAGCATTTTGAGGAATCCTTTCATAATAGAAAAAATCATAATATAAATCCTCTAATAATATTTAAGAACGGCAAGATAGAATTTTTAATGTTTGAACTATTCGTTCATTCAAAACATGATGGAAATATATGTTTATTCGAAGTTTTAAGAACACAGCTTGGACAAACAAGTTGGATGATAGGTAAATAAAATGGATTATGCAGGTTTGTGATCCAGCGGTTTGAGCAGAGGTTAGGAACCAAATTAGATTGCTAGCATCGCAAGCACTTGTGATAAATCATAAGTACTCTATGCTTCGAACAAGGAAATGAATTTAAAATCATACGGAAAGAGTTACTGTTGGCGGGTTTCTTAGAAAGAAAAGTACTAACACTATAACTATAATAACAACTTTCAATTTTATTGAAGATTTTCCCTATACTGGCTGATATGCCAATCGCCTGGAAAGATATTCTTGCTCGACTACTTTCTACGGGAGACGCGGATATATGCGAGGTAACAGCTAATAGAAAATGAGTCCATCCTGGAACAAACATTCCTTCCTGCGACATGCTAACTCGAGTGGCTCTTCAATCTTTTCTTGTTGAGTAACGTGATTTTTATCTAAACTCACGAGCCTCACCAACCTTTAATGTCCCTAAAGCACTCATCGTAATTTCGAGTGTTTGTCTACGCAAATGTTTGGAAGGCGTGCTTAGGAAATGGTTGCAAAACTTGAGTTCGTGACATGCATTAATCGACATGCAGCGAAGTTCATTGTTGTAAATATTTATTTCATCAATGATAACATGCAAAAGGATTTCACGAAAACATTAAAAACTTTTGATTGCCTCTTAGGACAACAAACTGTGTGAGGCAATCGTCGTGAGAAATTTAACTACTATCGTGCGAAAATAACGAAATGTATACATTACAAAAATAAAACTGACAGTACAAAATTGACAAATTAATTACTTCACAAAAATAAATACAAAATAAGAATGAAGCGAATCTTAAAGGAAATAATAACATAAAAGTTTTGACCATATAAACAAAATAAAACAAAATTTCCTCATTAGAAAATAGCCAAGACTTTCTCAGCCGAAAATTTTTCACAACATTCAACGCATTTTTATGTGTAGAAGAATCCAATTAAAATCCTAGGACTCATATAGACAATCCCTTAAAAACAGTTAAATTAGGCGTAATTAAGCGCACATTAACTTATTTCAAAATATTCATAATTGCGCTATCACTTATACCTACTGGGCATATTACCACTCATATTATATAATAATTTCAGTACTTTAAACAGTAAAAAATGTTACGGAGAAAGTAATCCCATTATTTAGAAGAAATTGATTAGATTTTTAAAAGATATTTTTTAAATTAATTCACATGATTATCCTTAGTGCAGAATTACTGAAGACTTTAGCGCGTCATTGTACGCACTTCACAAAACTTCTTACCCATAATTTAATTTAGACTAGACTACAGTTAGCAAACGACTTTTTAAAGCCTTATATAGGTTTATTACGTAAGAAATAAAATATTGATAAAAAGTTTCTTAAGTTCGAGATCGTTTCACCGTCAGTCAAAAATTCGCCCACGATTTTACTCCAAACATAGCTTCACGTTATCGTGCCTAAAAAGTCATGTGTCTCAGGAATTCAATTGTCTCAGGAGTGGAGTGGATTCAGCATGTCTCAAAAGTTTGTAGAATCTTAATCAGATTTCCTTCGAAAGCAAGGATGTGGTAAAAGAGAAAATTACTTCGAGTTTGCCAATCGAAACGATAGTTAATATTTATTTCCCAATTTCTCTGATTTGTTATCCAGATATCTAAAATTCGCCCGGGTTAATTTCCGCTTTTCTCGGAAATTTATAATTAATTAACCAGTAACAAGGATAAAAGTACAATTATATATCAAGATACATCGAAAATTTCTTAAGACTGAAGGAAACATAACTTTCACTTTATAAACCCAATGCTCACCCGCAGTCAAAACACAGAAAATTCTTTATCTTTCTGAGTGAAACTACCAAACTGACTTCCTTTTCGCCCACCTCGGAAGCTTCCCCTTCGAGATCCTTCCGGATCCATATGTTATCTGCAGAAACTTCGGACGTGATAGTCTCGCATCGTATCTCTCTTACAACGAAGGTATGTTGTCTTTTTCTGTATTGTGGAAACACTCAACACCAATCCGGAAGCCGGGAGGAAGGTAGGCGGAAGTGGTGGTAAGAAATGGAAGCCGTTTCTCCTATTCCTACAATCCCCTCTCTACCCCCAACTATTTCTACGAGTTAAGAGTCTTCTTTCCGGGATTGTTAACTCTCTACTTTCGTCACATTCCAAATACGTGCATAAGGGGACAAATGAGTTCAGCGGGGAAAGGGATTCATTCTGGATTCAGACGACGCACGAATAGTTTTGCCTCCGCCTTTTATTTCCACGTGCCCCAAATATCGTCGGGCACGAAATGCATCCTAATGCAGGTCCAATAAAACGCCCACTCTTAAAGGAAAAAAGGCAAAATGAACTTGAGGTAAAGGTGAGAGCGAAAGTAATTGAAGTGATGATAATCGCTTTCTTAGCGCTCGCAGTTGGAGTTTCCAGCTGTGCCGGTTACTCGAATTTAGACAATAATTATTAGGTCCTTCCGCCTTTCAAATCTTGTCGTTTTTACCATCGACTTTTCCCAATTCCGTATATAATATAACATCGGCCAAAAGACAGATTACTCAGCAGTGTTACAGTTTAGTGTGTTTACATATTACCCAACATCTCGACAAATCCAAAGCCTGATGGTGCGAGACCGAGAAATTTATTTTCGGCCAGAACGTGAATTTTCGGGAACTAAACAGGATAAATAAAATACCTAAACTAACCAGGATAAATGAAATAGTCTTATCACAGATCATTACACGGTTATCAATGTACGCAGTTCAGTGATAAGGCAAATGTAAATCGACTAAATGTTTTTGAAAGCTATTCAAAATCGATTCAAAATATTCGTTGGAAAATATTATTTGAGGACCCCGTAAAGTTCTAACGGGACACTGAAAGATATGAAAAAGCTTGGGATTAATCCCGGGAAAACATAACGATTTCGTAATTTATGAGGTGGTTCTTATAACCAAAAAAATTCTTTTTTGTGTGGTGGATATTGTGAAGTTCAGCACGATTATCCCAAGGTCGTAATTACTCTTGCTGAAAACTCAAATCCTTTGCATTTTTATAGGTCTACTTAGATGCGAGTTTTTTGATGAGATGAATTATATTCGAGTTTTTTGCGAGTTACTTAGAGATTTTTTGCCAAAAACTATAAGTACCGAACTCTAATTTTATATCTGTATAACACTGCTAAGCTTAATTTCATCCATCCGAAATAAACACAGTACGTGAGATTATGATGGATTGTCTTACAGGTCTCTGTTATATTTTATTGTGATTCCACCCGGAGAATCGTTTAATAACTCCTAATCAACGTGAGCAACTTGGTTCGATCTCCTGGAACCTACTCTAGTTACTCGTCTCTTGGAATGGACAAATACCAGAGTCTATTTCTCAGAAAACTTTTAGTCGGCAACCCCACTCAGAAGTCGCCGTCAATGAATGCTACATGGGAGATGGATCGGATTCTGTTGATCATATGGTACGAATGAGTCACGTGCGCACACCAAGGTATTCAACTGCCGTGAAATAGTTCAATGACCCAGAACACTTTATGGAAGAGATCGACACCACTTGTGCTAGTCGACCATGAAGTGCCGAATGCGACAGACGTCTTGAAAGAATTAAGTGACAGCGCACCGATTTTCCACGAAAGCGAGCACCATTTTCCCGATTCAGCAAAGTCTCGCCTTAATAGATACAGCACGCCGTACAATGAACTGTTTACGTATTCAGCAAACTAAACATTTTTGACGCAGTGCTACAAGATCTTCTGCAATAAAATACAATAAACTTTATTCTCAGGAATAGGCAGTTATGAGCGTATCCGTGTAAGCTAATGAAAGGAAACCCAAAAATACATATTATAGAGTTACCTTGGTTAACGACAGTCTTAGTTTACGACATACTTGGTTAACAACGTGTGAATGTGTTAAAAATGTCTTGGGTAACGACACAGGCTGTAATTTACGACTTCTTGTGAAGACTGTCGGCTGAAAATTGCATTTTATGACAATTCATTTTATTTACGATAAGATTTTGTAGCAAATAGAAGTTAATAACTAATTTACACCATACTTTTATAACATTTAAATGACTTAAACCTGTATATATAACAAGTAGTATACCTGTAGGAAATCACGCCTTGATTAACGACACCAACGACAAGACGGTAATCCGTTTCAGGATTCGTTCACCAAAGTACCACATTGTATAGTATTTTCAGGTCGTTAAACAATAAAACTTATTCCTCTATGACCTCATTCGATTTATTTACGGATTAAAGTAAACAATTTCCCGAAGAAAATTACAATATAAATTAGAGTACGATCTCAGGAAAGTAGAATTTATTCTATCATGGAAAGATAAAAACATCCGTAAAAACCAAGGAAAAGGGTTTTAGGTACTTGGCACGATAGGGTGTGCACCTAGTAAAATTCCCAAGGAGAAACGGACATGAAAATCTCTATTCCCCCAAAGTCTCCCAAACGGCATGGAGAAGTGTTCTGGTGGAATATCTCAATGGATAGAGCAACCGACCGGCAATTGGGAGACCCGGGCTCGAGTCCCGGTTCCGTCCGACTATTTTCATGTCCGTTTCTCCTTGGGAATCCGTAAAAATATTCAAAAATATGCGACTGGCAGCTAGCAAAAATAAGAGCATTCTTTCTTTAACATACGGAATTCAAAGGAGAACTGTTAACAGCTGGATCAAACTTTTCATAAAGAAAGCCTGCTTTTTTCTATGCACTTCTTATGAGCAATACAAAATTAATTTCAGCATTAATACAAAGATGGCATCTGTCTGCGCAAAGATTATACATTATGACAAGTTTAAAGCTTAACAACTCAAAAATATCTTGAATCTTCATGAAATTAAACTTACATCGTAAAAAATTACGCATTTTCAAAGTAAGTATTATTTGAAAATTATGCAATTCGATAAAATTGAGCTGAGGGACCTTGTGCGCCACGTTTGTGTTTCGAAGAAAATGAAAACCAGCAATAGACTCTCTTTAATGTCAATAGTTCAAACGTTACATAAAATTCAAACGAAAATTTTTACGCTCCGCATTTTCAAAGCTAATTCGAGGCGCGAGCTCATAAACTTTCACGCGACCTGGAAATCTGCTCGAGCGTTCTTTCATCGTCATCTTGCGATTGGTGTACATACATCAAAGTTATATAATATTACCGGGCAACTTTTGAAAATCAGTAACCGAGGAGAAATGAAAAACACAGTGATAATTTCAACAGATATTCATTTCGATATTATAAATCAATAATTAAGCAAAAGATTGAATGAAAACTACTTCTTAGAGAAAAAAACGCCCAATGCTATAAAACAAGGTCTTACTAGCTAAGCGATAACCATATGCGTGATTTTCAATTAAAGTCTCATAAAGATATCCGACAAAAACAAATAATAAATCATTACACTAATCAAAGCCGATAGAAGTAAAAGGAAACAGAAGATCTCACACTATTGAACGATGAAAACACTTTTAGTCCGGTTTATGGAATTAGCTGATATGCAGGGGCTCCCGGATAGCCAAGTGGGCAACGCGTTCGACTTCGGTGAAAGCGGTCCCGGGTTCGATTCCCGGTGGGGGCTCACGTGCGAAATGACCTTAGCTGTCGAAGCACTTTTAACAATACTACTACTATACTAGCTGATATGCAGTCTACACTCATTGATTAAACTAAAGCAGAAGAATTAATACTTTAAAGTTTCAAGGGTCAGATTTTGAATTACTTCCAAACCATACGTTACATGCATCAAAAATAATAGATGAGATATAACGTCCAAAGTTCTTTTATGTAGAATATCTTTAAAGGAGTAATTTTCAAATCAAAAGTAACCTGAGTGTACAATCTTGATTTATTTAGGCAAACTTCACAATAAAAACCTGAAAATTACAGTATGATTTCATTCCATTAAAAGTTATACAAGTGTCAGCTGTCGCTGACAGGTGGGTATTGTGTATGACAGCATATACACAGAAAAACAGTAAACACTACCATGTAAGTCGTTGGCATCATCTGATGACACAAGTTAAGTTTTTAATGATATTCGTGACTTTTAGACATAGAATAACTCCCGAAGATAAAATTTTACTTTTTACGCAAATTAGGTTGAGCGCACAAAAATGATTAATCAAACCTTATTAAATACTTAAACTAAATAAAAATTAGACATCAACAACAACGAGTCGTTTTAACATATAATCGAAATTGAAATTATGTAAAACAGTGTTTTCAATATGATACTAATTCAGGGCCTGAAGACGATGGCAGAGTTAGCTATCGAAACGTCGGCTACTGCTTACTTGACCTGGTGGAAAACCCGTGAAGACTTCATCCATAGCGTACACCAGGAAAGCACCAAATCTTTCGTTTACGATTGTTTTTGGATTCATAGATATTTAATACTGCAAAATAAAATTAGGTAAGGATGATACAATATAATTCAATACTAATGTAAAAATGCAGTTATGCTTTTCTCCCTTAAGTTATCATAAAAAAATTAATTTAATGGATTGAAGATTATGAATTTATTTTCGCACATGTAGCAGAACTTATGACTGATAAAGAAACTCCACAAAAAGAGTGATGGAGTCACATAAGTTATACATAATGCATTAGATAGGAAAGACTGAAAATATCACGGAAACTATAATAATGATAAAGAATAATTCTGGTACGAAGGCTTTCGCTGCACATAGTATATACAATGTTGGTTCTCGGGAACGCAGCGGTGGTCATTTTCATATGACGACGTTTCGCCGGCGGTGCTGCTGGCTTCTTCAGGTCGGAAGTTCCGACCTGAAGAAGCCAGCAGCACCGCCGGCGAAACGTCGTCATATGAAAATGACCACCGCTGCGTTCCCGAGAACCAACATTGTAGATAAAGAATAATGCTTAACAGTATTATTAACGAATATGGTTATGGAAGTACTATTGCAACAAAAAGTGCATATTAAGATGACAAAAACAATGTCAATACCTACTCAAGATCCCGCGAAAACTATTTATATATCACATAATATAATCCCCAAATTCTTTCTTGTATTTAGGGGAAACATTTTTAGGGTTGAAAACGGTAATTACTTGATCAACGACCAGGATACATCAACACACCCGGATGTAGAAACATTCAGGCGTGCATTACCGTCAAAAACCGAATATCAACCAACTTGACGGATAGAGCCAAAAAAAACGAAATAAAGCTCTCCTTCAACTATTTAAGCATTCAGCTCCGACGAAACCCGCACGAGTTCCTCCCACACTTTCATTTCTCCTGGCATAGCTCCTCTTCCGCCCGGCTACGTCCGCCACGGACCGCGGTCTCTATTACGTGAGCAACATGTACGCAAGTGCATACGGCCTTTCGTCGATCCATTTGCTCCATCGCCGACTTGCAACCGAAACTTCCTCATACGGCTCCCAAACTCTTGATCACCTTGAAGGATGCATTAGAGGCACTACCCCTAATGCCCCCTCCAAGCTTCGCCTTACACTCAATCGAATTCTCTTTCGTCATTTCGTGAGTCTCTCCTCCCGAGCGCACTTAAACTGCCGAATCCCATCCACCCCTTCGCCTAAGAAGTATGGCATCAGAAGGCGAGAATTCTCACCTCACTCAGCCCGACTCGGCCGAAGAAAGGGCATAAGTTGCAGGCTACTCCGCGATATTGACCATTGTCGCTTTCTAATGTCTAAATCAACTTCGGAAAACAAAAAACGGATCGTAAAGTTTCTTTATGACCAACGGAGGCCGCTATTGTTGCGAAACTATCTCGCGAAGGCCTTCGATGAGCAGAAATGCCTCCGAAATTTCGCATTACACACATCCGACAAGCTAATGTGACGGGGAATACCCAAGGAGTCGGGTTCCGTGAATTCTGAAGTCCTTGGTTAAAACGTTTTCACTTTGTATAGACAGAAAGCGAATAGGAAGTACTATTACTTAACATTTAATCGCTGATATTAATCGAAATTTATTATTTTTCCATCGTGTTCTTCCTAGGAATTATCTACACATTCACATTTACGTATAGAACCCGAGAGTTGATTCTGCCTCTCTGGAATCCTTTCAATTGAATCTTACCTTATCCATGCAAAAAGCTAAATATATTCGAGAAGAGAAAATTAAGGTTTTATGAATGTAGGATTCTTAACTCTTTAGCTACTTAATTACATTTTTAATCGCGTTACCTTGAAGGTATTTGCAATGAATACTAAACCTTGAAATGGATTTTGAGTGATAGAGGGTGATATGAACGTTAAATGAATATTTAGAATCTTTATATGATGAAAATGGGAAGATATGTAAGTTGCAAATAATATGCAATGCAAATAGTCGCTGGTAAGTCGTTTTCATTTTGTAAAGCTTTCTTCAATTTTGCAGAACTTCTCTGAATCTACGCAAACAGAAAAGGAATGCTATCGACACTGAAATTATTCTACGAATTTTCATTTTTTGAAGGAGCACTGAACAAGCAGCAAGAGCATGAAAATTAGTTAAACATACTTGCCGAAAACAGACCGCGATACGACTGACCCCAGCGTCGATCTCCTAAGCTCCACCCAATATTACTATGAGAATCAAATATTTGAAATTTCTCTTCCTCGCCGACAGACCGGATGCAAAGAAGTTTCGATAAAGGATCAAAATGTCCTTGGTTTCTCCTTGAACAAAGATTGCTCTCTTCTGAAACAGAGTTTTCAATGTCCACCTTTCGCAGGTTTACGTACATCGACTGCTTTCCCAAAAACTTCACACGATTAAGTCTCTCCCGCTAACGCAATGGAGGAAGTTTCCCGCACCGCTCTTCCAAATCGGTTACGAGTGGGATAGAATGGCTTATGGAACCAAAACTTATAAAATTAAACAAGAAAATCTTGCGTGATTTCTGCGGTTAGTGATACCTTTAATTAGTTCCGGTCGATAGGAAATTTAATTAACTAAATGATAAATCTATCCGTGAATTAATAAGGCGGCGCATTTTCAATGGATTGGTTAACATGCAGCGATCACATTTCGCCGTTTTCCTTACTTTGGCATTAAATGCGCCCATTCAGAAAATGGCGAGGATGGTTATCATTCAAGCACTTTCACTTTCATCATAAATAAAGATCGAACGAATATCCGATGAGTAATGTGGTCGGCTGCGGCATTTACCAGGTAGTTCTGGTAACGCAATCGTTAATGAAAACTAGTTCTTTGGATGAAAGAACACAAACTCGTTCCTCCACACCTTATGTTGCTATTGTGAGCGTTTGATTCTATTGAGGTCGATAGGTGATTGAACGTGATGGATGATTGCCTTGAAAATAGAATACTGCTCTTTTGGAAAGGTATGAAGAGATGTCATCTCATGGCAAATCTACTCATTAAAGAATGATAAAGGGAGCAGTGACGCTATCTATGTCTTAAATACGCATCCAATTTTAGATCTAATAAGAACTTACTTGGTCATTATCGTGAATTGGTAACTTCTTACCTACAAAACATAGAAATTCAGTAATCATGAAGATTTGGATTAAAAATAGAAAAATATATATTCTACTAGTTTATCTTCATGAAAATCAAACCCAACATATACTAACAGCGTTAAATTTAAGAAATCCTTCGTAAAGTTAAAACAATTAATGTAATATTTTCGGAATAAGTCCGGAAGATTCTTTTTAATTGGCTGTACCTGGCAACTAGAAAGGTCATCCTTAAAATTTCAAAATCAAATTAAAGAGGGACACATAGTTAACTTGATAAAGCATTTAGTACTATTATATAACTCAAAAATTAACTGAAATATATCCTTTTCTTTACGAAAGATTGAGAAAATAACGGAGGAAACGTCAAGGCTATTGCTTTCTCTTTACATTGTACATACTATTCTGTTTAAAGTTCAAGTTTAAAAAATCTTCTAGTTAAAAAAAAACCTTCAAGTTAAAAACCACTTCAAGCTATTGGGGAAATGAATTTTCCTCGATAGCTTTTAAGATTCGAAGAAACTTGTGCTGACCTACGTACTAAGAGCAACTCATGCAAAGAAAACATTGAATGAAATGAAATTTTACGTTTGGAAATGCCTTGCATATGAAACTTGGCCTAACGATCTCCAGTTAGTCCGTATTTTAAGATTCCGCGAAGACGGTGCTCGGTCAAGAGACGCGAAGGAGAAAGTACTACTTCCCGGAATTGCAAAATTAGAACCATGAATATCCAATTATACGTATGTATTTACGTAAGTATTCATAATATTTAGGAATTGATCTTCAATAAACCTCAATCATGATCATCGCGAAACAATCATTCCTCGTCGGAAATATTTTTAAGGTCCCTGAATCCCTACCAAAATAAAAATTGTCAATTTTACATAGAGAATTCTACATATTTCTTACAAAAATATTTCGCGTGGGTTTTAACCAACACCACACTGTTGAGAATAAAATATATCTAACACCTATACATCTGTAAAAAGCTTTAAACGATTGTTGAAATAGTGATGATCATATTAGAAGTAAAAACTTCGGATGGTGAGATGGTGCAGTAGTTTACAACGAAATAGATTTTAGGGTTTTTTTTCTTCAAATATTTCTTTATTTCCAGGACCGGTTCCAGAGATTACGATAACAATTAAGACTTGAAACCGGTCGTATAGTAGAATAAAAAAGATTTTAAGAAGAAGTTCAGAAATAATTTCATTTCGTAATCAGAATCACATCACGAAGCGATGACTCAAGGGGAAAAAAAGATCATTAGGAAAGAGCTAAATTTATCTGTTCGTTAGCAATCAGACTCATACCCACTAATACCAAGAAAGAAAGTGAGTTTAAGGAAATCTTCTACTTTAGTGGAAGATTATGCAGCGATCCTAGGTCATGGCCGCAATCGAAAAGACATAAAGGCCGACACTTATTATAGGAGAGTATTTAGAAAGTTTTATAACCAGCAAAAATGTATCCCATTATAATGATGTCTACAGTCTAAAATAAATGGTTAAGTACGAACTAAATGAGTGAATATGATACTTTATAGCTTCAATCATACAGATATATGGTAATTGATTGCATAACCGCAGTGAAGGCAACAAAATCTATTACAAAACCTCTCCAGATATTTAGTTCGCTGTGACTTTATGCTGGAATTAACTACCGGATTCATGCATGACGTTCCCTAGGATAGACAATTAATGAGAGCTTCGTTTATTTTTAGTTAAGATAAAACTTTTATAGATGTCATTCACAACTTGGAATAGGAAGTTCTCACATTAGAACCATGGCACAACAGTATGCCATATCAGGAGAAGAAACTTACATCCAGCATTTACCACAATTTGAAACAGACATAAATTCGTATTTTATGGTTTTCCACTTCCTGAATTCCCAAAATTTCCTAATAGGGTGGTCATCTTGCTTGACTAATATATACCATCTGCTTCTGTTCCCAAGGGTAATTCGAACCACAACGATCTCGAGCTTTGGCTACACCTTCGGCCAAACCATAAAAGATCACTTTGGAGTTTCCTCATTGTGCCATTGTCAAAGCAGACATCCGTGACTTTGATGCGATGACTATGATCAACACAGCCAACTTGATATAGCACTGCCGACAAATCCAAAACGCGAAAACAAATATCGTTTCAATTTGCGCATTCAGCGAAAGGAAGAAGCCATTGCAATAACCACCGGATTATATTACGCTCTCTTCATCCATTTGCAGCGTAGCGAGTCTCTAGTACCGACGGAGGCGCACTTCTACCACTTTCTCTGCCACATTCATTAACTGGGATAAAATCTCTCCCATTTGAAGTCAGAAGAGGAACGGAACGCGAAAGGTGCGCGATATGCGCGAGCATCCGGTCGGGTCAACGCCGATCCATCACTCGCAGCAGCCCTGCCATTACAACATTGCCGTATCCTTCGCATGCCTTGGTATTCGTTTAGCATTCATCAACAGATTACGCAACTACCGACGAAGAACTCGGAATGGTAATGAGTATAAATTGCCGTACATGCCAAAGATCGGTAAACCTTGTCATGCGAGTCATTTAATTCAATTATTTGCATGGATTCAAAGGTAAATTTTTCATCTACAAAAAGCGATACGAAATAATTATGGCTGGGAATACATTAAGTAAGAAAATTTAGTCTCACCAGAGACACCATTGAAGATATACTTCGAGTAAGTAATCAGGCTCCCGATTATCCGGGGCGATTTAACCTGGTTGCGGATAAACAGGCGCCCGCATCACCTGAAGTATACGTCTAATAGGGTGTAATAAAATACATTTACTTCAAAATATTACGTAAATATATCAAATGCATTTTCCTCTTCTCCATCCCTCATCTTTTTTGTGTCGTATCGTAGGCTAGGGTCTGAAACCTACGTCTATCTTTCCAAATTTCCGTGTCCTAAACTCTCGAAATATTCTCTGCGCTTCTCTCAAATCTTCTATTTTGTATTCCGAAAACTCTTGGACCTTCTTCGTATCTTCCTAACTGCCGTCCACAGTCCTTCTGGCCTCTCTTTTAGTTCTCATCCATTCAACATGTTCAACAACTTAGATTTATTCCTCTCCAAACTCTGCTTCAGATTTTATTTCCCAACTCATTTCTCGTAATCCGTTGCTTATAAATACATTCCATCATTATTTATTTTATTTTGGCGGACAATAGCAGCACTGAAATTCTGAGAACTCCTTAGTGATTGTTTGGCCACTGGCCACGTATTGTACGTAAAATACATCTCGAGCGATAAAAGTATTGCCCAAATGTAACTCGTGAAATACGTGTCTCTAACGATTTTTCTCGGGTTTTCGTCATGACGGAACTAATTTGCACATTTCAAATGGAAACCGTGGAGGTAAGGAGGGGTAGCTATCATACCTTTGGATTCTCCTTTGCTAGTAGAACTCCGCTAACGAAAGAAATGGGAAATGTCCTTCGGGTTAAAGATTTGCCTAATGTAACAGTCCCGAGGCAAGGTGATTCTACACTCCCAGCATCGCGGACTACTCGGCGACCTCGTCAATCAAAACTCCTCGCGACCTTAGATTTCCAAACCCGGAAATTGGGAAACGAGAGATATCGCTGCGTGATGCGCCTAGTGTTTCAAAACCTTTAACGCCCATAAGGTCTCTGCTCCCGCAGATATCGAACTCATTAACAGATCCTCGTCTGCGTCCCAGACGTAGCAGATCCCGAGGTCGGCGAGGGGGTGCAGCGGCGGTTTTGTGGTCGCAATCCCGTACCGAAGAGTAAACGAGAACGAGGGAAGTCACCGCGTCGATTCCCTTTCGTGATTAGCACGACTAAAAGGGTGACGTCGTCGTGGCCGAGGTGAAGGAAGAGTGTTGATTTCTCTATGGTGAACAAAGAATGAGGTGTCCAAGAGATGGACGCGTTTTAGATAGACGCGGTGTCACGCGAAGGAGAGTTACAAACNTAAATGCGTAAATACTCTCGGGAAATCTTACTAGTAATCTCTCTATTTTCGGAAGACTATTAATTACTTAAGACCAAATATGTTACAATATTAGATATTAGTGTTAGGTAATATTACTATATTATTACTGAAGTAAATATTACTATAGGCCATATCCATGAGCATATTTCAAAAATGTTAGATATTTCTAATAATACTATATACATGACTTGGACTCAAACTCATGTTTTCCACTTTCTGGGCAATGTTCCAACTACTCAAGAAATCTTAATTAAAAACTTATTCTCATTATTATATTATATATACACTCGTTATTATATAAAAACTAATTCTCATTAACTTAATCTCCATTAAAAACTTCCTCTCCACTTCAACTTATAATAGTTACGCTCGTCTCCTTATAGTAATATTACGAGATACCATTACATTACTTCTTCTTCAGCGTTGGATAAAAGAATAATGTTACTTTTAGAACTATTTCTTCGATAAGAAATGGGAATTTAAAAATACGAAAACATAGAATGATAATATTTTCAAATCACCGTAAATATCTGCTTTGTAAGATCTTAGTGTAAGTCCTTAGTATTATAAAAACAAATCTTTCCACAAATAAACCAGTCATGTTTCCATAAGTCAGTATGGAATATAAAAAAAGTCTAGTTTAATATTTGAGGACTCTTCCTTTTTAATTTAACCATCTTAAATTACTTATCTTTTGTATTAATGAAACTTATAGTTCTCCAGTCCGGAATGATGACTGGCCTTCTACCGAAATTTTTCAATGTAGGAAAATATGTCCTTTTTGTTCACGACAAATTTATCACGGACTGCATACGATCTTTTCGTCTAAAAAGAAGCGAGTAAGAAGATAGAAAGACTAAAATGAATATTTGAAGCGAAAATACAAAGTTATTTAATCAGATTGTCGGATATCCTTCTCATTGTTTGATATAAGTCGCCTCATATCAAGGTAGGAAGTTGATTGATCAAGAAGAAGATTGATCCTCCACCACAGTGTCAATATATCTAAGTACACATTACACACCCCAATAACCTTTAACTCGGTCATCAAAAATGATGATTTAAGCTCAATTCCGCTCCCATTTTAAAATAAATATAGTATACGTGTATTGAATGAACTTCGTCAGAGGTAAATTTCAGCTGGATCATTCTAAAATTTTAGGAATTTGGTGACACCAGAAAGATGATGTGTATAATATTACAACTTTACTGGTGAACACGTATATAAAGCGGAGCAAAGGAGCCTGAATAATCGACTACAAACATATTTGCAATAAAAAACAGCGTAACAGGGTGCGAATCGGACATCACCCTATTACCGCATGGCTGAGGGACTAAGAACCTAGAAAAGCTCCAAATGAGCCTTAATCTTGACCCAGCGAGCTACTTTTGCGGCGGGAGTTATTCAGCTACTGAATTAACATAGATTGTTCATAAAATATCTTGATTTAATAAGAACTTTTATTTACAGCGGTGTAAGAAAATCATCATGGAGGACTTTGGAATGTAACCCCGATCACTCATTTCCTGCAAACGCATGTTTATTTGTATTCGAAACAAGGTTAGTAAAGCCTCTTCTGCGTAAATAAATTAAGGAGTTCATTCACAGCCAAATGCCAGGTTCGATGAAAACAGTTATGCTCATTAGAACGTCCCAGTATGAAAGAAGAGGTATTTTGAAGTTTTAAATCTCGAGAGACACCTGCTGGCTATCGACATCAACTAATATCAAAGAATACTATCAGCGACCGATTGGAGGCGCCACCAAAGAGACTAGACGCGCAGAGCCATCTGTGCGGAAGATGAAACGGTCTTCGGTACGACGGCTTGGTACCGCAAGTGGGAAAGTTCTGAAGCAGCCAACTTTGAAAACGTCTCCTTAGAAAGTGACTTTAAACATGAAATACTTCCACTACAGAGTTTGCGTGACCCCCTGGAGATGGCGGTACGGCAAGGTTTTCTCCAACGACGACAGGTGGAGCGGAGTTGTTATAAAAAACTGCAGACGCGACACGCAGATGGAGTACGTCATTAAGGGAAATAAACGAACATAAGACTAGATTGCTTCATTATTATCCAGATAGGAAAAAATATTCTGAGATGCGTTCGGCTATTGATTCAATCAGCCATTTGCTGAGATGAAAAATTGAAATCGAAGATTCTCATGCATAAAATATTTTTAGTTTACTTACGGTTCCGAAGTCACATGTGAATAATGATATTAAATTGGATTCCCAATGGCATATAGAGAACGAAGCATCAACTCACCTGAAAATAGAGAAATATTTCCGATATAAGTAAAAAATAATATATAATTAATACATAAAAATTTCAAGAAAAATAAAAATTCATGTGCTACATACCGTATCCATATTTATTTATTTATTTATTTATTTATTTTCATCTTCACTGCAATTTGGCCTTTTAGCCAATTTAAAATTCATGATAATAAGAATAGCAAATACGGAGCTATTGATAAAAAATACAAACTCTTATTCGAATAGATTCGATATAATTGAAAAATATTGATAGAAAAAATACATTTTGGAAGGCATTGTAGCTAATTGAAATTGCTGACAGCATAACTCCAAGTTAATCCCGCCAAAATTACCATAGCTAAAATAATTTTGGAATATTTTAATTAGAGATTAATAGTAGATGGAGGTATGAATACCTCCTTTCACTAATATTTTCGAAATATCTCAGTTTCATAAAAATCTATAAATGTTGAATCACTAACAAAAGATCACATTGAAATTTTTGATGAAGTTGGACACAGCTATTTATAGCCCAGCTTCAGTTGTCCGTACAAATCCAGCACCTTAAAGACATATTTGAATCTTTCAAATAAAAATCCAGGTGATAGCGATAAAAGGGTATTGAGCCTAAGTTCGTATTAGGATAAAAACGGGTGAAAGTCAGTAAAACCTTTACAAGAAATGAGCTCGGAATTTGCATTTGCTAAGTGGTGATCTAACAGGTTAATGACCTAAGGGCTGCCCATTAAAAACTTCCTCTCCACTTCAACTTAGAATAGTTACGCTCGTCTCATTATAGTAATATTACGAGATACCATTACATTACCTCTTCTTCAGCGTTGGATAAAAAAATAAATGCGTAAATACTCTCGGGAAATCTTACTAGTAATCTCTCTATTTTCGGAAGACTATTAATTACTTAAGACCAAATATGTTACAATATTAGATATTAGTGTTAGGTAATATTACTATATTATTACTGAAGTAAATATTACTATAGGCCATATCCATGAGCATATTTAAAAAATGTTAGATATTTCTAGTTAAACCATGATGCGAAAAGCAGCAGAGACAAAACTACAGATAGGAGTATATACTCCTATTGCTTCCATAATTTTTGCTTGGAAAATTATAGAATAGTTCTTCCAAAGATGAAAAATATACAGAAATAATTGAATATATCAATTGAAGAACTGACGGAATATTCGGATCAGTATGAGTTGAGTTAAAAAGAAATTTCAAAGCACCAAGATTGGTTAATTGTGTAATAGATTCAAAGTAAATATGAATATCTGACGACAATTAATTAATTCATTGTAATTATGAGGAAAAATATTGAACAACGAGCATAATACTTATATTACAGTAGGAGACTACGATTTCCATTTACTAAATTAAATTTCATACGAATAAACATCGCAATCATTCCTTGAATAATTTGCTCAAGAGCGACTGAATATGTTTCGAGGTTTAGTTAAGCTAAGACATCATTATCCAGTTCACTGAATTTATAAAATCATTTTCATATAGAAAACCTTGGATCAATAGGCAAACTGAGAAGTAGATATTCCTTCCTTGGCATGAGTGCGATAATGAGAAAGTGGGCCCCTAACAACCCTTGCTGCGTTACTGGGCCCCACCTCAGATTGATGCCAAAGGCTGCATTCCCTGGTACCAATGCAATCCGATGAATGCGTCGCAAATTAGTAATTTCTTAGACACGACACGATTGTTAAATAGCTTAAATCTACTTGGAACTTGCGAAATTGTGTAATTTATTCACATTATATTGCAAGTGATTGACATTGGTCTTAACAAGGCACATTAAAGAAAGTTCTCCATATTCGTCCATACGCACCTGCAATCTTAGTATCAACTAAAATAAAAGCAAAAATTTAGTTTTCCGTTTGAAAATCTTCTAATCTTCCTAACTTACTTATGAACCATCCGCCGCAATTTTTCATTTCCCCCAATAGCAATTTAAGATGACGTAATAATTAAAATGTCTTTTACAACGGAGAGCTCCTGGACATTTTTCTAGAATTAGTGAGATATAATAATTTACCTACCCGACATCGTCTTAGCATTTATTAGAATCGCGTTTAGAATTGACATGAATCGATTTCGAATTTACCGACTTCCTCTGGTTTGTTCGCTCATTACCATTGGAGATAGTGGAGATAGGATCTTACTCTACGTGTTGGCATTTAGACCCGAATCCTGTCAAGGAAAAGAATATTTTTATTTGATTACTTTAGCTTTCCATTGGACATATTTTTATCTTTAGAACCTTCAGAATCTATTTCTAATTCCTCGCTGACTTGGTACTTGATTTCAACTGCATTCATCCTGGCGTACTCATCAAATCTGCTATGTCTACAAATCAACATCTCTGATCCCTTGTGGTGATGACAGGCATTTAGCGCGCTTTATTTCCTTATATTTCAGTCATCAATTTTCTTCATAAGAATAGCAGGGTAAAATTAACTACTCAGTTTCCTCTGGCACTCATCTAAGGGACCTTCTACGACGTCCTTTCATCAACCGATCCTATATATTTACTCCAAACCTCACATCGGACCCGTGGCACAAAAGAAACATTGTATACCGAACAATTCTAATTCAACAGCGATGGCCACCTTGCAAATCCATTCTCTACAAGAACTTAGACGAGGGCAGACGCTAACTGAAGAAGAGCGGTCCATTCTGGAGGACAGCCCTGTGGTCCCCCGTTGCGAGGGAAAAAAGAGGAGTGTGATACCGTTGCTTCACCTCTCCGAATAGAGAGAGACTGTATAAAACGAGATGAACGATCGAAAGCGCAGCTCGAAGAGAGTGACAGAAGAGAAAAGGGGTTGGGGAAACGGCGCGACGGTCCGCGGTTTTAACGGCGGAGGTCGCTACGAGCGCCGCTCCTTTACCCCTGGGCAGGCGGAGGGATTTCAAGGGCAGCGGGATAATGTGGCGCGGTCTGGTCAGCGAGGAGGGAGAAAGCAGCAGTGGGGGAGGAATCTGCGACATCTGTTGACAGGTTCTCTAATGAATAAACCACACCTTATTTGGGTCGGTTTTTCTTTGCGGAGAAGAAACACCCCTGTGATACCCTTGCGCCAGGGGTTCTCATCCGGTGGAGCGCGCAACCCTGATGGCAGCCGCTAGATTTAGTGGAAAATGAATGGTACAGATTGATGACTATTGCACTTGGAATTCATTATTAATCAAGGAGATTCTGAAACGAACTCTTTGAGGTACACTGGATAATTATTAATCCCGAAATTTAATTCCGTTTTCTATCCATAAGAAAGATTATTGCAAGCCAGGATAAGCATATTTTGTTTACAGTACACTATTATAAGATGAAAATTTAATAATTTGGAATATCCTTTAAATAAATCGAACGAACGATTGAAAAGTCAAAGACTGTATCTGTTATAAGTTGTCCAGCTTTAAGTATAAGTTGGCAAATTTGATTCTAGAATCATTTATTTCAAGTAAAACATTAACTGTTATTTATGTATCTTTAGATTTGATACACCAAAGGATCCTCGTTTCTAAGAATCAATTGTACAAAATCTATGAAACTAAAGAATTAAATAATGTAAGCAATTCTCTTTCATTCAAAGCAGCTCAATTCTTTAGAAACGATTCTAACAATCGGAACAATCGATAGTAGCGGTTATCAATTGGTAGGTTATTATTAATTGATAGGAAACTTTGTTAGAGGCTAGAGAGAGAACTTGGCGACCTTGAGGAATAAACATTTCAATTACCATGACAACAGTGAAAAACACGCTCAAAAACTATTTCTCCTTCGGTAAAGTATTTCTTCATATCTCTCCTTCATCTGAAATACCGTTCCGTAGTTCACAATTCTATGAATATGCCACTCAGAGAATGTAGAAAATTGGCACTGATTCATCAAATAACATGTACATCTATATGATTAAATACGAACCAGGTGTAAATAAAATAGTCAAAGTAATTATCATTCGTAAATCGATTGACGTAGAATGAATAAAAACCGAAATGTAAAATTGACAATTATTTAATGAAATACACAGAGATGTACTGATTCATCGTCAGATTGCTTATCACCCACTTCAACTGATACAAGCTCTCGCTTCGAAATGAGTATATCAAAGAGCGATTAAAGATGCTTGGCAAAGATACTCAATAAAGATATTGAATACAGAGTTTTATCATAGATAACTAACGTAGATATTAAATAAAGATACATAAAAACAAATAACCACATATACTAATCAGTACGTGCAATTTACCAACAGATAAGTTACTGCTTTAACACTCATCGAAGCATGAAAGATTACATTTAACAGCAACCAAATATTCCCAAAGAAATTGAAAATTATATGGTAACGGAAAATGGCATCAAACAAAGTCAATCGCAAGGTAATAAGAAATTTTTGGCATCTCTACCAACACAAAACTCATGTCCATTTGAGTACATAACGATAGCTTAGCGACATCAAATCGCTTAAAAAATGGGTGTTAGCGAATAAACGTAGCAGAAAAGTTAGCATAATATAAAGAGAGTGAAATAGGAGCTGCGATATGAAAACACAGATTGTAAAAATATAAAACTATACAATTGAAAATAAAATAAATAATCGGTTTCTAGAACATTTATTTAAGTGGAAACTAACGTGTCTTATCATAAATTTTACATTTAGCAACAGTTTAGACTTCAAAGTAAGAGAGGAATGCTACGACAGGTAAGGTAATGCCGAAACCGAACTTTACGCTATAAAGACTCAAAGATTAAAATAATGCAAGAAGTTCTTGAAAAGAGTGCAATCTTTCCTGAAAAAAATTCCTGAATCAAAACACAAATGAGAAATATTCCATTCACCAAAATGCGGTAGCAGAAATCCAGAAGTGTAATAAGGAATAAAACTTTAAAGATAAAGAAATATATTTCATTTATAGCCTGCAACACATGAAAAGCATATTTCTAGTAAATGAAAGATTTCAATGAGTATAAAGGCTTGCAAATCCCTATTTAGGACGATTGATTACCAATGTATCCAATTCATTTGCAAACTAGATGCACATTTGTCCAACTAAAAATAAGTTATAGAGTGATTCCGTAAGATGCACTAAAATAACGATACGCCTTTCGCCACGAGCGAGTAGATAATATATCTCAAGATTCTATTCAAATTCACCACAACGCCCAACAGAAAACTCTATCTACCCGACGTTCCTTCGGCCCCAAACATGCGAAGATGTAGGCAAAGAAGCTAAGAAATAAACACCAAAGATAGAAAATGTCAACGATTCCGGTGAATGTAAACTTTGAGAGCAAATTTACCCTTTCGCGAGGAGGAAGCAGACACTTTGATTCGCGCAATGAAAGATAAGAGCCGAGGGTGATTCATCGCCAGGAAAACCTGATAAGAGAAGCCGCAACTATGAAGGGGAAGACCTCTGATTGAGGAAAAAGGTGCCATGCACCGCTATGTTACACTCAAACCAGAGGAAGGTTCCTTTTTCAGCCACGAATTGCATCCGAGGGAATTTATGCACGATAAAACGATGGCAATTCTCGCTTTTTCAATTTTTATCCAAAACGCCCCCGGAATCATAAGGCTGATTCCCATGAATCGTCCGCAGGAAAGATTTCAATCCTCATAATTTATCACGATACCCTTCAAGATGTAAAAGATTTAACGAAGACATTAGTGCCCCTTGAGATTTATGAGAGGTTATTAATAGAAAAGTAATTAGGCTAATTTATCTCACCGCAAATCGATCTTTGAAAATATCATGCGGAACAACTGAAGGATTTAAACGACATAATTCCATTACATAGTAATCTCCTATCATACATACGTAATCCGCATAAAAAATAATAACAATCATAAATGCAAATACCTCATTCTCTGTTGTATTTTAATAGACAACATTAGAATTTAGTTGCTCGGCCTTGACTTAGTGGTAGTCTTCATCGGAGCCAGAGAAAAGTAGCAGCTACCCCTTGGCAAATTATATTTAGGCATTCCTAAGTAACACATACTCTCAATATCGGTGTGGAAGAAAAATGCCAACATCATAAACACAATATAGTGAAATTTAACTTCTTCTTGGTCTTTTGGTTCCGATTGCGTGATCAATTTGCATACACTGTTAATGCAGTCACAAACTAAACTTCAATCCATTGACCAGGAAACAAATATGACACCCTAAGCCTAAGCATGCCCTTCACTACTGAGCACTACCACTTCACACTAAGCAATACGTACTTATAACTGTACAAGAACTCGATCAAAACTCTCCGTTCGATGAAATTAAAGCTGTGGTAAAGATGGAGGTTCAGTCGTGGAAGAAGTTATTTTTGTTTATTCAACGGCATGAAAATTACTTTCCTTAATCAAAGAAAACATTTTAAATAAAATTTCTAACGTCCAATAGGCGCATTATAGCCAGAAACAGATCAAATACATTATACAATGATTTTTGACGATGACAAATAGTTTGCAAGGGTAAATGTTAATTTTGAACGCAAATACGGCATGATAGGGCAGTCATGTTGGGCCGTAGATAACCTTTTCGATTTATTTTGAGACTAAGGTCACTGGAATGGTAAACAAGGCTTCACTATGAAGTGATTCGAAGGAATTTTTAATCCGCTTATTTTAAGACAGTCAAAGTACACTTGAACAAATTCCTTTAATAACGAAATTCTTATAGAAATGTAAACTTTAATAAAGCATTGCTTTTAGAAGCGTAAATTCCGTAAAATGTTGAAAGTGCTTGCAGCCAGAATTGAATAATTTAGTATTTGTTGAGGATCTAAAAAATTCCTCTAATTACGCAAAGAGTATTGTAATTTCATCATAGAGTATGACTTCAACCTTATTTCTCCGAATAAGAGAAAGCTAACATAAATAAGAAAAACGTCCTTTGATTCATATTTATCAGCAATAAATACTGTTGATATGTTATAAAAAAGATTTGGCCAGTCTAAAAAATCGGGAACCTTCGCAGGAACGAAGGACATTTCCTGATGAAAATAAAGACAAATAGGGATAATAATTCTCTTAGTATAAACTCATAGGGAAAAAGACGATAAACGTAAACTTTCAACATTACTCCGTCGTTACGTTAGGCTTTTTGCCACCAGACAGGCAATGTTTCCAGAGACTGATGGTTCGAAACCGCGATATTAATTACATCGAGACCGAAAACTCGACAATATAAATCTATTCATGCTACAATGATCTTCGTAGCGATTGTTATAAAAATATCCATACTCTAGTTGTCTGTCGTACACAGAAATACTTAGAAATCTCTTTGCACGATAATTTCTCGGATAAAATTCCTCTTTGACGGAGTGAATCACACTTGCGCTGATATCTCGTTTGTCGATAGAACAGGTTGATAATAAAAATTTGCTTTTATCTATTAATCGATAAAGATATCGTTCGAGTGCTCCAGCATAAAAAGGTGTTTGGGCGCCCTAATTAACATTCCCGTGACCCGAAAAGGTGAATGTGAATGTATAGACACTTCACTAGTAGAGATAGGTATTAGTACAGGTGCCAGGAAGAGATGGACAAACGATCATTAAAGAATAGAAAGAGTGGCCAGAGAGGCCAATAGCAATATCAACAATTACAGGGACGCCTATGAGCCAACGCGCTCCGATAAGACAGACCTAAAGACGGATAACCTGCCGAGACAAATTTCATCAACTCTGGCGAAGAGAAGGTCGCAACATCTGAAATGAGGAAGACAGAGATGAATGCCAAAGTGTCTTCCAATGTATCAGATCCCTAAAGCCGAATTGCGCCGTCCAACATGCGAATACATATTAGACCACGTGAAACTGTTGTTTAATTTGAAGAATTGGCCAGATATTCTGGTACTAATACTCTTAAGTATTCCCCATTTCAAAAGGATATTCAGATTCAGCACCGAGAATCCGCATGGAACTATAATATTTCGATATTAACTACAGGTGACCTGGCCTAAATTTGTTGAGCGCCATCTAGAACAAATCAGAGAACAGTGCTGCTTCTTTTCAACAATTCTTTATTTAACACGACCATAACAGTCATTCTCAGGTGTCCGGTCGCGTTAAATAAAGGGTCGGAAATACGAAGCACTGTTCTCTGATTTGTTTTTATGTTTCAGTAGAGTTTGATTTAAACAAGTACCACTGTTTAAGTGACAAAAACAACTGGGAATGGTGAAACAGATTCATGGCTACCTCTACGTACTTCATTTTAAAAGAGCATTATATCAGAGAATGTAATCAAGTCTACGGTGGCGGCCGAGAAGTTGTAGAAATCCATTGGAGAAGAAGGGTATATGCGTATCATATAGATATATTTTTTGAGTGGAAAAGTGAAAATCCTTCCTTTCCCAGAGATCGTAAGTTTAAAACTTGTGCACGATCCTTTGACAGGTAATAAAATTAAATTTTAGACGCTCCTTGACCTATATCTCTTATATACTTAACTTTTTTGCATTTCAGCCTCTCTGAGGAGAATGATTTTCGCACTCACTTTTAAAACTTTCATTGATAAGTGCAGAACGGTGTAATTTAATAAATACCTCAAAATCTCAACACAGATTTTGAATCACCGATTAAAACACAAAGCTTCACTAATTTCTCATCTCGTATTAAAACAAAGAATGAAAATTCGTGGCTTCTTCTTCATTTCTCAAATAAAACTCAGGTATTTAATTTTTTTGCCATTATTAGTCATCATGTCCCCCTGAAAAGATGACTACCACCTGGCCTGGAGCCTATCTGTAGTCCAATCGTGCAAATAAATAAATAAATGTCAGCGAAAGTAAGTTTTAAATATTTTCCTTAAATTTACAGTTATTAAATAATTTTTCGGCTATTTCGATGTGAGCAATCGTATTTACACGAATTACGACGGAGCCAATTTCTAGGTGATATCCTTTTTTGGAACTAAAAAAAAATTAAATAAATTTGAGTAATTGTCAACGATAGCAGTAAATCTAAAATCCCGCCGAAATCAGTTTATAAACCCTTTGCGAATAAGTACACCAGAAAAAGAGATGGTAAAAGAAAACATATCAGAATGTATTCACAATTCCGACAGAAAGTTCAGCAACACATTTTTAAATTAGTTTTTTATGAAAATGCACTCGTCTACACCAACACTAACACCAAGCAAGCCTCAGGGTTGGCAGGGTTCGGAACTTCACCTTATTTATACGGTCAAAACATTAAATAAAATATATGGCTCGCTAATATACGTAAATACCTAGATTATGCAATCCAATTGTAGTCGGAAATTTTGCTGACGTCTGCAAGATAAAACCACTTTCATCCGGTATCCCAGATGAGAGAACATCATCGTCTTGGATCAACGTAAATGGCGTATTTGCATAGATGCTAAACACACCATAGAATAGTCTCAGAAGCGACCTTCCGATTATAAAGGGCCACTTAACCTTGTTTTAGAAAAGCATATACAAATCGAAACAGAAATTAACGTCCTTCCCAAGCAAAACGATAAGCGCGTCGAGTTACGGTCGATAGAAGTTCCTTACTCGGGCGAAGACGGGTGGAAAATAAAACCCGATAGGCACAAGGACGAATCAACTTTTAGAGGTCTAGGTTTCATTAATTACTCACAATGGAAATGAGTCAGGATCACTTGCCGGGGACGAGTGCGCGTGACTAAATGATGCGGGCGGAAGAGGAAGGATTTGTGAAAAAGACGTTCTCCAGAAATCCGGGCGCTATTACAGTTCCGCCCTTCTCGGAGAATGAAAATGTGGGACGACTTCTAGGGCACTGATAAAAACAGATGGACTATATAAAACGAAGATATTGTCGAGCGCGTCCTCCAAATAAAATAAATCGGGTCACACTACGCCGGTGAATTAAAAGGGGACGCTTCTTGTCCAACGTCTTTTTTCAAATGGGAAACTGGCTACCTTGAGGATTTCGACACTCTTAAGCTTGGGTTTTTTCTGCTTCTAACTCACTTCGGAGAATATTATCATGCCCGGTCATAATGAACTGTACCAAACATCTTTCGCAATTCCTGAGGTTTCAGATCTTCTTTCGAGGGTTCACGGAACGAGCAACAGATACGGATGATAAGGACAATAAACCTCTGAGTAGCATCATCGTCTTCATTAGAATCATACGAGTTATAGCCACAATTAGATACCACATTACATACCTACAATTGGGCTTTCTTCGCGCCCTTGGCAAATCTACCACACCCCTTAACCCTTTCCGCAGCATTTGCTTAGAAAGTTAATATTTCTCACTCGCTGTTATTTAGGATAACAGTAGTCATTAGCAGGTGTTGTTTTATATGCCCAAATGAGAGGAGAAATAAAATTTGATATAATGTTATGAAAGCTCATTACGCTGAGATAAACGAGGTTTAGGGAATATGAAAGGTTTTTAAAATTTAATTTAAATTTACAAATTTAAGATATTTTAAGTTCATTTTCTGAAATAAATTTTATACGCTAGCACAACGCAATATGTTTAGTAAATGCATTTCTATCTTTTGTAACGACGTTATTAATGCAATTTATATCGTATTATAATGGCAATTTAATGCTTTATGATACGCATAACGTACACTTTAATATGATAGGAGTATCTCATATTGATTTATGCATATTTATCGGTTATAACTACGATGTTGCCACATAATACCATGTCAAAAAGAGCAGCAGTAATGATAACAGTACATACGAAGTAAACAGATTTCATTGGATCACTTCGGTAATAGGCCTAATGTGAAGAATTTGGTAATTTGCTGGGAATGCTGCTCATGATAAGATTATCAAAGTAAACTACAGATGGAATAGCTACAGGAAAATTAAATTTTAAAAATAAATAGCTGACCTACTAATCGAATACACCGGTTATCTGTTGCATTAATAACTGTAGGGAGTCCAACAAATATATATTAATTATCCT
Organism: Ladona fulva; assembly: GCA_000376725.2. Classification (NCBI taxonomy): domain Eukaryota; kingdom Metazoa; phylum Arthropoda; class Insecta; order Odonata; family Libellulidae; genus Ladona; species Ladona fulva. The sequence goes on along the minus strand of KZ308123.1, from coordinate 901,912 downwards.
AGATACAGCCTGTGATGCATGATCCCCTTAAAATCCTCCATCATGATAAATTCATCGAAAAATAATTTTAGGGGTATTAAATATTAAAAATATATTGCCACATAAGCTGTAATGACGAAAGAATTACAGAATCATTAGTAATGGAGATTAGTGACTGGATGTTCCACGGAAGTGGAAAAGATAAACCAAATGACGATACATAGTCATCATCACCGACGCAGACGTTTCAAGATCTAATCACATAAACATATTTATCATTAAAAAGTACTTTTTCGTAGCATTTTTTGCAATGGAATGTATTCCATGGAATCTATACCGTCTCTTACTCTTGCACAAAATTGCACCGATTCTACGAGCAACTTTTCATATCCGTATACTGGAACAAAAATCCACGTAACTCTAACGAAGTTTTTTTCTTGCAAATAATTATAACCAGATCACATACACACAAGTTACACTTTGGTAAAAATTTTGTTTTATCGATATATACGAATTATGATTGGTAGTGTATAAATTATTATTAAATAGTTTGTGTTATTTTAATTTTCACGGGCTCCCGGATAGCCAAGTGGGCAACGCGTTCGACTTCGGCGAAAGCGATCCCGGGTTCGATTCCCGGTGGGAGCCCGGTTCGTGCGTGCGAAATGACCTAAGCTGTCGAAGCACTTTTAACAATACTACTACTACTACTTTAATTTTCACATACGAATTGATGTCAAATTCATCGCCGTACACCTAAAAACCACTTCAAGGTATCTAGTTAAGAAAAGAAGGCAAAATTTGGTATTTAGTACCAACCATAGTTCTTTAAAGCATCGAACTGTTATGATCTTTCACAGATCGTGCGTTGGTCAGAAAATATACGATGCCGACAAACATTTCATCGGCGCAATTCTACGTCGAAAAAATCTCCATAGCAACATACATAGCGCTGAAAACTCCAGACCAGGGGCGCTACTCACCACGAGCCTCTTACGGCCTTCCTCCGGTTTCTGCACCCACTTCAGCATGGTCCCCGGCTGTTCCCTCTGCACATCTCACCCCAAAAGAAACAACCGAAGTCCACTTTTCCACTCAAAAACACATTCACCACACCGTAAACACCTCGCCGATTACGTCTCTCTGCGCTCTTTTCGCCGAAAAAAGAAGCAGGAAACCTAAAATCCTTCCAGGGACACGAGTCCAGTAAAATAACTCACCCGCCAAAGTTGAGCAACTCGGTTTTTTCACTCGCGTACGTACATGTTAGGCCGGCACAAATTCTACTGCTTCTCGATCGTTTACTCCCACTCTTTTACTCCCTTAGTGCCTATCTGCCGTTCTCCCCTTTCGAATCAGCCCCCCCTTGCTCTCCCCACTACTGTCCTCCGCGCACACGACCGTGTTTTTATCGCCGTCGGTTTGTCTTTTTTCCTCAACCGTCCGTTTCCATGGTCGCGCACTGTTTTCCGAGGGAGAGAGAGCAGGATCCGCTGAGTCAATTGCACCCCTTCGCCCTTCCCCAAGATTTCAGCCTATATCTGCCCCTCACGCAATCAATTGGGCGTCCTTCGACGGAGAAAACTGAGTGTGAATGGCAAAGCGCACGGGACCTCCAGCTCGTGCACCGTCGAAAGATTTCTGCTATCCTCCCCCGGGAGAGAGATCTGCCGCGGGGGAAAAGTGACAGTCGCAGTCCGTTAGGCTGAAATCCTCTCTTTATCCGTTTATCCACTAAACCTTTGTCTCCCTCACGGATGGATGAATCCCCGCTGGGGAGGCATAGCGGAAAATGCTTATGGATCCCTCAGCGATGAACGTGAGTGAAAAACATGTGGAAAGCGAGGACGAAACGGACAGTCCATTTGGCCTCTGTTGGATGAGAATCCCACGAGGGTGATGGCTGTCGATGTAGTTATCAATGAATTCGATAGATTTCTTTCCTCTTTTGCAGGTCTCTCCTTCGAGTCCTGTAAGGGACAAAGACAGGGTTACATCTGCTCGTACATAGTCAAGTGCAAATGTCCGTGGTGCTTGTCCAGCGTCAGGGAAATATGTCAACTTCAATCCTTTGGTGATTGAAAGAAATACGATCAGAGCATAATCGACCTATAGGGGTTAACATTAAAGTCTATGAATTTTTTTGAAACCACAAATCTGCAAAATGGTTAATCGAATTGTATTGAACTTGAATTGCTTCTCCTTACGTACCCGCGAACGTAACATTTAAGAAACCAAAGCGATATGTTTACGAGAGGAGGGCTTATCTAAACAGCAATATCAGTCACGCAAGGTGGAATAATTACATCCGCAATTATAAGACGAGCGCGATACCTGGATGTATATGAGAGGTTTTTAGTACATATACCGCTATGTTGCCACTTCGAAGCACGAATATCGACTGATGAGAAATTCGTGACGTAATTAGCTTAATGACCGTCGCCATAAACGAAGTATCATGGAACCGATTTCTGACTGCTATGCTAAGACTTTAGGACATAAAAATGCTGGAATCAATCAGCAAATTTAATCCATTAGAGAAGCCATGTTAATGAGAATTAAACGGCATTTCCAATGGCTTCTCATACCATCACCAATAAAAGATCTCGAGAGGAAAGTTCGAAGAGAATCAAAAATGCAACTAATGGAAATCTGGCCTTGAGTAAGTACAGATGAATCAACTGTAAATTTAAGTAAATAAAATTTTGAAATTAATTAAAACTTTCCATGTAAAGGCTAACTATAACTAAATATTTACGACACACCTGATGAGTCTTCTCTCAAAATTTGTGCGAAACATTTCACTGAATCTTTCCAGTATCTGCTTGACGCAAGACGTAAATTACGAATTCGTGACAAAGAATAATCTTCCAAAATCCGATACTCTTCCTAAGATAGCGCATTAAATCCAACTCCGCAAACTGCGATTTGTGTAAAACCCTGCCACCGCTCCTCACGCTCACAAAACGGCACCTGACGTTTGCTCGGAAGCCCTTGAAGAGTCCATTAGGGGCGATTGTCAGGCGGTGGCCAAGGTTCTCCTGAGATACTGCCAACCATCACTACCTTCCGCCGTATCCCTCATGTATCTAACCGAGGCTAATCGCGGAACACGTAATCCCAATGATCTATAAAGCTGGAAGGTCTACTAGATCATCGACGAAATCCATGGCGGAAGAGAGCACTCGAGTCGACAATCACTGCCTAGATATAACACAGGAATACCATCATCTCACTATAGGTTTGACCGTCACGAAAACTCGTGTGCTAAATCTCCATCGCTTCCTACCTTGGGCCCGCACCTTTCTGTTTTAGGAAGTCGACCCATCCCGAAATCTCCGAGTAACAGATTAAACAGTCAATCTGTGGGCCCTAAGATTGTGCCGCGTGGGATGAGCTAGTTTAGTGAGGAATTCGATTAACTGGCGAACTTATCAATACGCCATACTTGTTTTATGAATTCGATACGCCATGAAGATTAAATGAAGTTTTAAATTCATTCCCATTTTTAGGGAAGTCGAAAATCAACTTTGCGTTAATTATTTGCGTTTTCATGAAAAAAGTCGTCATGAACCATAATCAGATCTGTTCTCGCCAAAAGACGCAGAAAATATTCCTGAAACACTTAGGATACAACAGAAACCAGTGAAATTTTGTCCACATGAATTTCAAAGTAATTAAGAATTTGAATCAGTACAGTTATAGAAAGAAAACGATTGGCAACACGATAGGTTACTGAAAAGGATAGTTCTTTCCTTTTTTCTCCTTTGAAGTTATGAGGAAATAATTACATTTTTAAAGAAGTATTTTTTCGTCTATAATTAGCTTGATTACTCCAATCACAAAGTTTAATTGAAGTGTTGTTTTCATAGTTTTTAGGGATAAAGTTATATTTGCTGAGATACTTTCTTCGTAAATTATTTGCAAAACATCGACGACCAGTGTGATGTGACAGGCAAATGAACAGGAAATTACCATATAAGGAAACAAAACAATTTCCTTCACGATTACGAGTTGATGTTATGCTGAACTTTTTTCCACGCTTCTCTCTCGTTTATTATCAAGGATTTTCAAGATGTTTCCATATGAACATGATATGAATAATTCAAATGAGGCATTCAAACGCCTTTTTACTAAGTTAATAAATTGATCATACATGCAGGGGCTTGTTAATGCTGCCACATGTATCATATCTTAAATTGTAAATGGTTTTGACGACGGATGGCTTTAACTTGAAACGCCCAACTTGCTCCCTATTGAAGATAGCGAGCAACAGACAACAGAGGACTCCGTCATAACAGCGCAAATTAGTTAGATATTCGTCTCTTAATTTTATGTGTCAACTTCTAAATCACAAAAACGATAACTGTCGACACGAGAGCGCCGATCGTTGCGCAGTAGGCGCTAAATGCTTTTTTGTAATGCATCGAGAGAATTCGAGCTGTCAACATCAGCTGGACACCTGTCCGAGGATGTTTGTTATGCTAACCCACGCAATATTCGAATTCCGTGACTGCAGTATTCGCGACTCGTAGAATGAAAAGAAAAACACAGCATCAAACGTTTGCATACAAAATGAAAACATACGAAATTCATGCAGTGCGAAACATTCTATTACGGCTTTGAGACCTATGGGACTTTGAGGCTATTGCAACGAGATTCACCACCGGAAATGGGAAAAAAACATCATCCGAAAAACATTGCGACATCCGAAGACTAAACTCACAATTGTGTCAAAATATTCGCTCTTATCACGTGAGAACTACTGCGACGAAATTTCGTAGCTGTGAATTACGTTGCTTATCTTGAGAAGGATCTGTAAAACTGCCAATCAGCACTCTTGGTATCGACATTACAAACCATCTTCGACAAAACGGACTGAGTACCGAGGAATATCACACGCATCAACTTACATAACAGACAAAGAGGATGCTAAAATGACCAACGACAAAAATTTCGCAAGAATGTACCAGATAAATTACCATTTTGAAGAACAAATTTTACAGGAATACGAAAACATTTAGATGCATTAAAAATTTACCTAACTCGATGACGGATTGGTTGTCATGCTAGCCTGCCGAGGTCTCGGGTAGAGGTCTCAGCTAATCAGATTTTTCTTGGTAATAATATGGTTGTTCACATTCGTCAATTGTCGCAGTTTATACCTCTTCGGTGAATTTCTAATAAACAAATGTTTTCTATGGTACCGGGAATTAAAATATATAAAATAGTCAACGAAACGAAATAAATTCATTGCATCAATGATATTCCAACCCTAAGTCCTTACCGATCTCCGACATGGATGGAAAGGTGCTAGGTAAGCACTTAAAAATTTCGACATCGGTCTTCCAATTTACATCTACTGTCACAACACTAGCATATCACTCAAACACACAAAAATAAAAGAGGGGAAAACAATCATAATACTCCTTTGTGGCACCCTTAAGAAAACAGTAAGACTCAACGAAGGTTTCGGTGATGAAAGCCTCGGTAAGCACAACAACCAATTAACACTAAGGTCCCGGGTTCAAGTTCCGGTTAGGATTTAGGTTTTTTGCGTTAGTCTGTCGTTATTGGTCCCTATCCTAATTGGTCAACGACGGCATTGGATGGAGGTTTCGTTATTAAATTCAAAAATAAATCAAATAAAATTTACCCGGAAAGATTGATTCCTATGAGAATACAGGAACTCACTGCTCGGTCTAGGACGCACCGTCGGGTCGTTTCGTCTCGAATCGAATGTGTTTCTTCTCAATCGCGTCCGATTTAGAGTCGACCACGTGATAGGCCGAATACGTCTCGCATAATTGGCTTATGGTGCGTGCCTCCCCTAAACGAACGGAAGCGGCGTTGGGCCGAAGATAATCGAGGACGGTCAAACCCTCCCCTTTCTCTCTTTCTCTTTCACCCACTCTCTCTTCCTCCTCTAAATGGAAAAGAGAGAATCAAAGGACAGGTGTGCACGCGGGGGCGAACACTATGCCGCTCCTGCATTCTTTGCTGGGCGGATCCTACTGGATAACGAACGGGGAGCGCTACATCCGATGGGGTTCCGAAATTGCTTCGCCAACTTTGGATTCGCGGCGGACACATCTATGTAACTGAAAAGAGTTTTATGAATGGTTTCCCCGCTGATTGAAACCGTGATTGACGTATGAGTGGGAAATTTGCATCTCCAATACAATATTTGAATTCGGTGACTGATTGCCTGACTGAATTACCTTAATCAAAACCAGAAAGACGGAGAGCTATATTCCCTACAACTAAATTTTTTTCATGTTTTCATAAAAGAAAAATCTTGCAGAAAATTGACTTTATATATTCCAGCAGTTCATGTAAATAGAGATTAAACACAAATTACATTCCATTTTTTTCGTCTGGATCTCTGCACCCCTTGTGTAACCTCTTAACAAAATATTAAATGAACAAGGAGCAAAGATTTAATGGTATTGTATGACAACTTAAAAATACATTAAATCTACGTAAGAAAACCACTACAATTATTGGAGGAGAGTATTGTCGTTAGAGAAATTTTATGTCATGACCTAGAAATGATGTTGACTAATCCAATAGCTATTACTCAACGTTTGCAACATTTTTCATCGTAAAATAACTATCTCATCATGAACCAAAATATACCAAACTGCTTTCGATAAATTTTTGGAATGCTGAAAAGAAACACTAGACTTCTAGAAGGGGTTTTCCTTGAAAGAATGGAGTATAATCCGCGAATAAATTCCTTCGGGATTGCTAAAAATGAAATATGTGCGTAAAAAGCCAACTGAGAAAACTCGGGAACAAAATCAGGAGTAAAAAATCGTTCATAGTTACTTTATCTTTAAGGATACCGAAGCTGCCTTTCTGAAATATATAAAAAGCCTTAATTTTGCGATTAGCAGAAGTTTAGTTAAAAAACCGCATCAGAGGCAACAAAAAAGTTAAAGAAAGAAATCGACACAAATCCGCAATAGAAGTTACTTTCCTTGGCCAGTAGGTATAGCTGTTTTCTGAATAGACTTTCTGAACAAGGCTATAAACAGTCGAATGTTTACTTTCTTTAGCCACTGAATCGTAAACAAGACACCTTTCTAGAGTTTATAGAGCACATAGAACAAGAAAATTGCTTATATTACCATTATATTTTAGTTCAACAGTTTTTAGCAAATCTGCCGCAGGGAAAGAAAGTGAAAACAATGACAGTTCGAATTAACGCGATTAGTAGTTTAAAACCCTGTTTTAGATAGCCTCACTCTATGTTACTGTTTTTAGTAACTATTCCGTGCATTTAGGTTTATAGAGAACTTTTAAAATGTGATAAAGTACACTGTTGTACTGCTGTTTTAATTATAAGAGAAAAAAGATTAACCGTATAGTCAAATTGGGACACGTTGTTTCACTACCGAAGATCAGCCAGAGAATGTCGAATAAATAGCTTAACGATAGCTGTAAGGGTTATAGAGGTTATCGCTTGCGATGCAAAAAGAGACCTTTTTACAGCCTCTTGCGTGCTCATTCGCTAAAGTTGGTCACTGAAATATCAGAAGTCCATCCTTAATCGTAAATGCTCGACGGTATCCCTCTCATACACAACTGAGTATAAATCAATCATCCTCTCCGTTATAGTAACAACATAGTTTTTATTTTTGTCAGATCTCAAATGCCTTTACTGATGGGATTATCTCGAACCTACGTATTTCCTATTGCATTCGAATGTCACTAGAAAAGCTGGGAATATACTGACAAAGCGCAGCATTTTTTCAGAAAAATATTACTTATAAAACAATAACTTCTCCTTCTTCCATATCTTAAGAATGATCGAAAATTTAGCGATATTATCGCTGGAATACTATTACATTTTTTCACCTATATTCTTCCCAGCTATTGGCAGGCACTATATTTTTCTCAGAAAGTCTCCATTATATTTGCATCTGATAATTGTTGTTCCAAATAATCATAATAGAATATGCTGCCTGATGCGTGGTTAGCCCAATATACCTTATCTCCCCTACCTCCTTATACGGAGTACTCGTAAGCTTCGATTTTTTTTATAGTAAGAGAGCAAATTGAAGCATTCAGTCGAATCCAATTATAAAAATCGGATTTATGCCTCTAACTCTCTAAATCAGACTAATAACTCTCTTCTTTTACCGTAACGCGTCAACACGCGTCAAAACGTCTTAGGAACAAAACAGCAGAGAAGAGACTTCTGAACGGTTTTATGTAACAGTAACGCTAAACCCATAAATACGGCGACCAATATTGGACGGCGAAAATTGAGGACGAATGAGAAATTACTTCAGAGGAATAAATTAATACATAAATTAGTTCTTACGAAGTACATGTACATAGAATAATACACATTTTTTCATGTTTGTTTCACACCACAGTTTGAAGTTCAAGAAGAAAAGTATAAAAATTCCTGCTTAATTGTTGATCAGGGATATATATAAAAAAACTTCATTATTTGATTTCAATTGTGCATAACCTTTGGATCTATTGAGGGAGTTCAATACCAGTAATTATCCTATTAAATTGATCATGGAGTAAGCGTGGTAATATATACATAGTTAAGTAGTATAATTACTCCACTAAATTAATAATAGGCTACCGTACTCACAAATAAGACCTAATATCTTAAACTGAGTCGATCTGCAAAGTAAAATTGTTTGTAAGTTTTACTGTTGTAAGAAATAAAAATTCAACACGAGCAATTCTGTCAATAAAGCAATGTAAAGCATCATCAGCTCTTCAGGTGGTAGCCAAGTGTAATGATTAGAGTCGCTAATCCTGATATGAGGCGAACTTAATACTTTAAACGCATTTCTATAGATATACAATTAAATTCTCCATTGTTCAAAATAGCCACTATCATAAACAACCCATCGACCATTTTCGAGGATTAATGCCAATAAGAAAAGTTGCACATCCACACTAATTTTTGGGGAAATTCTTTGCTCGAGTCTGGATCAGAAAAATTGCTCGACGTCCTCCACAAAATAAAATCTCCATTTCCTTCAATTTGGAGGGATAAACAGGTATTTTCACGAGGTTATTGGAGACGATGAACCACCGACTGCTAGCAGGCGCACCCAACTATGCAAGTGCCTCCTCCGTCGCATTCTGAGAGCTTTGACCGCCTTTTCCTCGCGAATCATCAACCGCGTCAGTGTTTCAAACGTCTTGTTTTACTATGGCCGTGTTTCTTCCCGTGTCGAACCCAGTCCTGGCGATGAATGGGGAGGGCATCCAGAGTGCAGAAAGGCAACGGTTCAGCGCCTCCCAACGCCTTCCTTCCCACCCGCGGGAGCACCGTTGACTACTCAGAGGCCTCTCTCTCCTTTTAAGGCGCATCTAAATGATGATAAAAACTATGCGCATCTTCTCCCTTTGCATTTCTTCTCGTCCTCCTGCTCCAATGCCCCGGGAGATTCTCTTCGGATCATCCGCTTCAACCTCTCATCGCGGACGTGCCCAGTATCCAGTCCATCCTCTTATGAACTGTCATATAATGCTCACTACCTTCAGTCATTTGACTGGAATTAAACTTCAAACAAGCTATGGATGTAGACGTTAATTGGCAATAACTGTGATAGGAGCAGACCAGAAGCTCGTACTCCTCTATTATGATGGCATCGACGAAACAACTCCTGCACGTGTGGACAACAGGTGCTCTGTAAAGCATAGCATAGCATACAATAACTTGTGCATTTAAAGCTCGTTAACGTGCTATAAAAATAGTTTTCGCTTTACAAAAACTACTCGCACTGGAATAAATTTAACATAATTAATTGTAGGCATCAAGTGCCGTTATTTCGCCTCTACCTAGGCAACGAGCTCATTTTTCGTACAGTTTGGTACCGTTCTCGGTATAAAAGAGGTAAAAGTGTATTTTCCAACGAAATCAAATATTTACAACATCTAGCCCTTTTAAGATCCCTTTCGACTTCCCTTATCAGTTCCTTTTCCTTCAAATAAGCTTCCTTAGCTACGGTAATTCTTCTTCTAAAACCAATTCTACATCTATCATACCAAGAAAGGACTGCATGATTTAGATGCAATATTATTGGCGGTGAATTCATGTTCTGATTAACATGGATATTAAGATACGTATATATGTGAATAAGTCGCTGGAATGCACACCTATGACGCACTAACTGCACTGGGAATGAGTGCGGTCGTTGCATTCCACACCTTCCTCTCCTTGCGTTAAACTCTCCCGCCTCTTTCTCTCCCAAAACTCGCTCCATCTCGCGCTCTTTTTTTCAACGTCGCCCTCACGTCAAGAGAGGGGCAAGTGGGAGGCGCCGATGACCGCAATCCAAACTCTCGCAGTTCGATTATCTTCCGGGAGAGGGAGTGTGGAATCATTCGCAACGCCAACAACGATCCTTGGCTCAATAGATTTTCATCGTTTGACTTCTTGCGGCAACAAAGCACTACGTCCTTCGAAGGTTCTTCATATGAAACCACTATCTCATTATCTTGATGACATTCAGTTTTAAGTATGAATATGTAATGGGAGGGCAAACTTCTGTTGTTTCTCGCCACCATTCTTAAACTTATTCTTATTATTATCTAAATATTTCATTAATTTCTTTATTACTTAGTTTCATTGTGTATTTGATGTTTAATATATGTAACACAAAACTATACCGAATATAAAATTCAATTTTAACTAAGAGAGATTTGATTAATTTTTATTTATAAATAAAAGATGATAAATGATGTACGAGAGATCCTTGTTTTCTGCATTTTTAAGGGTTATATTCAATGCGATAGCGAAGATCCAAACATACTGAAAAAGATATAAAAATTTTTAAAAGTACCTAACTAACTCGTCAAGTCACAAACTTTCACGCACTAAGTTTTGAAGTCGTACTTTAGTTTAATACTCTCTAATTTTTCTGTAAATTTAACGTGAAAGGATTCAACGTGGAGATAATCTGCGACGAAAGACATCACATCACGAAAGACATAAGTTTTTAATATTTTTAATTGCATAACACTAGAAGTTAATAAGTAACTCGTATACTATCAAATGGAGACACACATTGAATGAATAAAATCAGTACGCATCCGAACAAGCATGTTCCTCCCCACACATATAAGTACTTAAAGAGAGATAAATATTACGAGTATAGTACATCGTGTAATTTAAACTTCTACATTCTAATTCAACCAAAGTAAAATAAATAGAAGATTAAAATACTAAATTCACGGTTTTACCGATTTCTTTCTAACATCAAATTACGATGCCATACAGTTTATGTGTTTTCCTCCCAAATGCTTGCATAAAATTTCTCTGTTGAAACACTCCGTTGAAAATCCTACACTCCTTGCCAACCTAAATCAGATCCTTCTTCTCCTACCCGCACGTCTCCTTATGAAATGATACCACCCGAGATGAATGCGGTTTGTGCGGCGAATTCTGTCAAGGAGATGGAGGTGGGCCGATCTATCACCCCAATTCTGTCTGTCAAATGAACGTGCGTGGGCTGAGTTGGAACTCGACCTCGAACCGTGATGGGCTTACATAAACAGCGGGTCTTCTCATATCATTGAAAAAGGTGAATTAGAGGTCACTACGGTGGATGTCGGAAAATTGAGGAAATAAACGGAACCATGCGCAACTGCATGCCAGGGAGCTGGCATCCATGCAGCACGCACATTCCATCCACCTGATAAACGTTCCACTCCACCCTTAATAACGTTCATCTGCATACGTCCGCGATTAGAAAGGAAATGGATGAAGTAACAGTACATGGAATATTTATCGAGACAGGGAATTAATTGTTCTCCCATCCCACTGATGTATGGAGTTAATTCTCTTCGTCGCGGTCAGAGATAACTTATTTCCTTCGTGATTTTCCAAGAAGTACGCAACGACCAGCGATTTTTTTATCAGTTTTTAATTACAAATTCGATGAACTTCCGGAAATGGTTTGGTTGGCGTCGGACCGCGCACAATCAACAATGTGTGGATAATTGGAAACTTCATAAAACAGTCCTGATGGGATACCAACATGTATTCAGAAAATGCTAACTGAAAATTTTCCGCGTTATTTGTTTTGAAATCGTTTAAATTCACCGTTAACACTTTTTTACATATGAGGAGGATACCTCGGTTAATTAGTGACGCTAATGGCGAAGATTTTTACACTGTTTTTCGGACTCCGATGACTGAAGCGGATACTGAAGATTACGGTGAATACACGGCAATGCAAGCGTACCAAAAATAAAAACAAACGAAAAATTATCTGATTTTATTCATTTTTTTAATTATGGTAGCTGAAAGGCGGGATTTATGCGTAAATTACGATTTGATGATGGAATTCCGCATTTTGACTAACGATAGAGATTCGAGAACGATTTATCTTCATTAGCCGAAGTATGATTGAATGAGCAACAAAAATTTTCGATTGAGTTATAACAATATTAAATCCTAAAAACGATTAAAGTAACCTTTCTCAGCTATATAATATAATATGAGATAGATAATAATTTGATATCAAATACAAAGATAAAAGAATGAGAATTTGGGTACAAATTAGACGAAACATAAAATCTACGGAGGCGGTCGTGATGGTGTGGAAATCCACGAGAGAGGAAAAATATATACTTTTCAACAAAAAAATTGTCTAAAAGTATATATCTATCCTCTCCCTATACAAAACTAATAAATCTGAGAGCATTGTAAACAAAATTTACGTTCATATGCGAGGTCTTGTGGAAATCCATCGTGTAGCGTGAAAAGAGGCGTTGCACTTCTTCCACGACAATTTCCTTAATGAAAAATACGACCAAGTTTCGACGGATAATAGTCATCATTAGGTCGATCGTCATCCTGACGATGATGGTGCAAAGTGCGGAAAAGTACAACGCCTCTCTTTTTTCTGAGTATATTGTTTTTAAACTAGACGTCAACTGTTTTTTTCATAACCACGCTAATATAATATAAATTCAAATATCGCCCCATTTATCCTACTTGGAAGACAGAATTTAAATTATTGAGTTACTACAGTTTAGAAGGATGAGGTTTAAAATCCATTTCCAAATAAGTATCTATCAAATAGACATAAGACGCAACCGCACCGCTTGCTTCGCCGAAACAATTAAATGAGAATAAGAAAGGAACTGATAAAGTTGATAAGAGCTTTTACGACCCCAATTCGCGATGGGACGCTATTATTCCCGAATAACTGAAATAAAGCCCGTGTGAGAAAGATTCGGATCCTACGCAAACATTTCCTTGGGGGCGTTCCTTATTCTTCGATAGTTTCGTCCAATAAGGAAAGAAACGCTCAACTGGTCCTCCTCCGCGCCCCACTTTTCCCGAAGATGCACCTTTGAAGCGTTCTTCCGGGGCACACCGTAAGACGAATCCATTGCGGGTACGTAAACAAAAGAAATGAGGATCCGATAAGCGAGAACTTGGTCAGCAATTCTTTGCCTCGAATACGAAGATTTCGACGCGCTTAACTGTTACAAGGTCAGCCAATGGCCCAAGCGGATGCGATAAAAAGGCTGCTAAATTAGCGGTCGAGTAATTGGGAGTGATAAATGTCAGCTTTCATGGGAAAAGCTAGTTATTTTTCTGAATGCCTTCAGCTAAATGAAGTAGCGCGAAAGCAAAATATGTTGCAAAAATACAAGGTAAAATATATGACATCCATCGCATAGGACTACTGAGTAAGAACAGAAATAATGAACACTGTATCTCTATAAAATATTCTTCAAAGGCTAATCATTTTCTTCTTCTCGCGCTAGAGGTCATTGGCATTTTTGATGGCCATAAAAGAGCAACTTACAACTTGGATAACGTCACAGAATGAGTTTTAAATCCTGGCTGTTGAAGTTCAAATTTCCCCATGTGATTAAATTAAGATTTTTTCACTCTGAACTTCAGAGGAAGTTTGTTAGCAAAAGAGAATACTTATCGCCTGACTTGGGAGTAGATTTAGCATAAACAGTAAGCATGGATTAAGAAAGTCGTTCCAAACGAGAGAAGGTGAGCGAAATTTGGAAATTAAAATACATTTGGACGAAAAGAACGTATCCTTTTTTAATTACAATGTTAATTGTGAATGGATAACGCAAAATTTCAATTGAAAATAATCCCAGTTACAATAAAATATCATCAATTAATCAACAAACAATATAAAAACGGAAAAAGACCTGAAATTATGAGGTTAAAATGATATTCGTACGTCTGGATCATCCAAACATTTTACCAAATAATATGTAATTCGTTTCGTAAGATATTCGTTTCTTGCAAACTTTGCGATAAAAACTTAAATATAAATTAATATAATGCGACCATGCTTGATTTTACGGCACATTCACGGTTGGATGTATCGAGGAATCATTGTAAGGATAAAATTCTGTATTTTGACAACGTTTCTGATAAAGATAGACCTCGAAAGAGAAGAAGGAAGGAGTCTAGAAAGAGAAGGGTTAATGGAGGATTCGACGAATCAGGAAGGAAAACACATCTTGGCTCTTATTTTTCCGTCTGTGTTCAACACCGGTAAAATCTCGTAAATAAGAGTCCAAAAAATATGACCGTACTCTTTTACCAGTGTCAAGACCGTGGGTGTGATGGCCAAAAACGGAGAAGTGCGTCCTGTTATACGACTGAGTGGGACTCGTGCATACATGACAAGTTACGCTACACGTCAAGAGGATACCGAAAACCTATTTGCTGTAAGTCGAGCCCACTGGGTGGGTGGGTCATTGGGTGAACACGGGCAAAAAGTAATGACTGTCACTCAGCTAACAGGAAGTGTTATATTAAACGTAGACGATCAAGAATTTACGAGCGGAAGATACGTAGACGGTCAAGTAATTACTACTTGTAGCTTTCTTTGTACCAAGCACAAGTGAAGAGAGCACCTAAGTAATCGAGACGAATTACCATCCACCAAAGAATGATTGAAGGAAGAATGCTTACCGGCCTCGCTGGCGTACGGGTTAGTGTGTTAGCCAAGTAACAGTGAGGTCCCAGGTTCGAATCCTGGGTAGGGCACGGTACTTCGTTAGAGTATTTTTTGCGTTAATCATAAGTGTGGTCTCCTTGTCCAATAAAGATTAGATAATTATAAAATTCACGTCACTTCGTGGAATCTAAATCTCATCATGAGGAATTGTTGAATAAAACAAGGTTTTGAACATCAAAGAAAATTACGTAAATTAATTAATTACGTTGGATTAGTAAACTGGATAAGTAAAATTAATAGTAAATTGGATATTTAAATTAGTATTAGTGGTTGGATTGTTGTTCTAAACTTTTTTTATTCGACAATTCCTCATGATAAATAATTATACCTCAAACGACTGCTTAATGAATTCTATCATTTAATAAGGTAATTATGAGAACTCCGAAATTATTATTCCTATTAATTGCAGTCCACGCTTTCCTTTCGTAAAAAGCAGTGATATTTAAGTATGGTATTATTAGTATTTAATTGCTATAAAATATATATATCGGTAAGTATGAAATAAATCTATGATACTGCACAGAGCCTACGTGAAAAATTCCCATCTGAAAGTATGAATTTCAAATATGATTAACTAAAAGCTAACCAAATCTCAATACCATAACTGGAATCGTAAGGTAGATAAAGCAAATACGTAAATAGGATGGTCAGTTACACCGTGAGCCTTGTTATAACTTCATTCGGGTGGTATCAACTTGAAAGATAACCCGCGCTGTATATCGACGATGGAAAATTATTCTTAAGGTCGGTGACGTTCACAAGGTCAGCAGCAAAAAGGCAAGAAAACTGTGAACTTAACAAGAAAAACGAGATTAAGTGATGAGAATGACAGGTGAATCTATTCGAAAAATTATGTTCGACAATGACAAGTAAATATTGATACCTAAACACTAACACCCCAAACCGGAAGGCTATTTATTTCTTTTCGGCTTGAACCTAAAAGGATTGGGCGAAGAAAACTGTGTGAAGATAAGGAATGAATAATGCCGTAGGCGGAGTCCGATTAGGAGGGAAACACCATTAAATCGAGTTACGATAAACCGTTGCCATTACGCATTCAAACATAACGGTTGAGTTGGTGCCAGCGTGAGAAGAGAGAGGAGAACACCGTGACCTAAAGAGCGCCATGGAATACCATCGGAGGTCCTTGGGGTGAGAATAACATCTCTCCCAATCCTCTGTAGCTTTAAAGTTGCATCGAAACGCTGAATTTCGAAGCTCGTTTTTTACCCACATAGGACGTTAATTCCGAAGAAACGAGATATCTATCGAGAAGAAGAATCTTGGGCGTTTATTAAAAACCATATGAAAGATAACAGAGAGACTCCGTTGGATGCTAAAACGATGACACAGCTCTGTTTACAACAAGAATAGCTTAAATTTATGAGTGAATCAATTAAAACTTAACGGAAATATACACAGAGTGACGATCTTGGTGGCGGAATGGTTATCACGCTAGCACACGAACGCCAAGATCCCGGTATCGAATCCGGACAAACCACATTTTCCCTATTTATGGAATGGTTTTGCGTGTCCTTCCGTTCTTAAGTCTCCATTATAATGGCCGATGGAATTTTTTTGGGTGGATTGTGCGGTTAGTGTGGATCGTTAAAATAAAATATAATACAAAAACATAAGAAAAATTAGAATGAATTTCAGACTATCGAACCTGTAAATAGGGAGGTATAAAGCACCAAGAATATAAAGTGCTTTAAAAAATCTTCAAGTGTTAGTATGTACGAGTCAATACGTACTGATAAATATCTCTTTGAACTCCTGCGAAATCATTATCTAAAGATGCTAACAGAATGAAAGTTAAAAAATTGACAAATGACAGACGATATCTAGAAAAAATTATGAGAGGTCAGAAGCCCTCCGACGAGCGATAACCAATAAAAATTTCTTATTTTCTATAATCATGTCATATATGGCAACAAATATGCCAAAAATAATGTGAATAAGATTTACTGTGTCACATCGAATAAAAAACAATAAATTCAGTCAGAAGCTCTTCGACGTGCGATAAACAATAAGAATGGATTACTTTCTTTAATCATGTTACACATGCTAGCAAAAGTGTCAAAAATAATGTGAATAAGATTAACTGCAACGCATCGAATAAAAAACAATGGCTACTATTTTCAGAACAATGCAAGAAAAATGTCTCTTTTGATACGGGAAGATATTTATGGAGGAATTTTAGATACGTCTATAATACAACTTCATTAACGCCCTTTCAGATGTCAAATATAGCTATTGATAAAGCGACAAGTTACTCTAATACAGATAAAGTTTTAAGAATGGGTTTGCCATGGTTGTTTTTCTGACAGACCAATGTGAACGTTGACTGATAAGCACGACACAAAAAGCTCAAGAGATGTAAGACTAAAGCGATAAATGTAGAACAGAGAAGAATATGTATAACTTTCTTAAGAGCATGTATTAAATTTTATTTTCTCTTGTCATTTTCCATAACTTATGATAACTCATACAGCGGTATTTCGAAGTCAAATTTCGTTTCAATATTCTTACTAGTAAATACTCTCCATAATAAAAATTCACGTTATTCAACCAAGATAAAAATTTTCGCTTTTCTCACGCAATTTTTGCTAACGCCTCCTAACATAAGGCAAATCAGAGAGAAAGACCAAAATTTCATTTAACGAAACTAACGGTAAAGTAAAGAAAACATCTGCTTGATTATCGAGTTAACTAATTCATAAGGAATGTGGAAAATTGAACCGGTTTGTCCAGTATGCACCTAACTACCCACAAGATTAAATTTCTATTCCATGCACTCAGATAAATCTGTCTTCCGAAGGATATTGATAACTTGGGATCAAAAATTTAAATGGAGGCAAATCAAAAGCCGTTCAGTTAAACCAGAACTGCATCTTCAAACGTGCTCCGAGAACTTGCATACGCATACTTAATATTATTTACTTACCGGTGTAACCGCTTTGGATTTTTACTGCATTAAACATGGGTTGTATTGCATATATGTTTATGAATCAGAGGAAGGCGTAATTAGTTCGCTATTGC
The DNA here is from genome assembly GCA_000376725.2 of Ladona fulva. NCBI lineage: Eukaryota > Metazoa > Arthropoda > Insecta > Odonata > Libellulidae > Ladona > Ladona fulva. The sequence continues at coordinate 883,895 of KZ308123.1, read as the reverse complement.
ATTCAGGCAACCGTCAATATAATATGCACCTGCTATGCCGATAAATACTGCGCATACCAAAGAGTTCAGAGGTGGAGGCAACTATTAGTACAAGACATCGATGATATGAATGAGGACAAAGAGAATGTCGCTATCAAATCCGCGCCCTTGGTTGAAATTTTCATTTTAATAAACTGGCAAACCATGTTTCCAGAGAGCTGAAGCAGTTCAGTTCTGCACAAAAGCGCATGGAATGCGTCATGGCGCAACCGATTTAATGAAACGGGTAATATTTCTTTCCTGGCGATTAAATTATAAAGAGCGCGTGACTCAGATGAACAAGTGAGCTGTGGAAAGGGAATTTCATGCCCATTTAACACGCTCTGTTATCGAATACGAGCTTTTTCCGAACCAAGAAATAAAAATATTACATTTTCATTTTTGGAAATTCTTTTCACGATGTTACTAAAATCTGAACCAAAAGAGAGAGATGTGAAACAAGAAAATAAGAGTATTTCGAGCAAGTTTCGAGAATGAAATATATTATTAATCATATAATCACATCTTACAGAAAAGAGCATCCATGATCTTGAAATGACTGTTCCCTGGTGAATTCAAATTTTTAGAGATAAATACAAAGAAAAGAAACTTCGTACATTTCCACACTAAAGGAAGTGTGTAAGTTCCTTTAGTGTGGAAATTTACGACGTTTCTTTTCTTTGTGTTTAGAATTCTTTCCATGAAGTGCTGCCGAATATGATAGATATTTATGATATGATATTTATTTTTAGAGATAATTTTAATGAGTTTGCATAAATAAAATTTTAGTTGATAATAAAATTTTATTCATTATATAAAAATATTAAAATTAAAACACTAACGATGAAATTAGATATTTGTGTTTAAAATGGAATTGCATGGTTTATCATTTGACAAGAATTGAACCGGAAAAATGGTACCTATTATTATATTATACATTATTTTATGTTTCATCTCAAGTATACATTAACAAGAAAGTATTCTTTGAATAAGGCCATTAAGACCAAGACCTAACTCCGAAATCGCATGTATTTTCTAGGGTCGAATCTTCAACGCCCAAACATATTAGTATAATATTAGACAAAACGTTGACTATTCCAAAAGTCAAACAGGTAAATATTCCTCATTAATTTCTCGGGATAAGACATTACCTCAACTTATTACGGCTGCATGAAACAGAAACACAACTAGGAAGAATGAATTCCTTTTCCTATAAATCTCATGCAGCGAGAGAACACTTGAAATGTAGGCCATTCACCTCTACAGGGAAACGCAAGGGTTGCTTTGGCTAAGAGTTGAAGAATGCTAAAGAGATACCTTTATATGGTTAGAAATGCTACCTACAGTTAACTTGAGAACTCTAGTGTTTATCCGTGAGTGTTTCTTTACTGTGCTACTATATTGAAAGGGACTCCGCCAAAGATAGCGTTATGCCAAACGCTAAGAATTCCGAGAAATGTCACGCCTACAATAAGTAAACAAGGTGTGAGCTGGAGTCCATGTCAGTGAAAGCAAATACACGGTTGCATTCTCTGCAAGAAGAATAACACGGCCGATCAAAAAGATGAAGATATTGCCTGAAATTGCACTCAAGGAAGAGTCATCAACAGCTTGCAAATAACTAGCTTCATTGTAAAAAAAGGTGAACAGAATACCTTAAACTATAAGTATAACGGTAAGAAAATTAAATTCCTTTATTGTTCTACGCACCTTTATTTTCTCCTTTCAGGTTCAAAAAATATTTAGCGAAACGCAACAAAACATATCTCAACGATCTTTTAAGAAAATGCTATGCACTCTAGTGTTAATGGAAGAAATAAAAATGGATTTTATGTTTCATTAAAAATGAAACTAACTCCATTAATTTAGAGATAATAAGCTATCGGAAGATAAAGTAATATTATGCGTCCAAACTTATTCATAGGTCGATCAGTATCTGCTTGGAAAATTAACGAAATACATGCTAAAACTAGGCGCTTCGACGATTTGTTTTCTTTCACTGACCTCAGCTTTCATTAACGATGAATACATATGTACTGATATATGCTGTATACGTTAGTAACCTTTGTTACTTTACGACCCTTTACGAAATTTAATCATATAATCTAGGAAGAACCTTTCTCTTTCTTTCACTCTTTCCTACAACTTCCGCAGGTTTTTTATACTCTTCTTCCCTTAGTGAATGTTTTCCCGCGATGAATATTTTTATATGACCAAAAAATCAGTTTTTCTTCCTCTACAAAACCATTCTTTCCATACTTTTATCCATATTGCCACCAAAATTGTAAAAAATCCGTAAATAATCTAGTTTAATGTCATATATCAATTTATACATGCGTTTTGTGCACCAAATTCTATCAAGGGTTAAATGGAATGGAAATGGACTATCTAGTAACAGAGTTGGTAAAAAAACTCACAGTACATCCACGCAACGCCACACGCCGAGTCTCTCAGGGCACGTGTGTGGATTACGCCATTTCACCTCCTCGTCATTTGCATCGAAAAAATGCTCTTCTTATGAGTTTTAAATACTAATCACCCAAAATGGACAAGTCAGACACACTGCGAATGGCAAAATTGATCAAGAGTCACCAAAACTCCAAAACCAAAAACTCCTGCTCCAACAAATAACAATGAAAAACACAATGCGCATTTCGCTCCCCAAGAGAGCATCTTCAGGGGCAAAAGGTGACTTATTAGTCACCTCTTGACCCAAAATGGACAGAGAATTAAGTAGAATAATGTCATCGTCATTACCAAGAGCAGCTTTAGAGCAAATAAAAATTATGAATTTCACGAGTCACTGCAAGGAAAGCTAAGGTTGAATCATGAAACATAAAAAGCACGGAAGTTTTTAAAAGAAATGCTTTTCGCTCATGAGGTTGAAATGTAGGGCAAAAGTGAGTCAGCTCTGAAGAAAAACTAAAAGTAAAGAACGTCTTTTGCTTTCATGATACGCCACTATATAGGTAAGTATGCCGTACGCTAATCCAAATCACATGAAAATTAAGAGCCGTGAAACAAAACATGTGAATCTCGTTTGAGATTTGTAATTCTTTGAATGGCGCCATAAAATTCGTAGCTATAAGCTTACCTACTGACCACCAGTCAAAATTTCTTAGGAGACAAAATTAATTTTAGAGAAGTAATTCTGTGAGTAATAATTCGTTCTGAATAATTATCTTTGAAAAACACGGTACACAGTAATTGAAGACAAAACGAGGATGAGGAAATGGACTGATAAACATTGGATTAGGAGGGACAATTCAAGAAAGTGGTTGAGGCAGGATGATTGAAGCATTCTGGGATTTTCAGACTACCTTTACCTATCTACTATCGACATGAGACATGAGTTAGTTCTCATGATTACAAATAGAACGTAGAAACGACTCACAAATACATAGAATACCGATATAGGGGCTTCTTATCGTCATTAACTATAGATAATACACGGATAGTCACCCTAGACGAATCTTTTCATTAATTCTCCCCTACAGAGAAGGCATCAGCCATCCAATTCTCCGGAGAAAACCGGCCTACACAAACACAATACCACCTCCCACTTACTTTCTTCAGATTTGGGAGAAAGGAGAATTGCCGGAACGACCAAGGTTTAATATTTCTTGATGCACGACCACGGTAGGATACACGGCCCCATGCGGCAGGTGCTCTTAACCCCTTGCTGGACCCATAAGGATGTGCGTGAGCGCTCCGGTCCCGACAGATACGTACCAGCGCTCTCGTCCGTCACACTAGGAAGGCCACATTGTTTCCTAACAAGGGTTACCACCCGTCCACTTTTCAATCGAACTCTCCGCGAATACATACAATAAGCAGCTGCTTCTGCGGAAGCCGATCCATATGAAATAGGCTGGAAAGTAAGTAGTGAAAGAGTAATATTCGAAGGGCTCTAAAACGGTGTGAACTATTATGGGAGCGATAATGATAGGTGTTTCACTACGGCTGACAGTATAGTTTTTCCGCGAGGTGTAACGTATCCTTTAATATCAGAATTTCTCAGTTGGAAAACAACTGTATGCCATATTTCAGTTTTGAGACTTATTTAACATTGAATATCAACATTACCCGCCCCATCTATAATATTCCCATTAAAAACTCCGTTGACATGTTTACGTTATGGACAAAAATATATTATAAGAAATCTCAAATTCTACGGTCTTATTCTGATGTCAAGTAAAAGAAAGGGCTACGAATATTCATGTTATTTAGGCATAACGATGGATAACTTTCGCCGCTTAATATATCGAACCTTTATCTCATGAAAGAACCAAGATATAAACAAGTCAATGCATAAAAATACATAAATAAGCACATAATTTAAAGTTTGAAACATTTTGTTTGTGATCTTTAGCTATCCTGTCAATAAAATGTGTTTTGAGGAATAATTTTGAAACACTCAAGATGAGAAATAAAACTGCACCCATCTTTTTTCACTATTAGAAACTTCCTTGCCAAATATAAATTTATTATAATGAAATTAATCATTGTGTTCCACGAGTCCAAGAACGTACCAAATTAAGAATCGAATAACGATAAACGAAAAATTTCTGGCAACAGAGGAAATGATCCAATGGATTATTCGGAAATATAATTATAAGATTTCTAATAGCTTGCAGAGCGCATCTAAGTTGTTCAAAAGGTTAAAAATAAGGTAAGCTAACTTATCATTGGAAGGGTTCACATCGTTTTCGTTTGACGTGTCGGTGATGGGCAGGAAAAAACGAAATGACGTCTCTTATTTCCCATCCTCTAATGGCCTCTGGTCGTTATCACTCTCCGACGCGCTCAACGACCACTCTATCCAACAGCTGTTGTCCACCACCCCCACTGTCCTTGGAGCGTCCCAGCCGATCTGCCCTTATCTACGACACATTGCCCAACTGTCGGTCGCCGCCCATTCATCTCGTATCCTCCTCTCCGATCATTCATGTGTCCGCATGATTCCCGAACAATATAAACGCAAAACGTAGTTGCCCATTCTACCCCATGGAAATCAGTGCTGCGCAATCTTTTGATGATATCGGCGAACTCAGGATAGTCCTCTTCACTAAAGAAGGCGCATCAATTGATGCGGTATGCCATAGGATCGAACGATAATAACCGGAAAAAACTCTACCATTTTCTTTACAATCGTAAGCAATGCTGTCACTTCTAAAAGATGATCGTTAGCGATGAATTCCTAAAACGTCTACATTTCTAATACATCTACATTCTCATAAAACGTGCGCGTAAAGAGAGGAAAGTATTTTATGCGAGACCTTTCGAAAACATCCACCTATACATATGTACCCTGCAAGTCCTTTCGGCGTGTAGCAGGGAGTGTAAGCACCATGATTCTACTTCTCTAATCGATTACTTTCGCGTATTGTTCGCGGAAAAAATGAATTCTTGAAACGACTTGTTCTAGCATCTATTTATCTGATTTTCGCAGTATCAGAACGGCCATGTAACATGGCCGACGCATTATGTCAGCTACATCATCTGTGAACGTGCTTTCTATAAATTTATTTAGTAGATTTATCCTTTGTGTAAGCCTTCTATCTTCTAAAGATTCCTATCCCGCGTCCTGAAGCATTTGCGTAACATTCACTGATTTGTCGTAACAATTCTTTAACATCTTTCTTTATCCATACACGCATATTCCTGGGTGAGGGCTGACCAACGAAACGTAACATCGCTCATGGACTTTTTCTTCGCTCCTACCGACAATTCTCTTCACGAATCCGAGTTTCTTAAGTGCTCGTCCACATATAATTCGCTGTACTTTTTCTAATTCCCGAATACAACACTTTCCTGCAGGATCCCCTACACTACGCGCATATTCCAGGTGAGGCCTGATTATAACATGGAAGGCATGTTACAGATTTTGGCACACGAAATTTTCTTGAACAGGAATTTACGCTGATAATTCCCATTTAAAAATCGCGATAAAAACTTTCCCGTAATATTTGAAATTAAGTTTTTCGATATTTAATGAATGGAGAAAGTATTTCAAACTGATACCAATGGGCTGCATCGGCATTTGGAAAAATGACCGTGGGATACCTAGGCAGATTAATTCCAATTAAAATAAAATTTCACTGAAAATGATTGCTGCTTCGATCATTATTAAATGACAAGCATTAAAATGAGCGACATGATTTGAGAGTACTTTTTATTATTATCATAGCATTCGTTGCATTTACTGATATTTTCCATTGTTGGAAGGTGGATTTAAAGCAAACCATTCGCTGCAGAAAAGGTCGACGGACCTTTAACGTTAGCAGTGAATCAGCAAGGCTTCCAGAATCGTCGATCATTGGATTGCATTTAACGCCATTTAGGAAGCCACTAAGGAAGTCCCGCAAGAAGTAGCGCGGACAGGCCACATTGCTGAGGTTGTTAGATTTATAAATTGATATCGCATATATCGAATTATTTTTCACACTAGAAACAACAAATATGAATTAGAATTTACGCGACACTTCTCGTCCCAACTTGCCATAGCCCTGCGAGATAGATTGTTCTTTTAAATGAGAATCCGATTTTCATGTGAGAATCAGGTTACTCGAAGAGAAAATTTTCTTGTTATTACGGCAGTATGCTTGCTCTTCCAACGAGGCAAAACTGGTTTCGCGCACGTGGGCTTATGGAAATGCGAAACTAGAGCGAAGGAGGCGACTGTAGGGTAAACCACAGCATTCTGAAGAAAAATACTGCTTTCATTATTTACGTACATTGTTCTCACATGTAATTTCACTCCCTCACTGTATCACGATAAGGGATAATTTTATTCCCACGAATGTTTACCTCTATCGTAAAGAAAATTGGATACAAATAAAGCTCGTGTCAAGCAAACGCATTCCAATAGATACAAGCATTCCAATAATTATAATTTTAAACAAAAACGGTTAGATGAGATAAAAGATAAACGAAAAATTACGAGTGGTGATTTGATTTCCCGATCTACTAATTTGCCACCTTTAGAGATGAAATTAAATAGAAATGAATGTTAAAATGAAATTTTAACCTATGAACAAATTGTTTCGCAGCCATTACATTACTTTAAATGACACCTATATAAAAAGTTTTTATTTGTTAACGATAACAGAAACGTGGAATTCAACTTTCAAGACCAATACATCATAGGAATAAAAATCGAGAGACAACCATGTTCAAGGATCACCAACTTTAAAATATCAATTCATAGAGTCTAAACGTAATAAGTAAAACAGGTAATCATTGATTACGTGACTTTATGAAAACAATTTCTGAAAAAAACTTTGAGAATTTTTCATGAGTGAGGAATATCATTAAGTAAAAATTATATTCAATCATCATCCGTGCGATGGCAAAAATTCGAAATCGGAGCATTTTGCATGAACTGATAAATAAAAATTTACGTCGTCGTGGGTTAAAAATAAAACTGAAAAAGTTCTATCACAGTGACACGAAAATATAAACTGGAACGGACATTGAAAATCCGCGAGATAAATCAATAGTGAATGCTTTTACTTCTGGTATTGTTGAAGGTGAAACTCCCTATTAAAGAAAAAGACTCCTCCGAAATTAAAATAAGCACTTCTGGTCGAGCATGCATAAATCAAAATTCATTAAATGATCGGGGCTTCAGGATAGCCAAAAGGGCTGCGCGTTCACCTTTAGTGGAAGAGGTCCAGGATTCGATTCCCGGTGGAGGCCCATTTGTAAATTTGTAACCTACAAATGGGCCTTCACCTTTCAGCCTTCGAAGCCTAGCCTAGTCGTCGAAGTACTTTTAAGAATGCTACGACTACCCATTTGATGATCCTCAAAGCCGCCTCCGATCACAATATGTTCTCTGGTGTAATTTTTTTCTCAAGATATCCTTAAAAGAAGAAGAATGACTTAACAGAGGTAATACTAACTCGCGCTCTCCTAATAGAAGCTCTGGTTGGGCAAGAAGATGACTTCAACCAATACTCATCATTCGGAAGTCATTACTGCTCTATCTAGTGATGCTAGACGCAGACCGCGTCAAGCCGTGAACTCCAATCTTGCAGGAAAAGAGCGATTACGGAGAGCTGAGGAATTTACGTTGATAGAACTTTGAGAGGTAATATGCTGAAGTCGACGCAAAACATCGCACTTAGCATATCAAGCCGTATGCGACACACGATTTGCACACATGCTCGCGGAATTACCCCTGCACTTCTAACATCGCCTTAATAGTCAATTCGATCACCGATTCAATTATCACCTTAAACAAGTTAATCCTTTTACCAAAATCAGCCATTCATTATATATGTCAGGCATTATAACTTCCAATCACAAAATCACTTGAGTCGAATACTTCAGACCAAATTTGACGCTCTATTGACGATGAAATCGAATTATCAAAATTATATACATTTAGATTCCTAAGAAATTGCAAAACTGAAGTATGATTTACATTAATTACCTTCAATTATCCATAGACCAACCTACGCGTGATTCGACGCTGTATACGCTGCGATACACTTCCTTAATTTCATATTCATGATCAAGACGATTCCACTTAAAGAGTGTTTTTATGGAATATATTTACAGGTATCACATCGCAAATGAGGACTCAATCTATAATTTGCGAAAACCATCATTAGCTCAAGCAATAACCATGCATTAAATTATATGCTGCGTACTTTCAAAAAGACTCTTTTTTTTTCTAAGTAAAGTTAGGCTTTAAGACGGGAAAAAGTATAATCCCAGGGGAAGTAAAAATAATTTCAGAAAAGGCGGCAAATTTATAACTTGAAAAATATGTGGTTACTTCATAAATATAGATTGTAAGGGAGACCATAAATTCGACGAATAAAACGACATAAATAATGAAGACGAGAAACAATCTCGTTCAAAATTCACAAGCTGTGTTATTCTTGCAAATATACGTAAAATGCGTAATGAAATGCTGAGATGTTATGGCACGTAAAATGTTGAGGCATGTATGCACTTTCTCCACAGTTTGTTATTGGAAAATGGAATCATAACATCCTTTTATCGCTAGATTAAATTCTCCTTATTCCGGGATTGCATTTAATTGGTTGCAAGATTATAAACGTGGAATTTTGCAACAGCTATTACGTACACGCTCCAATTACTTTCGAAAAAAATTAGCGCTTTTTATGTAAATGAAAAAATGTTGGACTTTTGGAGATTTCAACTCTAATTCAAGTTGGAATATACTTACTGATATTAAAATGGATTAAAGGAAGAAAATATAAACCAAAAGAAGAGAGGCAGAGCCAACAGTGACTGGAGAGTAAATGAAACGAACTGTGAGAAAGACAGCAACAGATTAGTATGACAGGGGTTAACGTTTGCTTGAATACATCGAGAGGATAGAGGGAAGCTGATGGTGAATGGGAAGATTGTGAATGATATTTAAAGGAGAAGAGGATCGAGGTAAAGATGGTTTAATGTGGTATATCTGAATGTAAAGACAGGAGGCCTATATAGATTTAACAAAAGAATTACGCATTAATACATGAAAATATGTATGAATGATTCAGAGGCGAAAGAGATATGCTGGAAGAGGAAAATAAGAAATGTTACGATTGAAACAAGCAAATAACTTGCTTATAACCCTGTGGTGTTTACATCCCAGGAGATTTCTAATTGACGCAAAGTGATTACGCGAGATCCTGGGTATTATTTTCCCTTATCTTCAACCACACAACTTTCGTTGTATGATTGTTCACTTCGCTCATATCTATTGATCTTTGTAACGTGAGCAGAAATTTTATCCAATCTTCCAACACAATTGGTTAGGAATCATTATTGCCCAAATGTTATATAAAAGGTTATAATGATTTTTAATAGCAAATCATATAAGGCTAAATATGGAATTACTTGTAAATAAATAAAATTACTTTTTGCAGTCAATGGAATCGAAATATTTTTTAACAAAATAAACTGCTCTAAAACTTCCGTAAATTTTAGTTTAAACATCATTTGCTATAAATATAATTATATATAATGGAGGAAAAAGCTGTCTAGTTTTCCACACAAATATAATTACAACTGAGGTTGATTTCATTCACTATATACTTATACCAAATGTCAAACAAACATAAAAAAACTAAATTATTTATATCATTAACATTTTTCCTTCAAATGACTTCGCGCAACCTCTGATTTTTGCTGGATTGGACAAAGAAAATAACTTCGTACCTTTAAAAATAGATTACAAAAAATGAGTCACTCCGATATACAAACTTCATTTGGATTAAGAACGATCTAGTAGATATTTCAGAATATTTGACTTCCCGCTTAAGGGAGGTCTGCCGAAATCCAGGAGAGGTGGCAACCGTAAGCTTACCCCTACAAATTAAAGCGATTATTATAAACGTATCTTATTATGAATACCTCATAGTTAGGAGCAACTTCTTTTCAGCAAGATTCCTTTATATATAATCAAATCCTCATATGAAAACGTACGTGGTTCCAATCTTTCGGAAAATTCATCCTCATTCATTGCCTTCTTTCACATAAAACAAGCCGCGCTCAGCGACCACACTCAAGGCAACGAAATACGATTCCGCGACGTAATTGAAATCGAATACCTCTCTCCTAATCCCATTTCGCGGGGGATGGCATGAATAACCAGAACAGCGGGATAATCCGATGAAAAACTCGGCGGCAGAGCTGACGGGGAAATTTCCGCGGCCCTCGTTTCGCAAACTTTATGTCAGCGGAGGAACATTACGTTTATTCCTCGCGACACTAGAGGACAAAAAGTGGTCCTTAAGACATCGCCCCGCCCTAGACGGTCTCCGACCACTCCCCACCCACACGCGACTCCGCCGTGACTTTTCGTGAATTTCTTTTTACCTTCGCGCAGTTTATGTAGCTGATCTCACATACGCGTCCTCGACTCGCCCAGACGTCACGACCAAAACTTTGGCTCCTACAGCATCTCGCGTGACTGGCGAATCCTTTCGAATGGACGAATAAATCTATTCCCACGACCCGAGAGGCTGTGGGTTCGTGCCTCCGATTTCCTTGCGAAAAAAGTACCCTTACTCTTCGCGGTGCATCGCTTAGGCACGTTTTGCCTTCGCGGTTTCCGCTCCCGCTCAATTACCGACCCCTAAGAGAGTCGTGACCCGTTCGATTTTTTCCTATTAGAGCCTCTCTTACCATCCGGATAATTGTTTCTCCGAAGAAAAAATTCGCCAAATAAATTAGCGAGCTCTCGAAGATTCTCCCCGAGATCCTCCGTTTATCGTTAATAACAGGCCTTGTGAACTTCCTTTGTGCCCGAAATCGAGTTTAGCGAGAATGGGTTTAAAAATCTTTCGGGACGAACGAAAGCGTGAATTGTAATGTATAAGGGAAAATGAAATCGCTCCAAGTATAACGCAACAAAAGTAGATCCGTTCCGAGAAGAATTGGGAAGTGTCAACGAAAAATAAACTATTTCGTTAGGGTTAATTCGTGTGTTTTCGAAACTTCTTGCTTGTTTGAAATGTCATAAGCCCAAGAGCAGGTGAAGGAAGTTTTCAGAAGTTACTCTCCACACATTGGACTCTTAACATTTGCCAAAGTAGGGATATTAAAATTTTAAGAGAGATATCTGCAAAACTATAGAGTGAAGAAAAGTTAAATGTTTGTGAGACCTTACGAAGCGCTACTCAAGGTCCTGGGAGCTTATTTCTTAGACAAGCGGCCTTCGTTTATAATGTACTTTCATTCGTTTACTGCATGCACCTAAAGAACATTAAATACATTTCAATAGCAGTTCCATAGCCTTCATAGACGTAACAGAATGGAATAGGTATTTCTCTTTCTAACTCGAATTTTTAATGATTTAAGAATCGCCTACATTTTAATATCCAAAATAAAACAGCAAATCTGCATTACTGACGTTTTATGAGTAAGTCCAATGTCTAGCAAATGTACCGCATATGTAGATTATATTCGAAATTCTCGAAGAAAGAGCAAAAATCATGGTTGCCTTAAACTGGAAAACAGGAGTGAAGACAATAAAAGGAAAATACGTAAGGATGTCATAGTCAGCATAAATCCAATCGATTCGCAAAATATTTGCTGAGAAATTTATTTTTTTAATTTTCAAATCTTTTACATTCTACATTCGTATTCGCTCCTTGTGTACTCCTTCCAGTCAGGATAGTCAGTCCAGTCATATCGTCTTCATTAAGTCCACTGGTCCATCAGTCTTTGGTCCGATTTCATCGTAAATAACAAACAATTCTTTACATTCATTCAATGACTCACCTCAGGATACCTCCCCACTGAACATCCTGAACGACAAAACATTTCCACAAAAATTTGTCACCGCTGAGAATATTTTTCTTCTGGCACTTAACCTTAAAGCATCCTCTGAGCTCACATTTCTCTTACCCAACTACTACAACTTCGGCCACAAAACTCAAGGCACTTGGTGATGTACTCCTTTTTCCAAAACGTCAACAAGCACTGCTGAGGAAAACACTGTCGATTTTCAAAAATTCTTCCCACGTCCCGCCGTTTCTTCGCACACCCACTTCTGCGCAGTCCTCTCCCTTGACTACCTTCTGAAGTTTCTTGGGCGAGGCATAAAACGCGACCACCCCTGAATGTGTGGGGGAGACACGCTGAATGCTGGGCGGAAGGGACGGAAATCTCAAAGAAAAAGGACAAAGAAAGGAGGAATAAAAGGAACGAATAAGAGCCAGAGGTTATTCCCCGGCAGAAAACAAGGCGCTGGTTGTTGGTTTTTGAGGGCGTAAGGCGGTTTAGAATGCGGTGCAATACCCGCCTTTTCGCTTCCGGTTGAAAAAGTATCTGCGATTCTTGAAGAAGGGAATAGAAAAGGAATGTGGAAAGCAATGATGGATCTCGTGAGACGGAAGACGCGTGAAAAGTAAAACTATGCCGGTGACTTCAACGGGGGAGAAGAAAGGATTTCGGGGTGATCTGAACGCTTACTGCAAATTTAAACCACCGGCCAATAGGAAAAGCAGAAATACAAAAGGCTGTCTTTGTGTCGTAATAAAGGTGACAAAAGATTTTTAACACGACAAAATTTTTCAATATTTGAAGACGAATGTGCAAATTGGCGCCATTGTGTGTGACCAAAGAATGTAAGTAGCTTTGCCACCACAGAATATTCTTAAGGATAGAAAGAAACTAAAGCATGGAGAACGAAAATACAAGGAGGAATAAATACTCCTTTCACAAAGGCGAGTTTCGCGAACAAAAATAAGCGGATCCAGAAATTAGCGGCCACAGACAAAGTGAAGGAGGTTTGAAGAAGTAAGAGATAATCAGAAGTTCGATAGCAGGCTTGAAAGGAAACTGAACTAGGAGAAAAAGGGGACCAACGTAAACAAGGCTACCGATTCGCAATTAGGGAACAGTTAGGTGAAGGAAGGCACGGAAAATCAACCGCCAATGCGCTGGGAGTGCAGAAAGTGGCACTTGCACCCTTAGATGGAATTCCTCACCGCTCCAAGAATGTCTTGCGGGTTGGAAAGTCCCCTACGATGATAACACTCCTATGGAAAGATCGCCGGCCGGCGGGGGATTACGACCCGGCTCCCAACCTTTGCGGACGATGCTTTGGGCAGTGACTGAACGCCAGTGCCCGGCTGTAGGATGCTGGCAACTCGGGGAGGGAAGAAGAGGGGACGAAGTGGGAGGAGACGGGAAGCGAGCAGGCAATCTCCGAACGGGTGAACCCTCTCTCCCCCGCCTCCTCCTCCCCACCTATTTAATTCCCTTTTTGCTTCCCCACTTTGCTCCTCCTCCTCCCCCAGAGTGCTTCCCGTTTGACGACGCGAGTGACTGAACATGATGTAGTGGCGGGGGCAACGCGTTCAGGCGGTTTCCTCTTCCCTCTCCTCACTTTAGATAGGTGCCCTCGAATTCCTCGTACCAATTCTCCGCTATCCGTCGCCACTGACTATTCCCCTCCCTCGAGGGTTGACCCGCTATCCTTTCCGGCACCTCTTGCTCCGATTCCGAACCATTTTTTTCCTCGTCTCGAAGCATCTGTGAGATGCGCGGAGGTGTCCCCTCAACGTCTCAAAATATATTCTCCTCCGGCTGCATTCCTTCCGCAAGGGGCGACATGAGGCGTTCTTATGGATCTAGCGGTTGCATGACGATGCGTCCTTCCCTTTCCATCGAGGATGTAAAAAATTGCCCCGGAGCTGATGCGAAAAGTCGTGCCGAAAGGGAAATTTCCGAGAAAATTTGAGAGAAAAGCGGGAAGATCCGGGAAGCGCTGGTGGCGTTGTTTTTGACGTTTGAGAAATGCTTCGGCATTGTTGGGCATCCATAGAATGTAAAAAAAGGAAATCGAAAATGGGAGAACGAATTTTAAATTTAGCCTCAAAACTTTTGAGCGAGTGCGTTGCCGAATTAGCTATCTTCCGCGAGCCTTGGAATGGTTTGAAAACGATTTTTTGACGATTCGCTAAGGGATTCGTTTCGCATAAAACCTTTAGGAAATGATGAAAAATGAATGAAAATTTTGAAAATTTCATATATTATCATCTTTTTCGTTATCTTTAAGATAGAAAATGTCACAATGCAACAAATTTAACCTTGTTTGCTTGAAATGCAAAGTAAAAGGTCGTCACAGAAAGTTATAAAAAGGATTAGTAAAATTTTAAAAAATTGAACTAATTGAACACAACCCTTCACAGATGACGTAAAATTAACTCTTACTGCTCTATAACAAACCGATCGATTTCGGCCCATTGCTAGTATAAGACAACACCCTACCAAAGAAAATAGACTTATCTTCCAAAAGCAAACGATGAAATTTCACGACTTCGGAATCTGGCTCTGGGAAGCAAACGGCGCAATTGGCTATAACCAGCATCTGGGGTGCACGACCTGGAAATTTAGTTGTAACGGTACGGAAACAATATGATAAATAATTCGGAAAATAACGGAATAAAGCGTGTTCCAGTTCCATATTAAGTGGAATTAAATATTTGTGTGTGACATATGTTTGTACGACGTCGACGTCTTACTAGCAGTTTTGTCACGATTATCGATAAAAACCGTTCAGTGTTTAGGTTGAACTAAAATAGCTCGAAATAATTGCGTTTTGTGGGTCCAGGAAAGCAATTCGGGAGACTT
This sequence comes from Ladona fulva, assembly GCA_000376725.2. Classification (NCBI taxonomy): domain Eukaryota; kingdom Metazoa; phylum Arthropoda; class Insecta; order Odonata; family Libellulidae; genus Ladona; species Ladona fulva. Next base: position 868,763 of record KZ308123.1, on the reverse strand, counting down.
GATATAACCCGGAACAAATCCCGGTAAACCGGAACGTCAAAACACCCTTCCTTCATGTTAAATATTTAAGATCGGCAACAATTTGACTACTTTTCAATGGAAGAAAATACAACGAAAACAAAACTGCGTGTTTCACGTAACATTTTGCCCATCTGCTCTTCTGTCTTCGTGATCTCCTTCCGTCCGACACGAGAGATGTCCGATAATCAAGGTCGCGTCGTCGATTACCAGACGGAGACAGGAGACAAAAGAACGAAGAAAACGGGATCGCCACGGAAGACGAAAGAGGAGCGACAGGGATGCTTTATTCGAGATCACTTTCCTACTCCTCGTGGTCGCATTTCTAAGAGATACGCGACTCTACCTGAGCCAATGGATATGGTTGGCTTAAAAAGACTAGAATAAAATGGCGACTTCTGAAATAAAGAGTGAAACAGTGATGTGACTGATGATAATTATCCTGAGTAAGTTAAAAAAGGAAGATTACAAAAGAGAAGTAAAAAACAGTAAAATGGAGAGTAATGAAAAACAGACACCATTACCACAGAATAAATCCACGGTTTTGACCTCCTAGGGTCATCATCAGTTACCCAACGGCTCGAAAACATGGTCGTAGAATAAACTTTCTGTGGTAAAGGTTCTTTCTTCATTTTTCTTCATGATAGAAAACTACCACAAAGACGATACCGATTTAATAGATTCTTAAAAGCAGTCAGTGGAAACCAGGAGAAATGTAATATGAATAAATAAGTAAATAATAAATTAAGAGTTAATTTTGGAGAGAACGAGATCAAAAAGTCTCAATCCATCCCATGTAGCACAATTTAATATCTGGGCCAAATTTTCTGTTTTGTTACGGATGGATAATTTCACTGTTATATATATGGCCGTTGCTATGACTTTAGCTCGAATGTCTTATCTCCATTCCATGGTAATATGGATCATGATATAGCAATGATAATGTTAAGTAAAATGTGCAGTCTTTTTCAATTTCAGGCTGCTATACGTTGTCTGGACTCGAAAAGATGCGTGAAAGTGACGAGATTATCGGTAAAAGGCTTTAAGTATATATTATGAACTGCATGTAAGAATTACTGATGGCATTGAAGGTAAAGGCAACTGCTACTAGTAGGTAGAGTTGTTCCGGCCTGCCGCATCATTCATCGTGTCTCGTTAGGTAACATTATACTATTTGGAGAAGCCGCGTGTAAACCTCAATTGGCTCATCGCGAGGCAAAATATGGTCATTGGAGCGAAGCAAAATATACTAGACGTCTACAGCTCGGGGGATAAGACCAGCTTAGGAAAACTTCGAGCATATATGCATACAAGATACCGATGAGGATGCCTCTTTGGACGTTGAGTAAGAGAAACACCACCACAGGGCCTCGGATAAATATTTTCCGATAGATAAAACGGAGATAAAGTACATGTCCCAACTCATGTCGAAGACACCGAGCGTTGAGTACCTTACCGAGGCAACGTCGTCCAATAATCCCGTCAAAAACGCGGATGTTTGCGTCCGATATTCCTCATCACCCACAATCGAGCGACTCCATCAAAGCTGCGAAGTGAGCTTCCACATCGACGCATCCCGACGATGGCAACGATCCGATAACCGCAGAAGAAAAGCAAAACGGGGCGGCGTCGAAGAGGATTGATGGAGAACATCCTGAATCCCTCGCGATAAATACTTTATGTTAATCTGGCCGCCAAATCCCTCTTCCCGGACTTCCTGGATCTCCTGTCCCCTCCTCGCATTCCCACACCGCTTTTTTCGTCCTTTTATTCTTCTCATTGCATTCCGCTCATCTCGAAGTTTTTTGCGGCGCCCTCATCCTCCTTAAGACCCCGTCCTTTTTCCTCCGCCACTTTTTCGTCCTTTACTTTTCCTTCTGAACATCGTCGTTGTTTCCCGTTTCTCGTCTGCCGCAGCGATTCACTACGCGAATTCGCGACGTGGAAACAAAGGAAAAGGAATAGGAAATTCGCAAAAATTAATTTAAGGAGGTAATAAAAACTAATGGCCAGAAAAATAAATGTCATATTGCACGAAATAGAAAATATTGAATGGAGCGGAGAAGAAACTACTGGATGGCGACCATTTTAGATGTAACAGAGGAAAAAATTCTTCGAATATCAAAACTGGAAAAATATAACTTGGATACAATAGCACAAGATCAATCTTTTACAAATGTAAGAAAAAAATTACTTACTACTTACTTGACCTCATTGCTAAAAGATACATATAACATACTCAAATTGCGGCGGAATCCTTTAATAAATTTTGTTTCTCTTACGTAATGTGCTATGTTTAGTTTTTCCATCACCTCTTCCCGCACAGCTTACTAAATTCTAGTACTATAAACGAAACTTTATTTGTCAGTACATTCTGCTACCATATATGGATAAATGGAATATTCTTAATTTGCAAATAATATATCATCCATTTACTTTAGCTTCAGTCTTGTTTTCGACTGTGATAATATGGAAGCTACGGAGGAAAAATTTATGCAGAGTAATAGCATTTTTTTAGGTTTCTTCTAATTGATACCTACAAAAATGTTTATTCATAGGGTCATACTGCTGCACTTACGAGGAACGTTTTCACCTACGATGTTCTAACTCAACGAGGAAAGCAAGGGTAAAATACCTCACTTCTTATCTTGCTTAGTTACCATCATTCCATCCACAGAGATTTTGTTAGCTAATGGTGGATAGATGGTGATCAAAGCGTCCTCCGGGCTGAATTTTGCGTAGAATTTTCTTTTTTTTTCAGTATCTTAATGACAAATGAACGAACCCCTATCAGGGAGTAATTTAGCGATTTTTTTTTCTGTTAGCTTTATTTAAGACTCGCTATCTGTGACGGATAATAGAATCCTTCAGTAGATTTAAAAAAATCTAAATAACAGTCATATTGGTGCGCTCCATGACTTAACAAGGGAGGCTGCCCAGGTCGCCTCTAACTTGAGCCGGTGGTAACTGTGACCGTCCTCTCTTCATCGCAACACTCTTTTATCTCCAACGGTGGCAATAGTCATCATCGCAGGGTGATGCTCAGATGAGAGCTCCGTCACGCCTCCGGCATATGAGCCTCATAGTGGAGGGGACAGAATAAAAGGGGGGAATGAGGAAGAGGATATACGGGAGAGAGGAGACGGAGATAGTAATGGCGGAGAGTTGTGAAAGCATCGAGAAAAGAGGGGAAACGGCTTTTGTTTTATCCACCAGCATAAAAAGAATACAAAATTATTCAAGGTGCGAAGGAAAGTTATTTAAATCCTCGGGGTGGACTTTCTCTTCCTTTGAATAAAAACACCGGTAGGGATAACTTTCTTACCTAAACTGTCTAATTTTAATGGAAAAGCGTTACTGAGACGGGGCTAAATTTGTAGCCATGAAGGAACAATGAGAAATTCCACATCTAAATGATATACTGAAGCCTTTTCTTCCATTTGCGGCGGCGTTTGGCTCTTGAGGGGATTCCACGTAAAACCATTGTTATTTTCAGTTCGTGACTATTTTGGGATATTTTACTTCCTAAACTGAAAGCACTTTCTGAACAGCTTGTCATCTTTTGGAGGTGTGCCGGCTATGAATTTAGATATTCTGAAGAAACATATACAGTCAGCTAGAAATGTATGTGGAATTATCTAGTAAATACTGAAATAGAAATTGAAAGAGAGAACGGAAAAATCAAACAGCAGCTAATACATATCCATTTGAGCTAACAATCCACGACACAAAAATCAACATGAAGGAATGGTATATTATTATTGTATAATATATGTACAAGCAAATGCGATCAGTAAACAAAGTTCACGTACGTAAGAGCTGTACCGCATAACGAATAACCCTTTTCATAGCATCCAAATTAACCAAGATGAGTGCAATTATTTAGCATCACAATCAAGGGCCTTCATAATACTCCCTGCTATTGATAGGTCTGAAACAGAAGTAAATGAAAGGTGCAATTTCCTATATCCAGTGTCAAAATACAAATAAAAAACTTCCATTCATCTGCTACGTCATATACCGAAGTAAAATATTGGTTTCCAGTCGTGACTCACAACTAAATTGCTGGCGATGAAATTTTTGCCTCTCGAAATTAAAGAATTCAGTCATTCGAATCATTTATATTTTCCCGCATGGATTATGATTCAATGCAAAGAAAAACTATAAAAAATCAAGTAAATGATGAAACACTGTTTCAATTAAAGAGCAATTTCTTCAATGTAGGCCAGCAAGAAAATGAAACACTTATTTGAAAATAGCACTCAAAGTTGATCATGCAGCATCAGGGAATGGAAATAGAGTAATTTTTGTAGAGCAATAATAAGCGCCCTGAAAGGCCTATAAGACATTTGTGCCACTAAGTTAAGTCTTTTGCAATAGCAAAATAACTAGTAGAGATAAAAGCTCTATCTTATGAGAGGTATAGCGTTTGTGAACAACAAATAACTGGTTATCTACCACAATTGCCGGATATGGCATAATTACCAGTAATTTAGCTTCCATAAACTAATTGAGTCGATGAAGGGTGACGTAGGAAGATAATTGAATTCACTTTTTGAAAAACTCATGAAGCTCGCCCCTCCAAATTTATAACAGTAGAAAGTTTTAAACCAGAAGATTTAGTAAATTATATCTCTGCTCGATCATTAAAGTGTAAAAGAGTTATTCTATTCCTTAATAAATGAGAAATGATAGTCACATTTGTTTGCATATTTTAATTCATCATAGACAAATGTAAATCGAGCAAATTTCCTCATGGTTATCGTTACATGGATAAATTAAAGTTAAACCGAGGCGAAATAGCCTACTTGTGGCACGTGATAAGCACATAAACTCAAACGCAGCCTTATACTTTGCATTTCTTGATAAATCCGCTCCATGCAGCTTCTCAAACACAATGTCAGCAAGAGCCAAACCCAAGAGCACTTTCACCGATGACGAAATCTATCCACTTGACTATTCTGAGGACAAATTCATGACTAAGATAATAAATCATTTTTGTAGCCTTCAACTGTGAAGTGTCCATTAATTGCACGCGTACGCAAAATCAATAAGGGCAGAAAAAAGCTACGGATTCTTACAAAGTAAAGTGAGAGAATTAGAGCATAAAATTTGCGAAGAAAGATAAGGAAGAGGAAAATTGAAACCAGGAAGCGAGATGGAGAGAGAGGAATGTACCCACATCAGCAAACATAAGATAAACGAACATCGGAAGAAGAGAGCAAACGAATCAGGAAATTCAACTATGCAAGCATCGGAGGTGACGGGGAACCTATTTCTCAGGGATAAAAATTTGGGAACGTTGAACTTGAGAAAAAAAAGCCACGGTATCCATCAAGGAACATTTGCTCCATTATATTCTTATTAAATTTAGCCAAAAGAAATGCAGTTGAGTTCCTTAACCTCCAGGAAACAAAACGTTAGATATCGGAAAAGCTAATATTTGATTTAAGGAAAAAGAAGGGAACTTAACGGACATCCGATTCCGAGATTCAGCGAAGTGTACAAAGGAAATGGAATGAGCTTTGAATTGCGTGCCGCTGATCATTGAGCATGAAATATAATTGACGTTTTACAGCAGTGATTTATTTATTAAAAGACTTTCAGTTCAAAAGACTGAATCCTCAATGAAAATGTCCTACATATAATATAAACGATGAAAAAATTAATTATAAAGCCAATATCTACAGAAATCACTTCGGAAAATGAAACTTCTTATGAGGGATTATTTTTAACTAAAAGAGATTTTTTACTAATCAGTCATTTTTAGTTCCAACCAAACTATCACGTACAAAGTATCTTACACAGCCAATTTAGAAAACGTTATAATAAAACGACAGCAGAATTACTTCGAATGCAAATGTTAAAAGGAAAAGGATGGTCATATTTTGGATGGGGAAATTGGCAGTAATTAGAAAATTAGAACGATAATGAAGTCAAAATATAATCGATGGTAGCAGGCTTTACTGTGTGGAAATCCATAACACTAGGATTATAAGAACAAAATAACAAATACTCTTTTTCCACAGAAGTGGACATCTGTGGAAAAAGAGTATCTGTTATTTTGTTCTTATAATCCTAGTGAAGTCAAAATATTTTGAAAATAAAAACATTGTACTTTTCTGTTAGTCAAATGATAGTTATTGATGGAAGTAAGGAAATAAGATAAGACGGCTGATAAATATATGAGGATTACAAAATGGTGAATTTAAGAATCTGTAGGATAGGAGGTAAAAAGATGGATAGATTTATAGTTAGATAAGACCTAAGACGAAATCAAAAGAACAAAGATGGAAGTAAAGGAAAATGTCAGGGAAGAAATTTCCACAAGAACTAATGGCGTGGTGGAATTGAAAATGATCGAAAACAGTGGATGGCTATAAAGAGATTTGAGATAGTATACGTCATAGAAAATAAATAGAGGACGGCGACGAAAATAATGGACGAGTGATGAAGTTTCGACTGAAATGGAAAAACGTAGAAAGGAGAGATCGATGAGCTTGTTGGAAATGAATGGGAAGACGACCAAAGATTATATATTACTGCTTGTATTTATACTCCGAAACATGTTTTAATAGCAATGTTAAGGGGAAATTTAATTCCTCGCATTTACAAAGTAAGTATTTGAAGCAATTGAGTTACAACAAAGATTCGTAAGAATAAAATCTAGTAGCTTTAATAAACGCACACTTTTTTATCATTTTTAATATATTTCCTTCTTTGATATACAAAGATATAGATAATAGCCTTTCCTGGAATTAAATGCTTTGACTGAGAAAATTTTCATGATATTACAAAAATATGCCACATAATTATGAAAAAGCGTGCATCAACGTTCTCAACGGAAAAGGATTTTGTAACACGATTTACGATCAGGAAAGCAATTCTTGGGGAAGCGAAAATCTAAGTAGATGGTCGTCCAGTCCAAGTTGGCTCGCAGCTGAGAGGAGACAACAATCTATTAACATCAAAACCGCTATAATAATGAACCCGCCACCACAACAATAGAGCTGTTCTGAATGAATGAAACTTTAAGGTGGAAATGATTTTTCTTCTCTAAACCATCTCCTTCAGCGAATATTAGCCACCACTTCCTAAGAATTTCTGTTCTAAATATTCACGAACTTGGACTTGGAAATTGGAAATATTTCAGACTCATATACTTTCAGATAAATTTTTTTCTCTTTTCAATACCCTCTCGTCAACTCGTCCTTGCACGGTGACTTATCGTAGGTGATAATTCATTACGCAATACCGTTCTATCGAATTATTTTTATTCGGAATAGGTTTCTATTGTAGGCTGCCTTCCGGAGAACCTCTAAATTAGTTGGATAATATAAAATGGAAAATTTATACTAATATCGAACAGTAATACAAACCCAGGATAACTCCGATTTGAAGAAAAAACTTAAACAACCATGTCCAAAAAACCAAGAGAAATAAACTTGGTTCTCTCCCACGCCATAGACAGCGCTTGCGGTCTACCCTCGCAACGAAATCACAACGGTGACACGTTGTTACCATAGACCAAAAAACGAAAATTACGGAGGCAGTGTGCATAGAGGCAAACTCCCGCTTCCGAAGAGAGAGATGAGGAGAAAAACATAGAGGAATTTTTTCTATCCTCCGTTTCTCTCTCTCTCTCTCTTAAGAGATGGCAAACTGCGTCCAATCCGGTATTTATGAAAGGGAAAAAACGTCACCGTACCGTGAGGTAGAAAGCGAAACCGCTGCATGTACAAGCACGGGTTCGATAAATCTCTCCACACCACGGTCATCCGATTCGCATCGAAGGTAAACAAACAAAAACGAAATTGCCGATAAAAAGAGAAGAAGTGAGTGAAAACTGACGATTCCTGTACTTATCACAAGGAAGTCAGTAAAGTTATAACTGAGGTATAACTGTTATAACTTTACCCTGACTACACATTAACAGGGTAGAAGCCCTCCCCTCCAATCACAACTTAGCCCTAAATATTTTAAATTTCTTTAACTATTTGATTTATTAATTCTTATTGGGCGAATTTACCACTTCGCAGTGGATATGATAGATTACAATATGTAAATATAGCTTAAAAACTGCCGAACGACATTGTAAAGTTATGAAGACCGATTTACATGGAACATGATATTTAAACAGAGACACCAACTAGGGTGAATCATATGGAAATTCGTCGTATCGTAAATAGAAGAAAGTTCGGATTCGAGCATGTTTGATTACAGGGTTCCATGGGGAAAGTATTTCAATGTGTAGGATATATAAATATATAATCAAATAATCCACCGAGAGCATTCTTATATATTATATTATGAGAGAAATCTATTGGCTGGTAGATGAGTAACGTCGTTTGGAATATTTATCCAGTAGAGGTTGAGCATAATGCATGCATCGTCTGGTGCTAAAGGGTGAACGTCTTTACCTTAAACTGTTATAACTTATTTTTCGTCTTCCTTTCTTTCATGTTTCATCTTCAGGTCCTAACATCATAAACTGAAATTTCCCTATTGAGGCACTGAAATAAGGCCGCATCACCTTCTCGATCGAAATTCCATTAATATCCAAAAGCCAATTAATGGGTTGAATTTCCAAACTATTTTGGATTCATCTAAAAATTTGATAAAAAATCTTCAGAGCAACTCAAAGCAAAGATAACCTATACTGGGTTATTTTTCACGTAAAAACCATCATAACGACGTTCTAACGAGAAACTCAATTCTATAACTAAAATGTTGGAATAAACTTAAAGGAATCAATTAAAATTAAAACAAAAGCATCTAAAGAAGAGAAACCGCTCCCTAAACCTATTTCTAACCTACATCTTTTTACAAAGCGCTCATAAAATATTCCCGTTAATTTTAACTCAATTGAACCCAGTCGGCATTCCCTATCACAGATTCCTTTATCTAGCGCATAAAAACGTTCCTAGTCATCTGGAAGGACCTTGGTAGATGGAATGCGGCAAGGAGAGGAGCCAACAACGCTCGCATAGGAGTAAATGGAAGGCGTATTCTACATACGACCGCTAAAATGACCATAAAAAGGGAAGGGAATCTCACGAGGAAGTGGTTTTCTTTAGGGAGAGATGTTGAGATACCTTTAGGAGTACACATGTTAAAGAGAGAGGAGGATACAGAAATATTCAGCGGTATTCATGCAGGATGTTGAGAATGACTACGCGAGAACCAGAGGTGTAAATCGGTTAGTTGATGTCTCGTTTACACGTTCAGGCGACGAGTTGCTCCTTATCAGGCGCGTAAACATACTGGACAGCGTGCTTTGGTTTCTGAACTGAAATCTAGTCCATGAAGGACAGTGTCCAGGAACTGGGAATAGATTACTATCGCCAAGTCTATTTACCTGCGAATACAGGTGATTTTCCGTAAATTTCCCTTGAAGGTGCTTTGATAATTCATTCTAAGTCGAAATTGAGAACTTTCTGTTTGATTATTCTCTTGGATTAAAATAATGACTGAGAATTAAGAGAATAATTTAGTGATCGATGCCATGTATGGATAGAGTTTAGCACGATAAACAACAAACAATACTAGACGGTAATCAAATTTACTTTAATATATGTTGTCTTTTTGGAGCATTGCAGCCAACAGCTGATACAAGGCAGGTGATTCTATTTCCATCTAAATAAATATATCTTTAAATAATTACAAAGGCAGTGACCCTCAATTAGAAAGCAAATTAAGAGTAATTTTCTTCGCATACCGTAATTTTATTAATGAAGCTGTTAGTGAAACATGTTATACGGTGTAAATGTTTCATGTCTTACAACAAAAAAGACAAAATAACTAATTATAACTACAGGAAGAATTATAATTAATATAATAATGTACTATCAAAAAGTCACTACTTTACACAAAATTATATAATTATTATTATCCTGTATTATTATAATTTCTTCGTGAATAGGTAAATTAGGATTGGTAAAACTTTTATACAATTTAAAATTATGTTTCAACATTCAACATTTCAAACTTCAATTATGTTCAGTCATATAACTAAATTTCAGCATAAGGTGTTGGTTCCAAATCTTTTGGTACAAAAAATAACACGTAAGTATGACCGTCGCTTCCTCTGAAGGCTGAGAATATACCTCAAGACCCATCTACAAGGAGCTTCCAAATGCAGAAATGTTCCCATTCCTGAGAGGTCAGCTCCGTCACGATAGACGAGAATAATAAGCATGGAGAATGCGTCCGATGTCTTTTAGAGGTCAGACGCATCTGGAGATCGTATATGGTTGTTTAGCGTGAAAGTTTCCAACCCCTCGAGCGGCGAGAGCGCAATTGCAACCGCGGGAAATAGTTGCATCTTCATTTTTTCCTCACTGACGATGGAAAGGGAGAGGGATGGAGAAAGACCGTAGTGGAGTTCTGAAACAGGACTGACCAGACTTGGACGGACGCCTGAGCTTGAAAGCGACCGTACGGTAGTTATCCATTCGAATCGGCCTTCGAGTAGAAGCGGAGCTTCCAACGTGATTCTGCCTTGCCCTGCCATGGCACTTGACTTCGATCAAAAAGAACGTTATCCAGCCATCCTTTCAGGGCAGCTAATGACGCGAACTTCGGCTCCGATAAAACTGTCGTTGATTTTTTTCCATTCTCTCTCAAGAGAATTCGTTGCCGTGAATGGAGGAACGCCTGCGGAGCCGAAAAATAGATGGTGGAACTAATTCAGACTTATTATTAAATGGTTATAAAAGCTAGACTCGTATTTATGTAACGGTATCAACTCACGTAGCGCTTTCAGCTTCACACACCCTGAAAGAGCTGCTTCTCCTATTATTTTCATCGACAGAAACGCTAAAATGGCAATTAAATGACATCCTTGAGAAGAGATATATGAAATTAAATCGTAGCTGAAGGGCAGAAGCAACTAAAAGCTTAACGAGTGTGATCACATTAACATTGATTGATTGAACCTCACTTTAAACGCCATCGGCAACTTAACTAATGATTGATTGAATTTTTAATCAAAACTAAAAACATGCCAATCATCCTTACGATTATCACACCACTGTTTGTAACGCCTTAAAACTTAGAGCTGTGAAAAAAATCTCGAAAAAATATCCAAGTAAATCAATCTTCAAGTTCAGTGAGGGGATTCATGATTGAATGTAAAAGATAAATTTTTACTCTAAATAATTACAGTAAAATTACAACCGGCTAAATTACATTAAAGAATTCTTTAGCGAAGGCTTCCGGATAAAATGATTGGCTGCGCGTACTTTTAAGGAGTATTCGATCCTAATTCTAATTTCCAGTAGCTTCCACAGAGAACAAATAACTTACGGATTTAGTGACGGAAGAGTCCAGTGGCCGTTAAAATTTGTAATATTAAAATGAATAGTTCTCATTATGACAGGTAAAAGAAGAGGGCTATGAAAGATCGGTCATAAAATAATTGTCATAAAATGTGTAATAATTAAATCATAAAATGTTTTATGAAGAAATCGCAAAGTTTTCAAATGAAATCCTTTAAATATCGTGGCCGTTCCAACTGACTTTGATCACAATCCAATTCATCATGGAGGGAGACCTAAGAACATACACTGAGCCGGTGATTTCAATGCGCGAGGAAAGAAGAAAATCAGAGATCAGTTTGCTTCCTCTAACCCGTTCATAGAGTGCGCTGTAGGCAAAGCTCCTTGAAATTGAAACTATTCTGACCTTCAATCAATACAAAACTCATTATTTCGAACAAAGATGAAAGGACCGTACTTCCAATTACCGCCGAGCTTCTTCCGCTACCTCTCCAGTCCAAAACCTTCCCTCCCGCTGCGTGCATTCCTCTACCTATGGATCACAGTGTATTTTCTCCGTCCACTCTTTCGTGAAGTCGTATCTCAAAGCGGTCCCAGCAGTGGTTGGACCTGTCTGCGTTAATCGCCTCCACCTTTTACCTCCAATTCTCTATTTTTGGCCTTCCTTTCTCCTCAATCCTCTCTTCCGCAAGGGGTCTCCCGAGGAGAAGATGGGTTCCTCTATAACGGGATTAACAGAGGCCTTCTCCACTACTGCCCGATACGCATATATTAAAGATTCTGGAAAATCCCAAAAGCCCGAAGACGGATTTATTCTCGTTTCCGGTACGCAATCAGGTTCGCGACTCTTGAAGCTCGCAATTTCCAGAACGATTTTCGTTACGACCGGACTGCGTTCGAGATTTTCGATGCCTGATTACATTTTCTGCACCTATACTTTTATTGCGGCCTACGACGAGTGGTTTTCTTTTCAGGACACGGATGTTGGCCGGGGTTACGTAAGAGACGCGGACGCGTACAAAGAAAACGTGACTCGAGCGGTTAATCTTCAGCGCGATGATGAGTTGTTAGGAGGCATCCTTCGTAATTTAGCGAGAGTAGTGTTGCTGAGTTATTCACAGACGTTTGATAGTTAAAAATAAACCTGCTTCATGTCCTTCTTTCGACCCTCGGATCGTTTTCGGTGGGGTACCCGAGTATTTTGAAGGAGTGGCCGACATAGAGAGTAGAACGTTCTAGACGAGGGGACGGCAAAAGAGCATTTATTTTCCTTAAAATTATGCATCTATTATTTAAAATGTAAAAGGTAATTTTTAATTGAAAGAAATTCAAAGATTGCAAACACATAAAAAAGGCAGTACAGTAAACAGAAATCGTGCTTACCAGGAAGAACACGAGTGATAGCTCATTTGTTTGTGGGTCACATAAGCTTTTTGAGCCCAATTTAGCTTCTTAATAATTAAGATTATTGTCTTTCTTTGCAGCGATAGAAGTAAAGACTTATTGTGAAAACGTACTTACATAAAAACTTTCCAAAAAAAATTGCAGATATATCTCTTTCGATTAAACAACATCTCTCTTATCACCCATATAAAAATTGTTAGACGAATAAAACAGCGTTCCTGTTACCAAATCGGGATGAAAATAATACTTCCCGTTTGTTTTTGGCATAAGATACAGAAGGAATACCTTTCTTTAACATTACCGGCCTTGTTCATGTCTGAGTTAATATGAATGCTAATAAAAACTGAAAAATGGCATTCATTTTTGTCACCCCTCACTGAAAACTACGAATAGCGTAAATCATGTGATCTTAGCATTGCACTTCCAGCACGCTCTAAAGTAGATTTAAATCAAAACAACCCAATTATAGCCTTCCAAAGGCCATATGTAATATGATTGGTGATTGAAGTTCAACTGCTGCACTTCTCTTAATTTTTGGGCTTTTTTCTAAGTTTGTTCAACAATTCTCTGTATTAATAATAATAATAACAAACGTGTAATTTGAACAGAGAGAGGATCCAAATTACACCTATTTTAATAATGATTATCCTTGACAAATAAAACCATTCCCAAACCAGAAAAATCCCATCAGCCAGGACATGCACCCGGGACCTTGAGGCAGGAATGCTAGCATGATAACCACTCTGCCACCGCGGCCAGAGTATATAAGGTAACATATAATTTTCATACATTGTAATGGAGTTGTAAACGGGGATAAATGAGGTCACTATATAGAAAAATTAATAATAAAAAACACCGGCGCTTGGTGAGGTACGAGTTCGTACACAAAATCATGGAGCAGGCGCAGCCATGAATTAACCCCACGTGAAAAATTGCATTTAAAGCTTTCGCACACCAAAAAGAAAGCCCATCAATTTCTTATATTTCTTCACCGAAATATTCCCCGGGAAGAGCCCATTCTCTTCCAAAAGGGCATCCGAGGAACGCTCGTCCCTTCTCGCACGTCTACATTTCGCAATGACCGCCTCGAGGCCTTGATTGGGAAGGGCAATACGGAATGCACCTGTCCCGCCCGGCGACACCCTTGCACGAGCCGATCAACTTTCCTCGCGAATCTGTCACGAAAGAGAGAGCCGTCGATTGAGGGAAACTGAAAGACCTTTCGCCCAGAGAGGAATGGAACTGAAAGGGAAGAGCGACAGAGCGTGATGGTGAGCGTGACAAGGGGATGTTAATGACGGCCGCGTTTCATTAAGCTGGCTGATGACTAGCTATTGTGCCAGCACTCCGGAATTAAAGCCAATAAAGCTGAGAGGATTGATCGAAATTAACGCCTGATGATGGAAAAATGTATACCTTTATAATGCGTTTAGAAAGCTGTGAGGAAAATCGCTTATAAATAGCGGGGGTATTTTTTGCTCTTAGCGCTGCAAAAGGATCAACGATGGTTCGTATTGCAGTGCGATAATGGGAAGTTGTGAAAGTTCGTACCTGATGAGAAACGCAGGAAGATGGAACTTTAAATACGGAAGGTTGTGCTTGGCTAATGTTTCACTTGAGTTGAACCGAAGAAACTAAAAATCTATAAACTTCATAGCGTGTATCTATGAACTAAATAAAAAGACGATTGTTTCCGAAGTTTCCCCATGTACTATAGAGTGAGTCAAAGTCTGTGAGAATTTAAAAAACTAATCGTAGCTATGCATAAAGCCTCGCCTACCAATAGGGTATTGGGTGTACCGCACTCAGGCACCGTCCATAGAGGGGCATTAACTCGCCAAAGTATTCCCTTTACAAAAGGTGAAACTTAATAATCAGGCGCCATATGATCGTCTTGAATCCGGGCACCATACCTTTCGTTATACAACATTTTCCTTCGATTATTCAAAAATACGGATGTTGCTAAGGATAAAAAACAGCTGTTGATGGACGTATGCATTTTATACTATCACAGTGAGTCGCTAACGCCCATTATGTTTAGCGAAACGGTGTTCATTGATTCGAATTACCTTTCGCACATAGGAAAACATTCAGCATTTCGCAACGTGGTGGAGGACGTATATAATTTGGAGAAGTGCGACTTTCCAGAGTTCAATGGTATTCAGGTGAAAGGAATCCGACTTGAGGCGAGGGTCGTTACTTAAGTCTAGTTAAAGGGCAACGCGAGGGAGAATCTTCAGCATTAAAGCCATAAACCATAAAGATACTCTTTCGGAGTCGATTAACTCATTCACAATAACACAAATTGATTATATTTGTACTATTCCACAGCGGTGGAATAGTACAAATATAATCAATTTGTGTTATTATGAAGATGGAATTCCACCAAATATCGCTTACCAAGATTAATTAGATTAACTAATTCTCATCCAAGGAGGGGATTTTTTTTATTCCCATCTGAAGTGACAGCTTTTAAGTAGGGGACACTAGAAATAATTGAGATAGAAACAAGGTTGTTACATTGGACATGATAATAAATATATAGATTATAAAAGGTGTGAAAAATAGCGACATGACTGGGACTCGAACCCAGGTCTCCCACTTTCCGAACAGCTTTCCTGTTTGAAAATGCTTTAGTAAGGCTGCAAATAGGGATACACGGTAAGTGGGAGACCTGGGTTCGAGTCCCAGTCATGTCGCGACCTTTCATACCTGTTATTTCTTGGGTTTTAGCCGCAAAACTATTCAACAAAATCAAAATTTTGAAAATTATGCTTGAGGAAATAGTTAATCGTGAGTAAGGCAAAAGTTGGACAGTGACCAGTGGTCACCGGGTGCCACTTTACACAGATCCAAAGAACTGTAAGGTTGAAAATAGGGATACAAGTTATAATGTTGCACTCTCTAACCTTATAGATTTTGACATAAATCGGTTATTTCATTATTCATAACATATAAAAATCATACTCTCTTGTTACAATACAGACGTAGACTGTAAGAGAATATATCTCTGTCTTTGACCCCGAATCGAAACTCCGCCAATTGGCACAGGCGATTGTAAACTTCAAAAGGAAATCTTTCGTTTATCAAAAAATAATTTGGAAATAGGCATTTTTTCCGAAATAAACAAACAGTTCATCTATTAATTCATAAAGCAAAAATTGTCAAATTGTTAGGTCACCAAGCTCTATACGAAAACATACAAATAATAGATGCATAACAAGAGGAAATAATTAAGGTACGATTTTCATACTTTCTCGGAATATTCTTAGTTAAGTAGTCTCCGTGCCATAAAATCACGCCATATCTTTTCCTTGTGACATAATAAACTGAAATGAAAGTCCATACAAGCGCAAAAAAATTAAAGGAACGCTCTTACGTCAACCAAAATGATCACTTTTTCTCCATCCCACGATAGTCGAGATTCCCATGATTTCCTCGCATTTTCAAGAGGTGGAGGCTTCGGGAAAAAGGATAATATTATTGCTTGCCGGGGTCAGAGGGCAGCTTGCCTAATATCCTCCCTCAAACAGGTTTCCAGAGAGGAATCTCGAAAAATGTTTTAAAATATCGAGAGATAGTGGATACTGTTACGACCTTTTCACGAACTTGTCCACGATGATATCATGGAATGGCCTGAGCGAAAATCATGCGTTGAGGAAACTCATAATGAAAGAGAATTCGTTTTTTGATTAAGAAACCTGACATTCCACGCTCGTTAACTTCTCTTATGAAAAAACTTTGAATCTATCTTGTGTCTACGGATGGGAATTTCAACGGTCAAGGGCACCCTCTTGATGACTAAATTCTAGGACCTTCTCTTTATGGAGCTGTACAACAGCGTATCAGAAATAGCTCCGGAGTCAAAGAATTAGCAAGTCTGTCGCAGAAAAAAATTCTGATGCTTGAGATCCATGATGAATGATACATGTGTGCAGAATTTTAAAGATAAAATAAATAAGTCCAATTTAGATACAATTACTTTGAAGGTTATTAGAAAGATAGATATTTAAACTTTTGATTTAATCTAAGAGTCTCTCGTATCTTCTCACCAGATATTATTTCGTCTAACGATGGCCGTTCTCTGGCCAAAACGTTTTTTTTTAAATGTGTGGTGGAAAATATGAATTTTGGTTTTTATTTAAACTTCGTCATGGCTTCAGAAGATGGCTGGCGAAAGCATATTGATCATACAGATAAACACTTAATACGGAAAGATAAATAACCTTGAAAAAAAAGAACTGTCACCAAATCTACTCTATTTAAATATAAAATAAAAGTTGAAATAAAGTATTAATAAATTAAATATAACAGTGAATCTCTGTAATACGAAAATTCCTCATGCACGAAAACTCAGTTTATCGCCTAGCATGATATTCTTACATTCGTATAAGAATCTAAGCTTAAGGAAAATGAGCCTGGAAATACAAGAGCGAAAAACATCTAAAGAGGTGTCCATGAAAAGTGAAAATGAAGGATTTGGGAAGTTCTACGCAATGAGACGATGGCGGCTTACTTCCGAAGGCGTGGCCACGCACGGACACTAAGATGGATCGACTGCACAAGGAAAAGAGAGCTGTCTGCCAGTCTTCCGGAAAAGCGGAAGTGTACCTCTATCTCTCACTAAGCGGATTGGTTTTATATTCCATACATAGAGCACTTGTACCGTAAGGGAAGCTACGCTAACATATTGCATTCGAAGAGGAATTTGCGATCTTGTTATTCCTCCGAAGAAACTAGATGGCCAGTTGAGACAAACGAAGCGATATGTTGAACGGAGTAACATTCCAATAGATTAAGTTCATCCCTCACAGGCAAGGAATCTTGAGATACATATTTGGAGGATTCCCCTCTCTCAAACTGAAGAGTAGCACAATATTTTTAGGATCCTGTGGTGAATATAAAGTTACTCTCAATTCTTAAGCATAATTGTAACGTCGAAATTCCGCAAGGGAGTGTAATAGGACTTTTACTTTTCCTTGCATATTTCAATGATCTACCGTTGAATATCAATTCTAATACCCCTTTGTTTGCAAATGACTGCATATTATACACATTGAGGATGAAGACATGAAGATGGTGAGTTACCATAGCAAGATCGAATTTTTCGGAAGAATGGGTAAAACAGAGAAGAATGATTATAAACACAAGCTAGAGCAGGTGCGTCACTTTTACTAATAAGCGATTGCCTTCTTCCCACAGTTACAGCCTGAGCAGTTAATTAATAAAGACTTCTGATCATTGCAAGCACTTAGGAGTCACATTTCCACATATAAACCTGAATTGGAATAAACATACATTTTACCGTAGCGAAGGCATACAAAATATTACAACACGTTATGAGGAATTTAAAGGGTAGTTGCAGGAAAGCAAAAGGAAAAGGATACATAGCACTTGCAAGGCCGATTCTAGAACATGCGACCATCGTGTGGGATCCGTGCGAAAGTTGTCAAACACAGGCATAAAAAAATGCAGGGAAAAGCAGCTCGATACGTAATGGGAAAATATTCGGAAAAATGGACAGACTTACAGATATGTTGAAGACTTGCGTGGTAAAGACTAGGAAAAAAAGAAAAATAATTCGACTAGGTTGCCTTTCCAATATTTTTTTCGGGTGATGGTGGATGGGATGGTTTCAAAAATCCAATTGAGAAATCGTAAATCCTTAGTAAAAAATGGTCACGAGCTTAAAATTAAACCTAGACGGCAAGGAACGGATATTGCAAAGTATTCTTTTCTTTAAAGAGGTATTTTGAAATGAAATAATATACGCGGATCACTCTTAAAGCCCTTGCCTGAAAACACTAAATCCTCAAAAAAGATTGTTACCTTCTATTGTATAACGTATACTGTAGGAACTGGGGATTTTCTACTGAAGCGACAGCATTTCTGGGGGAAGTAGGGATTGCCTGACAGGATAATGTACGGTTGGGATCTCTCCGTGACAGCTACGGTATCCGAGAAGGCCTCTCGTAGAGAAAAACGATACTACTTTTAAGGTAATATTATTTTTGGATTACTTATTTGTAATGTATTTAATACTTAAGTATATTTTCGAAATTTTCACGAGGGTGGTGACTATATATTACGTTAGCGTCATGTATTTGTAGTGTGGATATCACGTGGTTACGTATATATAATTATTATAACACTATAATAATATTAACAATAACTTACGTGCGTAATAATAACAATTCTAATTATAAAAATACTGTAACATTATAATGATCAATAATT
The DNA here is from genome assembly GCA_000376725.2 of Ladona fulva. NCBI lineage: Eukaryota > Metazoa > Arthropoda > Insecta > Odonata > Libellulidae > Ladona > Ladona fulva. Next base: position 849,825 of record KZ308123.1, on the reverse strand, counting down.
ATTATTATTACATACATAATAATATATAATGATCAAACATCTAACTGCACTTATACACGAGTGGCTATGCTTGAATTCAGATGAAATCTTGACTAATTACTAATTTAAAATTTTACATATGAGATCACACATAATGTATACATATATATTACTACTATATAAGAATTGAAATATTAGCGGTTGACGTCCAACTGCATTCATTATCAATAAAAACGATAAAAAACCTCTATGAACTAAACTTAACGACATATGTCGTAATCTCCAAGACATACTTAAGAACTTAAATACCCTCTCAGAGGTCAGTGGCTGTAAACTCCGGAGGTTTATAATACACAAGAGTTTTGAAACTAGATTGACTCAGCTCCACGACCTGTTAGCCCAGACGCACAAACAAGTTAACGAGGATATTATGATTGATAGGATACATCCTCTGCCTATCCAAGTACGATGGCCATTAGACAATGTCTCTCTAACAACATTGGCAAACGTGACCGGTATTTCCCTGTTAGAAAAGAAACGATGTATCAGTGAGATACTCTAACGAATTCCAATTAACGTGAAGGTGAGAGTTAATTTTTTCCAGCTCCATCCGCTGATTGAAACGAGGAATATAAATGAGCAGCTTCTCGTCTGTAAACAAAGTGTACTGCATCTTCCACAATCGCCGATGCACGTTAAATGTCAACTTTTTCCTTCAGATGATTTCAACACCCGAAACGGAGAAAATGATAGAGCCAATGAAGCTGTAAATAACCATCTTTAAATGTTGAAAAAGCCCAACTATAGGGCAACATTACGATAAATATACATGCATATAAATGTCAAAATTGAACCGAAAAACCCAAACAGATAAGATAATAATCATAGCTTGAAATCACGGCCGAACGGAAACCAATGGTTTACGGAGGACTAGGAATGAACGAGGTTGAAGGAGATGGAATATTTGATGCCTTACTAGGAATGGAAAGTGGTAAATTTTCGGTGCAGATAGTACAGTAATAACGATAATACAGTAATAACGAGAATATATTACAATAAANATACTGTACAAAAAACTGCATTCGGACAGCAACACAACCAAACTCCTAAAACAAACCACAGTAAAACAGCGATCAAAAAGATGACATAGGAAGATGTTCGTTAGACTTAGGAATTAATTCCAGATCGATTCCTACACATTAGCAAAGTTCACATAAAAGAATCCTTGAGTCCGCATCAAGTCGCTAGACGCAAGCAAATTCCTTATGTGTAAAAGCAAAGACTACTTTCCTGGGGATAAATTTAATAGGTGTGTAAAGAGAACAGATAAAAAACATATTCCGCGTGAAAACTTAATATTAATTAATTACAACTAGAAATAGAAAAAATATAATAGATACACTAAATACTGTAAAGGATTCCCTTCCGATATTCATGTTTACCAAATTTTCCATTGTTTAGAGCGGCGTAGACACATTAACGAAGCAATCAAGGCAAGAGCAGAATATCGGTGACTCACAATATTCATAGTTAATGACTTACGGTAATCCTGATCTATAAAACAGAAACACTCCAGTACATCTTGCCCTCTGAAAACGTGGTGACACTCACCTGAAACGAGAGAGATAATAAATTAATTAATCAGTCACAAATGGACAAGATTTGTAAACTAATGCAGCCGATAGCAAAAATGTCGAAGCCTACACCAGCCTTAAGTTTACGGGATAATGACAGTGCTATTTTTCTTCCATAAATCACTCTCCGTACAGTTAAGAGACTAATCATTCATGAAGGTGTTGTTTTTGCATCTTAGTGAAGCCCTAAGGGATGAGGATCTCTAACCAACTATCTTGAGCTAACTATCAGCTTAAAATTCACCGCGTTAACTCTCACAATATGGTTTTCAAATGTACAAACTCGCCAAAGAGATGATAGAAAAATTAGGCAAAACATAATTCTGAAGTGAAAACGAACCATCAATTGTTCTCTTTATCTCGATGACCCTTGTGTGCGCACACAAACATGCGGTGAAAACCTAACCCTTTCGAAGCAGTTTCGTAAGTTTCGACGCGGATAAAACGATCCATTCAAACTGTGGGGCGAAAGTTAGCTTATGGGGGATAAGAAAATGTCGGCATTTCCGAACAAATAATTAAAGGCCGCTTCATCCGAAGGCCCCCGCAAAAGTGTTTTGTATAAAATTATATCCCTTGCCATTATTCGCAAAAGGCTGTTTCGAGGGGTAGAGCCATTGCAAAACCTAAAAGATCTTTGGTATGAAAAAATAAACGATTGAGGTACCTTCGCGTTGAAATTCATACCAGACCCAGAAGATGTCAAACTGGCGATAAAACTCCCGTTTACCTGAGGTTTATATGGCAAATATAAACGCAGAAACCGATCAGAGAAGGGCAAAAGAAAAAAGAAGGCAAACGAAGCCTTTTGGGTGGGCCTGTCCCTCATTTACATTACTTGATTATCCTCTCAAGGAAGGAATGATAAAATGAAGTGGATCTTAGATTACAAATAGCAAATGATAATCTCAATACCCGAACCAAAAACTGCGACCTTAGAGAGGTTTTCTCAGATGCATAGCCCTTTACAGCCTAGAATTGCTTGTTAACTTCTGACATCAACGATATATAACGTTCATGAATTATTTAACAGATCGGTAAGATTAAAATTTTAACATTTAAATGAAAGAACGAGGATGGCAAAGCTCAAGGTAGTTAAACAGATGCAAATAATAAACCGAATCTCAACAGTCCTCTTCCCGTTGAGTCTTGGCGGACCCCCTGCAGGTCTTAAGCGACTCTAGGAGGCCTTTACAGTTCGAGAATCCCAGACTTATAACAAAGAGAAACTAATAAAACTGCTGTGTATGGAAATTCTATGAGGAGTTCGGACAAACACATTCATAATCTCTAATTTCAACAAATCTAACGACGCTGTAAAAGCAGATAGAGCCCGTTGGGATGTGATGAAGGAGATTGCGGCATCAGATGACTCTTACATTTGTCAACTTGATCGAAAATAGCTTTGCCCACACATGACACAAATTTAGTTTGAAAATATTTACCCAAAGGAAAGATTTTACGCAAAGGGCACCGCAGAAATGACAGTTGTCACTGAGTTCACCCAATTAATACACAGTCATTAATTCCCAGTAATAGCTTTCGTGAATACTGTATGATCATTATATCTTGCATACACAGGAAATGCATATTATTCTTGACTATGTACAAAATGAAGAATGTCTATGGAAATTGCCTTCAGTTAGGACTAGAGCCTTGGTTTTCACTCAAAGTGTTTCGATCTATCAGCGCTAGGCATTTTCCGTATTCGTCGAATTTTTCGTAGAGCACGATAGCACCATTCGTATTGCGTTGCCTCAATCTATATAACCACAGACGATAGACACCATACTGAAATAAATTCCTTCGCAAACTTCAGCGTTACCACTATCATACAATACAGGTGCTAAGTAAATTATACAAGCTCTCCTTACTCAAAATAATTGAATTTTATAATTTAACTCCACTTCTATTCGGGTATTATAACGAGGAGATGAGAGAGGCCAGTTTTCCTCGAATATTAGTAAGAGCAGCATTTCTCGAGAGATGGCAGCAGCAGTCACGTTGGAACTGCGCCACGGACCGGTGAACTCGGCCTGTTTTCCTTATTTTAAACGAAAATTTTTCGAGGAGCTAGTTTAAAAAATCGCCGTTCGCTTGCATTTCTACCACGTGGATTTTCTTAACAGGTGAAGAGAAATTCAGAATGTGTGAATCGTTAATCAAAGGAATTCACAACCGGATGACGAGGAAGGAAATCCGCGACTCCGGAGATATCGATGTCAACAAAACTAACCATTAAGCAGTGCTATTTCCTTGCAATCGCTAATCGAATTATATTACAATTTCCTTCACATCCTTGGAAAATTAAAATCTGTGATACGATGATGAACTGATAGAAAGTGCTCACCGGATACTGCGATTCGGCCGGGTATCGTGACTTCTTAAAGTAGAATCAAAGAAGATCATAGAGATTTAGGGCAACTACATCGAGATGGTGGTAACTTGATGAAGAAGAAGCTGCAAAAATGTGAAAGAATGAGTGGAACTTCAATGGAGTGTTTCAGCAAAATATCTAGGAGTCGCTGTTGATACAATTTTTTTACATGACGCTATTCAACGAATGTATGACAAAAACACGATTTTAAGAGCAATTCAGATGGAAGCTGTCTAATGTGATAAAGACATTTTGGTGAGAAAAATAAAGAAATATAATGAAATAAGAACAATTAAAGCATAGAAAGAAGTGCAATCAGGATATGAATTCATTAGTGATGGGTAATGAGGAATAAATCTCCCACAGCAAAAGTTAGCAATAATTGTATCCATCATTAAATTATTTCTTAATGCATGATGGTTCAACCCCTAAAGGTATGGTTGCTACGCGTTGTTAATTACCGACATTATACACGCTCTCTTGAAGCATCGCTCAAATTATATAATCATATTTTATATTTATAATGATCGATTTATTACGATTTTTGTAAAAATTTCATCGTTGCTTCTACGTAGTCTAGTCTCTCTTCCGGGCTTCACCCACAGCGGTTCGGAAATTAAGATATTTTTCCGGAGTCAAGACCACCCCTGACACCAAACGTCTAAGTCTTTCGAAGATTTCAACAATCGAAAAATGGATTTAACGATGTAAATAGAAAATATTTTTACTCCTCATAATTTCCCATCCTAAGTCATTACTTTTCAGCGGCGGTCTGATAAGTCTGAGAAACAGCTCAAATATTCTTTACACATTCTTTGTTCTTGTTTTTCTCGTCCGGCATCGCAATTTTCTATTACTCATATATTTTTTCTCTTGCTGAGGTCACCCACAAATCAAGCACGTCAAGTCACTCCTACCCAATGTATTTACTCTCATCTGAGATGAATAAAAGAAATCTCCGGTGATCCTACCTTGGCATGATGCTCTCCCACAGATTTTCATTTCCGCAGGCACGAAGATTCATGTTTCTTCCAATATTCACATCGTATTTATCAACGAATCGACCCTCCGAATCAATTGGAATGATATTTTAGGCCCTCTGTGCTTTGCTGCATACATTTTTCTACCTCTGCATACGTAGTGTGCGTCATGCTGGATAGGAATTATCCGTTCATCGTGATTCATCTGGCTACAGTGTTCTGCACTTTATGACACTGACTTAAGTTGTTGAATTTTGCAAGAGTAATACATATTGCTTGTCTCATTCCTTTCGCGGTATTACCTCGGCTAACAAAAATGTTCCTTCCTGTATAACATACGTCAGCCGATACAAAGTTTGCGATGAATCCCAAATCCTTAGACAAGCACAATCCGTAAAATATTCTGCCAGAATGTGGATTTGATTCTCATCTCCGCCAAGATTAGCTAAAGAAAGCCCCGTAGAGGGAATAACGCTACCTAAGCAAAATGAGGAATGAGGTAGTCCCTTGTGAGCCGAGGACAAAATGAATAAAACTTTTCAAAGTATTCTATAAGGAGTGACCAGGATGAACGCAATTAATTGTCTTCATTCATACCTCAGTAGACTTAATATTATTGAAGCCATTAACAAGAGACAACAGTAAATGAAGAATACATTTTACTCCATATTTTAACAAAAAACAATTCACAAACAACCCATTCATTGTGATATGGTAGCAGGAACGATAAGTACAGAAACCCTGCGAAAAAGTTACTTCTAATTATTTTAAGCCACTATTTTATTTACATGCAAGCTGGAACGTGCAAATGCAAAATGTTGAGACTATTAGTAAATTTTTCAAACATATACATCCCCCGGCCTCGTTTGCCGCATCCGAAGAACAGCGAAAAATATCTCAATTCACGGAAAAATTCGTTAAGATGGATTCTCGCTAGCTGGATTATCAAGGAATAATTTAAGTAATTTCTCTTTTTTATAATTTAACATCGCGTTCCTAACCAACTATATGAAGAGCAAAGTGAAAACTGGTAGACTTGCTGAACGAATAAAACCGTGCAGAATAATTTTCAATTATTTTACGACGAGAAAAAAACTGATGGACTAATAAACACTGGGAGTTAAACTCCGCATATTCGTACCCCTTCCACTCCAATGAAAGACGGAGGGAACGAAAGAGCACGCCCGACCACACCCACACTCAGACGTGCGAGATTGGAATTCGGTCCCCCCGGTAGCACCAACCAGGCGAATGCTTTTGCTCTTTCGTCCTCGACATTTGAAAGTCGATTGGGAATTGCGTATTCCGAGCGGAGGCGCCGATGCCAACTAAACGATACTCTCGCCACATTCAGCTAGTTGGTAGGCATCTGTTGAAATTGCTCTGGAAGATTTTCCTATTAAGCATCCTAGAATTAGCAAATTTGACTATTAAGAACAAACGCGTAAAATTAAATGATGTCACTCTCATTTTTACATTACTTCCGCCTGTCTACGTATATAACTTAACGGCTTAGACCACATATATTGATTAATTACATTCTCCAGACAGGTTCACGGCCAGGTCTAAGCGTTTCACCATTTGGAAGCCCCGACATTCAAGAATTAGAACAGGCATAAGTCGCAGCAGATAATTAGTTATTAATTAATAAATAATCAAATAAAATGCAAGAATTATACGTAATTATTAGCATAAATATCGCAGATAAGGTTCTACCCTCGATATTACAAAACTATGATTCACATATCACGATGGAAAGGTTCAAATATGTCACTACCAGGTTTTTTGGAGTATTCCCTTTCCATACTTGCAAATGCCGGTGTCGAATAAGTACGAATATCACCCCTCACCCTTCCCTCCAAATTTTCCTGCTACTTACGTTGTTGGTCGTTTAAATTAAAAGTATTGTGTTAAGTTAGTTTCAAAGTTGTTTTCACTCCTCGAGTCGTATGAATTCACAACAGTAGCGAAGATACCAATCCATCGCCACAATCCCAAGTCACTGACCCAAGCATACGAAAACCAGCAGGATGATGTCATTATCTCGCCTTAATGGAATTAAATACCCTTATTGTTTTTTCGTAACATTGACAAAAAGTTTTTTTATGCGTTATATTACTCAGTGTAACAACAGTAACAAAATAAAATTCATTAATCCATAACTTAACTTAAACATAAAAACGCCACGCGAATGTGTTGATAATTTCACCTATTTTCGTAACTATTAAATCAATAGCAGGCAAGGAAAGTTTTTATGTTATAAATGTCTGAGACGAGGCGAGATAAAGTACATTAGCCAATTTTATTCCAACTTTGTTGGCAAGTAATAACCGCGTATAAAGCATTGCGAGCTTACTTTAGTGGCTCAGCAAATGTAGAAGAGGGATCTCATGCATAATCAGGCTCTACAGTTGGACGTATATTGCAATAGTATATATTTATTACTTAATAACTAATTTATTATATACTAAATAGTAGTGTTCTTTTTATAATACTTCCACAGACGAGATCATTTCGCACAAATTAACACCAATCGCAAATCAATCCCAGGACTGCTTTCGTCAGATGCTTGCTAACCATTAGCCCATCGCGTAGAATGTGTTAGGATGGAAACAGCTGTCAACTATTCACAATTAATATCTTAAAATTCCTATCAAAAAAAGGGAAAATTACAAGTACTTCTTCCAGTTAGTATGGCCTGAGATCACCATGGTTATTTATGAAGCCTTTATCCTCTAAATAGCATTCTAGTTTTTTGATCAGGAGATCCCGGATCCTATTTCCGACGACGCCGCGAAAGAACAGGAATTTTCCTCCGCTGACTCGTTTAATGAATTCATGGAGCTAACACAATCGAAGGAGATTTGATCCCATTTAGGAAAACCGATAAAAATAGAGATAATTGCAATTGGCTGAATTCCTCACCATGAATCTCCAATCAGATGAATTTGCCTTGAGATAGTGAGTAATGTGCCTTTATTTCCCAATTATTTATTTATCAATCTCTCTGAATATTCGGTTTATAGAAAAAGATCTCCCATTCAAAGCATACCAACGCCTTGGGAGCTAGCAGGAAGGCTACTTTAACTCAAGTCTAGCGGTATAACATTAAGGCAATGTCGCCAGTATTATGGATTTACCACCCATTATTACCCAGAGTACTCCGGCTCTCAATTTTATAGGCTGAGTACACCTACCGTAGCCGATGATTGATTATCAGCCTTCTGCAGCCAGACTAGTGCCTTGGCCTACGCCGACTAGACCGAACATTTGTTAAACAAATAAGAAATTCAATCTCTCTATTCTTACCCTTCAGAGATCCTAAACCAATAACCTCTATGGCCATTATTAATTGCCGCATTCTTTACGGTCGTTCGTTTGCACTTAACAACACCTTCTGATGAATATTCCTCTCTGTAAAAGAACCAATCAATCAACATGTAAACTACCAGCATCTTGACGCTTATCAAGTTGGTTCGTTTCTAACGGATTCTTACCCACTTCCAACGAAAGATGAGCGTGAGAATGAAAATAGCAAAAAGCTGCTCTCGAAGTTACCATTTTGCTGCTATTAGTTAGAAAAGAGCTCGTCAAGGGATGGCAACATAAAAGACCAAAAAGAAGACATAAGTGCGGAACAGGTTGATCAGTGGGGCTGGAAGTTTTTCATGAGAGGGTAAATAGCTTTAGTCCCTCGATATTAGGTCAGCAGAGGAATACTGAGTGATTGAGGCTTGATGGGCGAATTCTAACGGGACTCTGCGAGAATCGTGTGCCGGAGAAAAGGCTTTCAATTGATTCGGAGATTTTCACACGCGATTAGGTTCGCCCCTTGGAAAATGGACCGAAAAGAAGATGGACAGTAGCCCAAAGGATGGGGCTCGCCACAATTATCTTTTAAAAGAGTTCCTCCTTCGTCTCAATAAGGGCCTTGGTGTATGCTTTTTTTAATGAAAGAAGTAGCAGGAAATCATTTCGTGGCTTATTGGTAAAGCCATCTGCATTTATCTTCAGCGATTTTCTGTGTTTACCTTATATCTCTGTTTTATTACTAGTAAACATAAAAATATCAGGAATAACAAGTGTGAAAAATAGTAACACGACTGGGATTCGAACCCAATCTCCCACTTTCGGGGCAGGTATTCTAAACTACCATGCCGTATCTCTTCCACGCTGTTTCGGAAATCAGCCGCACGGCTCTTCAGTAATTTACCTTTCCTTAATCCTCATAAAAATGAGTCTTTACGTCGAATAACTTAGATTCGATAATCAATTTATAATTGAATTGCTAGATTCAAACTGCTTCCAAACTAAATCATTTGTTTGACGATTTGGAAACAAAAACGAATGCAATTGAATTGCTAGATTCAAACTGCTTCCAAACTAAATCATTTGTTTGACGATTTGGAAACAAAAACGAATGCAATTTACTTGCAAGGCTGATAACGTAGATATATTTTAAGGCCATGACACGAAACTTATTTGAACTGGAAGTTGGAATAACCATATCGAAAATGGGATTAGAAACCTACCGAAAACCATCTATCCAGCTTTGGTGTGAACTGCTAAAATAAAACAGATGCGATGCAGCATAACTTTGTGGAATGGATGAATGAATGATGATTGAGAGAGGATGAAATAATTAAGAAAAGATAGGACAGAATAGAGAATGATTTTACAGACAAAATACAAGGTCATTATACAGTTACCCATACACTTTCAAACATTCAACTGCCTGCTAATAATTTACGATATGGTTAAGTGGAAGAGGGATCCACATGGGCCTAAGCTCGCCATTAAGAGCTGAAATAATGCTGAATGTCATAATCTTAAAAAGAGACAATTCAACGCTATTTGAGAAGAAAGCAACCAGGATAAAGTAATCTCTCCACAGATACGATCAATAGATTAAAACTTCAGGTAGATTCCAACCAGCAAAGTATTTGCATCATCCCGCTTTATTGGCACGAGTTAGCACAGAAAATTGCACAAAATTTAATAAAAAAACAATCCACGGGACCGCACAAAATCGGAAAAAGGAACCTATGTGGGTCACGGGCTGGGGTCGGAACCCCTGGGATTGATTTATATTTTCGGCAGAATAAGCTTTATGCTTCGCAACGCGCTAAAGTAGTTTTCCGTCGGTGAGGAATCATATTCGATAGCGCCAAATACCTCCGTACACATTGGGGCGTCGAAGCGGTGTTTAAAATTAGTTTCGGAGAAAGGTTTTGAAGTCCCGGTGGAGCGTAACTTGCGTGGGCGAGTAGGCGTGGCGCCCCCTGACACCTCGTTGCTTGCTTTTTCATCGTTGTCAAGGAAACCGTGAAAGGCGCATACTGCGCGCATCCTGGTGGAGGCGTGGAATGCAGGACGGGCCAATTTCCGGGGGAAGGTGTCCTTGGATCGTCACTCATCCGCACCACCGACTGCAAATCCTCCTCTGTTCTTTCGACAATGAACTTCAAGAGCTGTTTGCGTCGCTAATGGTTGGAGATACCTTTTCGCCTGCCAGAGGAGCTTATTGTTTCTCCGGTGACGATGGAATACAAATTACTTTAGATATTGAGCAAATATACCGTGAAATCACCACTCGACTGCCTCCGGCGAAACGATTAAGAGTCGGCGTCGGCTCATTACCTAATGAAAGGTAAACATATTTTTGGAAGAATTATGAGTAACTGAGGAACGAAATACCTCATTTTCAGATAAAATTAAACGTTTATTTGTAGCACACACTGTCTCATCGTGGTAGTACATCATTTTTGCGGAACATCTTGCTCTTCTCTTTCTGCTTCGAAACCTCTTGAACCTCAATTTATTCAATACATGAGGGACATTAATGAATTGGATGTGACGATCTAGGCCAAATTAAAATCAAATTACGAATCTTTTCTGCAATCATGTACATGTAGATGTGTACTGATTGTTATCACAACAAAATAGTATTAAAAAATGGTTAATTGGGGATGATGTCATAAGGAAATTGTTGTAAATAGTCCTTGGTTCCTTGGAAAGTACCTCCCCCTCTTGGAGAATTTGTAGATTCGCCCCTCCCGAACATCGCCTTTCCGTTACATCCGAACAATTCCTCCACTAACCCTTTTATCCTTGAAGGATGAACTACAAAAGACTTTGTGAAAGTTTTATACGACAGCACACTTCAAAGAAAGAATTAATTTCGAGAATATTCTAGAAAGTTCAGAAAAATACTCCTCATCAACGTGAAGCAAGTATCATTGCTTAGTACTTCCTTAAAAATAAGTCTGCTTCTGATATCAAAGCTATAACAAACCAAACTCATCCCAGGTAAGAGTGATGGTAATTTACCGAAACTCCATCCAAAGTCCCTAAGAAATCTGAAAAAATTTACAACCTACATTCTTATGATAAATTTACCTCAGCATCAAAAAACGATATTTTAGAAGCATATGAAAGAGATTGTGGCTGTGAATAATTTGGGAACCGTCAACCATAAAAGTCAACCCTCGTCCTTCATGCTAAAGTAGATGTTGCAAAAAGACAGAAGCGTGGAGAAGGATTTGGATACAACCTCGAGAGAAAGAGCTGAATCGGAACGCTTCAGTTCAATATCCTTCGGAATATAGATTGAAATCCACACAAAAAAATACTACTGCTGAAGTTGTTACAGTAAGTGTTTAATAAAATACGAGGAAATTCATGGAAAACCGGTGCTATATATTTACGCTTAGCCCTATGCTGTGGGAAATGAATTTTTCTTTCAAAAATTAGAAAGGAGTAATCTATAAACGTGACACCTAGAAGCTGTGAATAACCTCGAGAATCTTTTACGTCAAATTTTGGAATTAACGAGAGTTTTATTTCTATCTAAAAACTTTACTTCATCGCTGGGAAATTTGCGTTTTTCCTTTAAAACAAAATTACTCTTACTCTTCGCCTAAGAAAACTAAAGCGTAAAATATCAAAACAGTTTAACGATAAACATTTCACAGAATATATGTATTTAGGTCATGTGGTTCAAATTGATATTATCGCATTTGAGTTGATGAGGCAAAGTTAAAAGTTTCCCTGAAGATGGAAATTGACTTGAACACTTCGCTTATACATCTTTGTATTAGATTATCCTCAAGCTGAAATTACTCCATCATTTAAGTCCGCAAACTACACTAAAAATAGAGACATTTAAAATACTCCAGAGGGCTCTGGAATAGATAAAGATTCATTCTATCGGATTTCACTTTCTCTGGAAGCTCTTTCTTGGGACGACTGACAAGTAACCTTCAACTGGTTCGAGGAGGATCAGGAAAAAAATGTAACGAAAGATTTATCTCGAATGACAATATTCAAGGACGAAAACGAAATCCAATAAATACGCTTTCTTTTACAATTTCACCTATTACGAAACAGGATTTCCAAAATCTCCTTGCTCCGGCCTAACAAACAGAAAACACAAGTAGCAAGTGCCTTATCTTCGTAATTTAAGGCGTTCGTTATTATTTACCTTTTTATTTTCTATTGAATTTTATTAAAGAATTACTGCCAATTGATTGATTAATTGATTGATTTTTAATAGGCTGGAATTTATTGACTTGGAAAAGTTCCAAAAATCACACGAGGAAGCAAAGGAGTGAATCTTCCATTATAATAAATTGAATATGACGATAAAACCACTATGATACAGAGGGTGAAAAGTTATCGAATAATAATTTATTTTAAATTAATCAGAAACAAATAAATTAAGGATAGTAAAGCTTTGAAAATGTCTGCTATTTCTCATAACATTATGAGGTGTTACTTACATCTTCTTCAATTCCGTGGAG
>KZ308123.1:689647-832477 GCA_000376725.2 Ladona fulva | reverse complement strand
AATAATTAATTTTCTAATCGATCTTTATAAATTCTTGATTTTAATCTTATGTTTATTTGCAGAGATATAAAATGCCAAACTTTAAATTTGTTTTCGCGCCACATTTTTCGGGCGGAGGTAACTTCATCTTTATCCCGATTTCTAGGGTATTATACGCTCGCGATGAAAAACCAGAATTAGGTTTTTATAGGGATAAAAACATGCTCTTTTTTTTAAATAATTCGAAAGAGTTTTGAGGTCTTTTTTGTAAATGTGAGCTGAATATACCCTATTAATTTTTAAACTAACGGATGGCATTAAGAAAATTAAACTTTTTATTCAAACACTTTGTATAGAGTAGTTATAAGGCAGAAATTGTCGTGTTTATCTGATATTTATTTCAAAAGATATAAAATGCCAAACTATATATTTTTTTCGAGCAATAATGTTTTTGGGCCGATTTTGCTTCAAATTTTCTTTGCAGATTTTGCTTATAAAAGTTTTCTTATTATTTTGTGTAGTAGAGCAACAAATGTATTATAGGAATACCAAGTTTTGTTTTGCCCAACGGAATACTGCTTGAGATAACGTGTTTCAAAGTTGCTAAAAATCGATGTCTAACTGTAGAAGGCTGTGGTAGGGGGTCAAACGAATGACTATACCTCAGCAAATATTTCATCGATGGATGTAAAACTTGGAAAATGTTCATAGAGGACATGAAGTTATGTTCACATAAAATTTCATTGAAATCGGTGATGGTCGAGCGGGGCATTTCTCTAAAATTGGTCCACTTGACATAGAATGCCCCAAAAGAGTGTCTACTAACTTTCCTAGAACATGTTTTCTTCTACTACCAATCTATTCCTCAAATCTCTCAAATGCCCGAGCCAATCTCACTCTTCTGGAAGTTTCCAATTTTAGTAAGTATTCCTATATTCCACCTGTCCACCTATTTTATTTTACTATTCCTGACAACTCATCTCCCAACAGTCTCGTCTTCAGGAATCTTTCTTCGGACAAGAGAGTCCTGAGATCTTATCTTTACTTTTCGATGCTATCTCCAGGAGAGATAACGGAAAGTAAGGGTAGTAAAGGAAGCTCCACAGAAGTGTTTGAACCCAGCCGCTGCTTCTTCATCTAGCATCATTTGTTGTCATAACGATGGCTTAAGCAGAGTAAACAAAATTTTAGAACTCCGGGAATGTTTTTGATTTTTCGAGATAAGTTATTGTCACTGAACCCGGTTTCCTAACTTTGTACAAGGAAATTTGATAAGAAGCGACATATATTACTGTTTAGGAGCATCAGGTTAAAATTATAAATTCAAAAAGGATACATTGATAGACATTTGATTAGAATGCCTGAGATCAACGATAAATTTACCAGATTAGTAATTAAAAGAGAAAATATTGTAACTGGTAAAAATCAGATATCTGCTTTCTTTCTTAAGCCTGAAATTTCCACATAATATTCGGAAAATGATATTCAAATTCCTCGATAAACTGGTTTTAATATACGAAAATGTCTATTAATAAATGTCAATAAATTCGGTTAAAATAAAATAAAACCAAGCCTGGGTTGCACAGGAAGTAAAACTTATATGTCCAAGGTAAATAAACCACACTCTAAAGGGTAAGCTAAATACTACCATTTCATTGATAAATTTCAAATACAAAATATTCGTTTTTCATTAAATTTGAAGCGTGAAAAAATATTATACAATACATACTCTGAAAATTATACCTAAGATAAATTTCGTTAAAAAGTCGTAAAACGTCTTTCCCCATTTCTAAAAATGTATACACTTAAAAAAATATGATTCACTTGATATTTTATGAAATAATCAACGTTAATATAGTAAATATGAGCCGGCATCAGCGCACGAACACCGGAATACCTCATAGAGACGCAGCTGGACAATCCAAATCTACTCGTAGTATTCAACTGTATCTTACGCCTAGAAATGAGCCTTCTCTTGTTCATACAAGGAACAAAATTAGCATTCAAAGAAGGGTATACCTTTCATAAGGACACTATAGAAGTTTATGCTTTAAGAAAAGCCAAGAAATAAATATTAAACTGCTTGAAAACCTCTCGGATTTGAAGTATATACATACATGGATGAGGCTGCTAGTCCTAAAAGTACAACGCCCTGATTTGTAATACAGTATCTTCATAAATTAAATGATCAGTGATGCTCTATATAGGTAAAGAAATTGATGTGTACAGTTATTATTAGGAATAAATGGACTATAATCTTCTAACCGAGGAAGCATGAATAATTTCCCATACATATCGTATATGTAAAACTAGAAACGATTCCTTTATAATATGGGAAATACAATTCCTCTCATAAACGATTGTGAAGAGATAAAGATGATAGAGCAAAGGTAGAGATGATAAAGCAAATTGCCCTAACTAAAGAGCAGCATAAAGAGGAGAAACCTGCTTTTCACCTAAAAACCATTAAGAATAAAAAAATAAATGAAATTATATGAATAAGGATTTTTACAACTGAATGAGCTAGAAGTTAAATCATGTTCATATACATAGTCCATCGGGGAAAAACTCGATTCTCTACCTTATTCTACGAAATTCTTGATAATCGTAACAACAGATTTTTTCAACGTAAAATAACCGGCAGATTTCCTTGACTAAAAAATAGAAATGCAGCGACGTTTTCAACTTTTAAATGTTCCTTAGGCATCTCAAGCACTTAACCGTAACCAACTATTTTAAATGAGGTTACGGCGCAAGGACGTTAAAAACGCCGGAACTGGAACATGAAGGAAATATCCCAGAGGCTGCCGCACGGGCAGTTACGTTAAAGCGCAGCATTCATCACATTCATGCACAGGCTTTGAATTTACTCGCCGCGTCTCGCTCCCGAGAAATTCGTTCCAACTTTCCCACGACACAGCAAACGAAGGGAAGAAACCCTTGTTTACAGGCTTCTGACCGAATTAAAAACCCGAGCCCGTCCTTCAAGGCCTCGTATCCGAGGAGAAAGCAATGATTACGAACATTCCGTCTCATGATCGACGAATAATTTGCTCGCTAGAAATCGCTAAAGAGGGTTCGCGACGATAATGTAAGAACTGACGGAGAGGTTGATGATAAAAAAATTCCCGGAGTTGACGGAGACACCAAGCTACTCGCCTCTTCACCAGGTTCAGGAAAAAGTGAATAGTTCGGAGAAATTTTAACGACGTGTGCGAAGGAGATGAAATTTTTCTACGCTGAGGAAGGAAATTTCAGCTTCCAAGCCTACAAAAAAATTTTTAAGGAAACTTGGGAAATATTTGGGTGATCTAGTCTGCCTCCAGATATAATAATAACAGCGGAATTACGTTATTGCGACTAAAAAATTAAGATATTTTGGGAAAATTGGGGCAGCTATTCATTGGAAGACCAAAAAGGAAAAAAATCGTTTAGTAAATAGCACAGACGCGTAAGGAGAAGATGAAAATTTTGCATCGACGGCATTTTTTAGGTTAAAAGTGCTTCACGGTGGGACCGAAATGTGTTTCCCGAACTCAGTAAAGATGGCTTTCTCGTTTGTTTTTTATATTACGTCTACAATGGTAGTAATTTATTTAATTAATAGAACACGTTAGAATAAGTTCGTTTGCTATTCTCCAGCACTTCGGAGATAGTACTGCGGCGGTATACGGAATGTGCATGTCAATGCATCTCACAATTGTATGTATGTACCACCTTTGACAACCGGTCCAGAAGGCATAGGGAATAGTATAGGTTGCTAGAAACACGATACATTTATCCCGGGTTCGAATCCTGCTCAAAGCATAGATGTTTGTGCTTGCACTTCATGGGTTGATAGTATGAATAGTCCCGTACCAACAACATTCTATCTATTTTAGATATGTAATGTATCTGAGCAATTTTAATTTTGCTCTGTCAGTCACACCTGTCTTTAAATTTGCAGGGTGTACTTTCATTTTCATTTCAACCCGGTTCAATACAGTGAGAATGAAATTTTTATCACTGGTAAAAGGGGTAACGCGTAGAGAGTCGATACAATTACCAACATTTTCAAAACAATAAATTTCGATGGTTAGTAAATATGGATTCTGATAACGAATATTTTGGTGGAAGCGCTCGTTCGCGTGCACAAAATAATAATGACCATAAATATTGTGAGTAACCTCTTTTACTTACAGGTAAAAGAGAATGGTTTGGCACTGTTGTAATTGTTGGCACTGAGCTCTGGGATAATTAGAGTGCATTTAAAATTTTGGACCCAATGGGAAATACAACACAAACATCTTTATTGGACGAAATTGGGACTAGAGAGTCCCATCTTCCATTTCACCCTTCGTATTTCGGCTAACAAAGGTGATTTCGGAACGAATTATCTTAATGAGACGAGGTATCGCAGTACATGAAAAGCTGCAGATGAACTGAAAATACCTCTCTCCTACTGCAACCCAAATTTACACGGACTGCCCATTCTAAGGACGTGAAATCCTGACGCCTCCCACGCGCGTCGCTCTATTTATTCTAGAGCTTGCGTAAATAAGGGCGCCGGTTTCGTAATCGAAACGAAATACTTTCTTGATAATCACTCGACCCTTCCAAGGTTACCCGTCGAATCTCGATACAAGGATCAGCGAGAATACGATTCGGAATTCATTCCCGACGAGACGTCTGGAAATAAAGTTCGGCCCAGCGCGAGAGAGAGTTCGCATTGCACCCTCCGCAGACATTTCAAACGGATACACGTCATCGAGAAACTTTCATTTCATTCCGGCGGTTTTGAGCTGACGCCATACTTTAATCCGACCGAGACGAAGATGGTAGATAGACGAAAAAAATTTTGCGGATGGAAAGAATCGTTTTCGCTGTAACGTTTCTACGCCGTTAAACATGCTGTTTCTCACTCTGGAGAGGCATCCGGGCGACCACTGCTATAGGAATTTCACTTCGATAAACCCGAGCATAAAGGTTTAGCCTTTAGTGCGCGCTGAAATATGGGGACATAAAATTTAGAGTTGTAACCGAACAACGAATGACTTTGCTTAAAGAATTTTTCGTATAAAAAAGATACCATAAATTGCGGTCCGTTCGTTGTGCGGTCGACCCGCCCGTCTGTCGGCGGGCGGGTCAACTGGTCGCAAAGACGATTTGGCGACAATCAATTCGGCGACATAGCAGAAAATAATCGATCTACTTCTTTTGTCAAGCTAGTAATAGTTCGTTCCAACCAGTAACGTTTAAAGTATTTAATCGACGAGCGCTACTGATATAGACGTTGAAATCCTAACATACACAATCCAATAAGATTGCAAACCAATCCAAAGAACAAATCATTTGCTCAGTGGTGCATTAATTTTTTGTACCTTAAATATCGTTAAATTTTAAAAATCCGACTATTACGATTCTGATGCCACTGAACAGTTAAGTAATTTTCAAAAAACATAAATTAAATTTCAATGTATTTTTCATTATTCCACTTCACTGTCTCGGAGTTGTTCTTTCGCCGAATGGACCATCGCTGTGGTGACCCTGAACCATGAATTACATAAATGGTGAACTTTCAAACTAAATTTTCATGCGTCAACAAAATAAAATTTGATCAGTGAAATAATAACCGTTAATTTTACTCTGTCATTCACGAACGTTGACCATCAGTTTAGTATCGATATTTAACCGAGTAAAAACTGAAAACCAAAGTGAAATGACTTGGAAATAACGCTGAGAAGAAAACAACTATATGCTAACTCCCTGGAACTTAATGAATACCAGTGAACTGCATACAGCACTCGGATTTCGAATATTAATCGTTTCAAATTTACATAACTCATCGGTATACGTTAAAAGCATGAGCTAAGGCCTCATTTTCAAACGCAGGCACTACTCATCTACTTCTTTGCGTAAAATATTTAGGTTCCCAAGTTGATTAGTCGCTAAATGGATCTGTTTTCTAAGAGAAAAATAACAGAGGTCTCTATTTTCTGCTGAAAAACAAATAACGCGTTTCACCACTGCAGAGACACCATGAACGAAATTTTAACATCAATGGAAATATGACTCCACAATATTTTCCTTAGTATCTGACAAAGCAACGTAATCCGAAAACCGGACAGCTTTATTTCATATAAGCTACTTGCGTGGCTATACTGATCGGTTTGACAAAACCATATTTCCTGTTTTTGCACACCTAATTCAACATACAATACAATACAGAGTTGGAAATAAAATGACGCTACAGTTTAAATGTACATTGATGTTTTGTGTGAGATCTATTCCGAATCAGTTAGTGCTCCATCAACAAAAATTAGAATCTACCAAGGTGAGTGTATGAATCATTTACTACGTTATGATTCTCACAAAATTTGGACGGCAGAGGTACGTAATACGTGAAACAGGCGTTAATATGCCCACAGCAAAGATAAGTTATATTTGAATTAATTATTGTATAGCTTATAGAGAAGTTTGGAAGAATTCCTAGGGGAAAAATGATTATAGGAAACGTGTAAGAGAGAAATGGCGCAAGATGGTGCGCACCCAGGAAAAATCCCAAGAAAGAATAACTTGAAAAAAGACTGACGGGAACAGGAATCGAACCCGGGTCTCCCAGTTACCGGTCGGATGCTCTGTCCGTTTAGCTATCCCAGCAGAATATTTCTGCAAGCCATTCGCTTGGAGAAATGTTGGGAGTTGGCAATTGGGAGACCCGGGCTCGATTCCCAGTGGCGTCGGACTTTTTTGTCCCATTCTTTCTTGGGAAAATATGATTGTTCACGATCGATCAAACACTTCAATGTCCAGGAGTTCTGTGTAGATAGACTATTCGGCCAGGTCTAATACAGCATGGTAAATCCTATAATACAAGCTTAATTCCATAAAGAGTGGGACATTATTAAAGCCTGTATCGATATAAAACAGCTAAACCTATCGCAACCGCGTAAGCCCGTTCATGAGAAAAATCCTTACACTCTTTTCGTTGAAGACTAAATAACAAAAATCCACACATCTATGCTACATTATTTACATCACATTGTGTATTCATCATATACACTAAGAAGGCTATTTTATGTAATAAATCTCGACAAGGTTATTTACTCATTCCATTGAACATCCTATTCTTACAGTCAGTTAAGTGGGGACTTGCCTCATATTGTAACTAGCTTCAGGGTGTTCAAACCTCGATGAACTTCATAAGTAGCACGAGAGTAAACAAAGCGAGGACAGCTAATGAGGCGTTAATTCTATAAAACGTTGATTCAGATTGTTTCCTTCTCTCCATTAAGAAGGAGAGTTTTTTTCTACTCGCGCCCAGTTCCAAGCCCCTCGAATCGCTCTAATTATTATCTCGTCTTGATCTTGACATGTATCTGCGCTCCCAATCGGAACGGATGTGATGTCATCAGAATTTGTGTCTGTTGCGCATTACGTTTTGGTGCGGAAGGTTGTGTGGTACCGCCTTAACACAAAACTTTATAATAAGCAGTGCGTCATGCTCGAGAGTAATGTGCACCGCCGATATTATGCTATAAAGCGGCAGTGTCGGAGCTGACATCACCCACATGCGAGATGCGACTCCGAATTTATAACCACTGAGGAGATAATTTCTTGGAAACGGTGATGAAGATAAGCTGATGGGACATTCGCAAACCTAGAAGGAATTCAGAGTCAACATTTTAGAACAAAGGAAAATTTCATTCAACTTGCTAGCGGAATCATCTCCGACATGATTAATTTACAGTCATTTAACCTGACTGAGCATTAATTTACAGTCATTTAACCTGAACGACCTGTAACTCGACTGTGACGTAGGAATTCAATGTAAAGGACGTGTCTATGAATCACTAAAGAAGTCTCTCTGAATGAATTTCACTTTATTTTAGAGAACAGCTCTATCTATAAATGATACTGGATTGAAGACTATTGATTGATTTCCATTAAAATTTATAATTGATTTTGCATCTGCTATCTACTAAAATAACAGTTCCTTAATTTGGGGACAGATTCATTATGCACCACAGTGTTGCGTATTAAACCGTGATAAGCATGATCGAATCTATCAAAGAACGAAAGGAACCTTCTATCATTGAGTAAGAAAATGAGGCGCCCGCCGTATTAAAACCTGAACGAGTAAACTTTGGTCGGTACCTTCACTTGCAATCACACTTAATTCTAAAAAGTTCACAGTGATTCCTTATGTCCTTAAAGCCGATGATTCCTGCCCGTGTTTCGTAGTACATTGATACACTGTCATAAAAGTCTTGCTCCACCGTGTAATAAATGATAAGCTCTTCAAACTTTGCATTACACACGGGGTATATTTATGATCTGTTATCAACTTCCAGAATTTCGTAATGGAGAGACTAAATTATTTCCTTCTTTCGAAATTTTAATATCTTCAATTTATAAGTAGACTGGAGTTCGTGCAAATACACAAGTACGCCGCGAATGAAAAAAGGTATGGAAGTTCTGCTTAGGCAATCATCTCACTGACAGTATAAAACCATATCTTCAATCACATTGATTTTGTATCGTATCTTTCTTCTCAAGATTGGTTCGCTTAAAGATCAGATTAATTTTCTGTTGAATATATGTCCTGATAGCCAGTTAATTGATTCCGTTGAGATTTTCTTTATCACTGCCCAATCAAGAAAACAAGATTATATCCTCGTACAGACAAATTGAATTACAAGAATGGTTACTACGAGTATATTCTGCTGTAAAAAACTGGGTCGTTTAAAACGTCGAAGAGATTTGAGCCGTACAAAACCGGTAAGTTGTTTCAAAATGTTGCTTTCTGCGGTAACTAAATTTTAAACCTACTATCAATGTACGCCAATTCGTTTGATTTTAGTTTCTTCATTTATCCTCAATATCCCTGAAGCAGCTCCAATATTTTCTTCAGTTGAGTTCCTCTTTCAGATCGTGAGAAGATGAAATATAATCCGCACACCTCCAAACCGGAACAATCCCGTTCAAAACGGGACGACTTGTAAGCTTAATTACAGGTAAAGCCATTAACGACGTTTCTTTCTAATTCTTTCCAATTCTAATTACTGTTATTTTCTAAGGAGAAAGAGTACATTTTTAGTGATGAAATACGAAACATCCCTAAGTGGAATGAGACCTAACAAACCCTCTGCAGTCCGCGGCCAGCATATTGCCATCCCCTTATAATCTCCTGAACCCTTAATTAGGTAGCTTCTAAAAGTTTTCACAATTCTGGGTCATCAGGTGCAGACTTAATTCCATCCGGGAATCGATCCCGGGACCGCTTTCGATAAAGGTGAAGCGCACCACCCAATCGACTATCCGGAGACTTGGATTAGCAAAACTACATAAAAGTAGTCATGTTTAATGAAGCCAGATAACTTAATATGAAACATAAAATCATCGCCAAAAACAACTCAAATACACCCGTACATTTCCCACCGTTTTTTCGAGTGACAGAACATTAAACAATGCAAATTAATTCGAAAAAATAACATGCGAGGACTGCGTTAAATTCGGTCAAACACACTCGAGGGCAAATCACTCAAAATCGCCCGTAAATACGCTCTAAATATCCAATTCCCTCGGCTAACGAGTCATTCGTGAACTAATCAGAGCTGCAAATGAAAACTCCCGAGAAAGGAGAACATCTGCTTCATAAGGAAATGACGCATCCTAATTACGCGGCCGATCCCCTCTCTAATCGAGGTGAGAGAGCACGGATTGTTAAACGATTAAAAGGAAGACAGCCTCAGCTTTATCCACCTTTTTCCACCCGTCTTAACTGAGACTTATTCGGTGTACGATTAATTTCCCCCAACCAATCGACTTCAACGTGTCTGCAGATGACCTTAAAGCCAATCGTTTCCACCATCGAGATTAGAGCGCCTTCTTCCGAGTGAATTCTCAAGACCCCACTTCCTCCGACAAATAACAAACAAGAGACTTCCATCCATTGTTCCCCGGGTTTTCTTCCCCACCATACAGAGAGCCGCCAAGCGAGTCTCATGGGCTAAACAGAATTCAAGAAGTACTGATCGCTCTTATTCTTCAAATCACAGCTCCTCATAACTCCATAAGAGGACTTAGAAGCTGCGAGACCATAGAAGAATGAATTTCGCGAGGCCCTTTGCCTAATAAACGACGAAAAAATCTACATGAATGAATACGACGCATCATAACAACCTTAATTACTCGAACACACTAAGTCTTCAAGTATGAAAGATGAATTTCTAAGGTCGATCTCAGCCTGGTCATAAAATTATTCAGTTACTTCATCTAGGCACTCACTTGCTAAACAAAGACTCGACTATCATGATTTCTTGAATCATCAACGTGTTTATAATATTGTTCTCTCATTCTACATTCAAGTCTTCATTCTAGTGAATTCCTCGCTAAATTAAAAATAATCCACGGAGTTGATTTGCTAACATTCTGTTGATTAAATTACAAGTTGCGTTATTCTTACATTCCTACCACCTAAGATATTTAAAGGAGATTGCATTAATTTAGTTGAGATTATATTACATGTTTAGATCTGAAGCCTTGAAGCTTCTTTTACGACGCTAAAGTTTTGAATGTGAGGTACGTGAATGTGATTATGTGATACACCACTTTTGGCGGATGGACCATAGATTGGCTATTCGTGTTCTGGGGATTCGTAAGTTCGAAGTGCGATAATCTCCATATAATTACTTCGACCAATTTACCCACAGTTTACATTTAGCGCGAACTTCAAATTAACAGTTGTATAAGAATTTAGAGAGAAGTTTCATTACCTTATGCAAGGTAAAAAGAAAAAGATTGAATTTTATATAATATTAGTAGTAGTAGTATTGTTAAAAGTGCTTCGACAGCTTAGGTCATTTCGCACGTAGGCTCCCACCAGGAATCGAACCCGGGACCGCTTACACTGAAGTCGAACACGTTGTCCACTTGGCTATCCGGGAGCCCTATTAAACATTATTTGCAGGAAAATTATCCAACGAAATAAGATAAGAAAAGAGTTCTGCGAGGAATTGGAGGAGGAGAAACACGAGTTAGCACTCATGAGGAATACAAATGCGACTGATACAAATACAAATTTAAGCAGCCATCTCAATATAGGGTATAGGGAAACAATTTCAACTTGTTATAATTATTTGATCCATCGTAATTCTTTATAGTAGCTATATTTAAAATTGCTAGTTTATACACTTAGGAGCATTTACACGAAAGAAGGAGCAAGCCTGAAAATATAGTTTAAGAGTGCTATTTATAGTAATTCTAAGCAAAGATATTCCGTAGGATAGCACCACACCATCACGAAAGAATCGTAAGCAATTACAAATGCAAGCAACAGAGAATACATCGCAATACTGGAGTAACGTAAACGTTTCCTACAAAAATATAAAAAGTAATTTAGTAGTTAGTAGAAGCTCGTTAATGGAGTTTGAAATAATGTGAATGCCAATTAAGCAAGGTCAAGAGACAAGGAGGTTCCGTTGAAGAACTCGTTAGAAAAAAATCGAATCGCAAAAGGAATGGTAATTTAAAACTAAACAGGTTAATTTCCGAAAAGACTTAAAATGGTACGTACTTCGGCCATCAATTTCTGTGCAGTCTAGAAACGAGGGCATGCAGTTCGCTTGAGATCCCGTGATACTTGAATAAATGTGGAGTAATGGTTTTCTACTCACTGTAGATCCTGCTCTACAAAATAAATAATATTCTTCCCAACT
Source organism: Ladona fulva (assembly GCA_000376725.2). NCBI lineage: Eukaryota > Metazoa > Arthropoda > Insecta > Odonata > Libellulidae > Ladona > Ladona fulva. Next base: position 820,799 of record KZ308123.1, on the reverse strand, counting down.
CTGAAATGTGGCACCACTCACCTGCGAAGGAAAAGAAAATCAAATTAGAAAACATTCTAAGGTACAAGTAATTAGGTAAACGATAATCACTCTACAGTAATGTGGTATCACGCGTTTCATTGCAACAGAGATTAATTAAGTGGAAAATCACTTTAAATTCTTTAGAATTTTTTTTCTTTAAAAAGTGCATTTTATCCTCCGGTACAAGATTATGCCCAAGCAATGAGAAAAGAGGAACACTGTGGAAAGCAAACCATCAGAAATCCAACAAAGGTAATAAAAAGCTGATTCCATTCGCTCAATATTCGCAGATACTAGATCTTTAACAAATAAAAGAATGTCCACATAGTAATGACAGAGGAATCAAATAATACTTTTTCCTTACACAAAACCGCCAACGGTATGGTATATATCTGTACGGCTTTGGCAAATATAAATCTTATATTTCTTTACCTCAGCCCCAAACATTAAATAATTCTAAGGATTGAGCCGCAAGTCAGCCCCCATACTTTCTTCGTAACTCTTTTGTATATACTTTTTGTGCTGGATTCCGCTCTTTCCCTTATCATTAATTTCTGCCAAATCTTATAGCTTCATACTTGGTTAGGTAGAGAATACAATAACTAGGGCATAACCAAGCCAAATAAAGAGCTGATCTAATTTAGTCTAACCTACACAATATCCCTGTTTTTGGATCTTCAAATATAATATTTCTCCACATTTTTCGTGATTTTGAACAATCCGTTGCACGTTTAAATCACGAAATTGTATTAATTTCAATCGTTTTAATTAAAGAAAACAAACTTTAGCAAGAGGGATATACGACAATAGAATTCCCGTGATAAATTTTCATGTATTACGATGTATTAGATATTTATTAGTCCCATGGTGTCAGTAAACGAGGCCCAACGAAAATTAAAATATTTTTGTTAAAGGTTTTTCTAATCTCCCGTGAGCTGAAAAGAGTCCCAAGCGTGTAAGACAATGAATTTTGAATTATATACGCCTACAAGCAATAACACCAGTTAATTATCACAAAGAGGTATCCGTAGCAGAGGCAGTGATGGCCTACGCAAAACTCCCGTAACCTAATAGCCTGATGTGCTCTCATAATTACCACAAACCAGAATAGCGAATGAATGCCTAAGCATGCTCTCATGAATATGAAGTACTCGCGCAAAATAAAATGACCGCTCGAAGAGAACTAACAGTATGTACTAACGGATCGAGATAGATATTCAAAAATACTGGAACGAAGTAGAACTTCGAAAGGTACTGAAGAGGATCGCAATTTCTTTACCATACCAAAGTATATATATATACTAGAATGTATTACCCGGCATGAATAAATGGATAATCCTTTTCATTAGAATGGTCTTCATCGCTTACAACAAGGACAAATTTCGTGTGGTCGGACTCTTGTACAGACAAGTGGCTTTCGCGTTCCCCTGTGGTGAAAGCGGTCCCGAGTTAATCCCCGGTGAGGGCCCATTTGTGCAAAATAACCTCAGCTGAATCTCTTAATACAATAATAATAATACTAAAATTTTCGGGTTAAAATAAAATAATATAAAACAGTCCGTTATTTATCATTTCATGCTTTGATAGCTATTTATCATCATTCATTGCCTAGTCTTTCGAAATGCAGAAACCCTTTCCTCGCATTCAAGAAACTCGCACACTTATATAAAATTTTCTTTGGTAAATTCTGTATTACTCTTTCCGGCATCTAACGTAAATGTGTACGCTGTTTACAATCCAGCAAATAACAAGAATTGAGGACTACTAACACCATCGTAAGTCAGAAAAATGCAGTAAATTAAAAATGATTCAGGGATATAACTTACAATACGCCTAAATCATCCTCCGTTTACCGATATTTCCTCGTAATCGTTGAAATAAAAAGTTTATTCTACTAAATCTTGGTAATTTAGATAATTTCTTTAGATGTTACATCGTGAAATTACAGTAAATTAAAATAACTACAATTCATAATAAATCTATGATCGTAATAAATGTTACAGCAGGGAGGAGGCATCATCAGGAGCTGATGATCAGCATGTTCATACATGATGATGCAACATAAGTGCCGAAACCATTCGCACAACAAATTGTATACAACAAGATTATTTCATGGTTTATGTGGTTGTGTATGGATTACCATGCACCTAAACTTACGGGCCCCTTTACAAATGGGTGGAACCCACTGAACAAGCAGAATGAAATAATCATATGCGTCGAGGCATTCACTTCCCAAATGATAAAAAAAAATAATTACTTGAGCCCAAATTAAATCGCTTTATATTCTCTTGAACTAAGAATGATTAAAGGCAGCGGATTTCGCATCTATCTTGGCAGTGCAGATCTCTTCCCTGGAACGTTCTCATAAATTTAAATCCGAAACTACGCTCCGGTACACACCACTACATTTTTAATGCAATGTAGCGTCAAGAAAGAGATTACCAGGTACTTCTAGTTGCGGACAGTTACAAATGATAGAAAGCGAATTCCATAGCGCACTGAATCTCTCTTACAGTTCATTTCCGTTTCCAAAAAAGCTCTACGGCTGAAGATGAGTTTTTCTTTAAAACCAGCGTTTCCTTTGAAAACGTCCGCCCAGTCAGAAGTTGAGGAGAAAGGAAAACTCGGCTGCCATAATTTTTGAGAATGCACGAACCGCACCTTCCCTGGCATCTTCTCTGGAGGCGGCAGCGCGTTACCGCCTCATCCTCTTCCCACGCCAGGCCCTCCTCAAAAACAACGGCTTCACGAGGGGCCCTACCTCACCTATCATCTCAAGAGATGATCTTTGGCCATTTAATGAGGCCATCTGCGACGCATCCCGACAGAAACGTTCTTACTGTAAGTGCCTCTCTTGAGGAGACTTCGGATATCTTCTGTTGCATCCATATTCATTCTGAAGTCGTTTTTGGGCGTCAAGTAGAAGATAATCTAGAGCCCTTAATGTTTCTCCTCTGAGGAGAAAGTTTTTAAACATACCGACAAGCATTTCCTTATGACGGTTGGCCGGAACATATGCTAAAAGGAAATTCCCCCTTCTCTTTAAGCTCAGGATATCAATGAATTTGCAATGATCTGAGATAATCTATAACTATATTACTATCAGAATACAGTAATACCTTGGGTGGAGAGTAAATAAATATTTCTCACTCACAACCACCTTTATCAAAATAAGAAAATATATTGGGTGCTACCCGTTCCTTCCTATTATTAAAGAGCGCAATAGTATTTTCACTGTTACGATGGATGCTGTACGATAGAACTCCCTAATTCTTCCAACAAAAGCGATTCCGAAACTAAACACCAATTTCAATCCATGAATAAAAGAAATTACAAGAATATATATGTGACAGACTCGTTTTCCTGCCAGAGAGAGCCAATAGGTATAAGTAACATATGTTGAGCTTGTGTATGAAAGATAATGACAATCTTCAGTGATCAGTAATTGCTAAAATACGATCCGTGGGCCAGATCTGGGTGACCAAAATTATTTAAATAATAAAGTACGCTAATTACAGAATCATTCCATTAAGCGAATATTTGAAACAATTCTACATTTACGGCTCAATTGCCCGTCCAGTGGGTGACACTGAATGGTTGATATCCCGGTTGTCATCAATAGCAATCTCAGACAAAATATATTGCGCACTTGAAAATTACCAAAAAAATGTGACCTCCGAGGAATGTGCGCTAGCCCGCACGCCCCCAAGTAATATCTTTGAGAATTGTTATAGGGAGTGGGTATGGCTTTCGATTGATGCGTATGAAGTTCCAGGGTAAAATTTCCTAGTAGAATCACGAAAAGATCCAGTAGAGAGTTTGTTTCCTAGCAGTTAGTCGGATGAAACAGCAAACATTGGAGGTAAACGGAAGAAGAAGAAAAACTGAAGAAGATCCTTGCCACTAGCAAGAGAAGACGATAATCGCATTCTCTACAAACCTCTTTAAATAGTATGCGAGATGTGTCTCTAGAGCAGCGTTCCCCAAAAGGTCCCCAATCCCAATGAGGTTCGACTCAATCAACTTGAACCCAATGAGGTTCAACTTGATATTCAACTTAAGAAAAATAACTGCTTGTGAACTGAAACTCCTCTTTCAAGTTGCAAGAGTTCCGTAGCATAATTACATCGGGAAACGCAATACTAGAAAGATACTAAATCAAAGATTACATCGAAGGTTCGCCAATACTCCGAGGAAATCTGTATAACTCAAAGGATTAAATTTTAGCGAGTATGATACTCGTAGTTTAATGAGCCCGACTCGTTTCATTCCGTCTTCCTTATAAATCCACCTCATAATAACTTAAATTTCCATGATGAACATTTATATAGGATACACGCTTTCAAAGCATACAATTCCAGCGGACAACCACGTGCAACGAAGAGAATCCACCGTGAAAGTCGTCCTACAATGCCGACCAAAGCTGCGTCCTTTACTTCTGATATAACGCCGCCGACGAAAACAAGATACGATGGAGATTTTCTCCAGGGGTATTTCTATAAATAAGTTTTTCTATGTTCTATCGCGGCCGATTTCTATTTCACAATTTTTCCGAGTGGTAAAATGGGTTGACGGGTGAAGATCCCTCGGAAGTCGTGGATTACCAATGCGACCGAAGGAGTGGGCGTGCTTGCATGCAGGAGGCTGTCGTTTTCTCCGACGTTAGTCTTCAGCCGGTGGCAAGAATTTAAAAGGGTCGTGTGACGTAAAAAAAGTTCTCTCGAGAAAACAGAGGGGATGTTTCGAAAGTCAGAGATATCCTGGAGAGGCAGGGATACTGGTAGAAGGTTGCATGGCCAAGCCATTTAGATTCCTTTGATGAGCGATGTGGTAGCTTCCCTCCTCCTGGTCATGTTTTACGGACTTTCCTGCTTGCCAAGATTTTGTAATCTCACATCCGAGCTCACATTACATATTCATACTTTATCGTAATATATATCCATAAGATACATCAAGGATAATATCTTATAAACAGCTTTCATCATAGCTTTCGCAGAGACAGGTTACCTTCATATTCATAGAAAAGATACGTAACGCAATCTCATTATTGAAGGAATAATTAATTTCAGGTTTGTATTAGCCTTGATTAAATTCCTATACTCTAAAAAAGGAGGAAAATTCTTTTGTGAGATGCTACCAAGTCGAAACGTCCACTAATTACCACCTTCAAAAAATAATTGGATGGTCTGAACCACGATCATAAGCGATATTGAGGACTATGATGAATTTTCGGAAAGATTTACACAAATTAAATGAACCTACTTCCACAACAGATTTGATGAGAGTTAAATACTTTATAAAAGAAATTAACGGAATAATTCGCAAAGAACTGTAGATAAATCAATAAAGCAAATTTATTCCTCCAACAAAAAAAAACTCAAATTTAAGGTACTCGCCAACCAAACTTTTTTAGCACTTCAGCCTCGAGGATCAGTTTCTGTAATGGCTCTAATTAGTTTTAATAATAAGAATATCTTCCAAGGACAAGAAAAAACATTGTGTAAATATTTATCGATATTTTGCACCCTTTAACATTCAACGATCAATTTTTGATGGAACAATAGAATAATTTAAAAGTAAAAAAATTTCGGTATTTAACGCATTAAATATGAATCATCAGATTTTCCCATCTTCTTATGACCCGACCCAAAAATAACTTAAAGTAATAATTTAAATTTTAAATAAAGCATACACTGACGGGAATTTAAAACTACCATGTAGTATATCGCATCGGACGGAAGATAACTTTCACAATTGGCATTTCAAATTAACTTTAAGCCGACTGACACTTAGGCCATAAAACCATCATTTACGATCGAGGAATGATGCATCAACCAGAGAAAGAAGATTGAAAGAGTCCACCCGTTTATAATGCGCTCTCTAAAAGCGATGTCACGGAGACAGGGGCAGAAGATGCTGAGTTAACCTCCGAGATACCGGACAAGAAGGATTAATTACTGAAACCCAGCGCCTGTAATGGAAATTCGAAACTTTCTAACTTCGGAGAAATGTGATTGAATGATTGCCGTCACTGATCGTAAACGCATCTAAAATCATTCTCAGGAAGAGCAATCCCTTACTTAACTTGGGCACGATTGCAATTTTAAAAACAGGATATATTAATATTTTTTAAGACTATTTGTAGAATCCAGTAACTTGGCCTCGACTTTGTGGTAGTCTTCCATCATGAAGATAAATAGAAAAAAAAAACTTCTACGCTATAACACAAAAGGTTTTTATTCCTCCTAATTTCCCTAACTCCTCCTAACTTCCTACCTCCTAACCGCCCCCTTCCCACCCACTTACACCCTCCTCCCTCCAGCCTTCTTATATATATGCTCTGTTTGAAAAGTGTCTTTACCTGATGATGACCCAACGGGTTGGGTTGAAACCAGGTCGTGTAATAAAAACCTTTTGTGGTATAGCGCAGAAGTATTTTTCTATTTATCTTCAAGACTATTTGTTTTAATGGACCAAAATGGGTTTGAGAATTCGTTTTGAAAGCTCATTCATCCGGGACTTAAAGGTATTCTGGATTCCAAACAACGATGGGATGGCCAGATTGGATATCAATATTTTAAATTTAAATCCTATTAATTGTCCTCTTATCCTCCTTTATCAGGAGATCCACGAGTGTTTGAATATAGTTTCTTCGAATGTCGAAAAATGTTTATTCTTCGTCCTGATTATAAGAAGTCGAAAACGGTCGCGGTATATTAGATATTATTTTTCGTGAAAATTTCTGATGACAACTGACCTGTTTAAAAAAAAGGAAGCTTCAAAATGTTACAGCTGTCTCAAATTACTCTAATTATGAAATATTTTAATTTTATCTCTCGGTACTGGTATTCTATCCTTACTGCAGCGCATCTCAAGAGGCTTAAAAAAAATTCACGAGGTTTCAGAGAATATNTTCAAAATGTTACAGCTGTCTCAAATTACTCTAATTATGAAATATTTTAATTTTATCTCTCGGTACTGGTATTCTATCCTTACTGCAGCGCATCTCAAGAGGCTTAAAAAAAATTCACGAGGTTTCAGAGAATATTCTTGAATACAACCGCCGAAACCAAAAGGCGATATTCATGTGAAAAAATACTTTAGAAGACATACCAATGACATTAAGAATCAAAAACACACGATATATACGCCTAAGTTTCCACCAAACAACAAAAAGTACTTGCATTTTTACTATCTACGATAATCTTCATTACGATTATCGATGACTACTTCTGGAATAAACATTAAAAGCCATTTTATTTTTTTAGTTCAACCTATTACAGTCGCTTATTGTGGGACAAACAATATCTACGAGATTTATTGTTTATTTTGAGTTTATTTATACATGAGGTTTATACATGAAGGTTTTTAACCATGATACATCCATGTTTCGTCACCTCATTTACGTTTTTATTAAATTCATTGATTCATCTCTGAAGCCAATTAATTAATTAATCTGAATATTAACTAACAAAAAATTCTTTTATTACGACAAATCTTTAGACAAAGTCATGTTGAGATTAAGTGATTTTATAACATCTCAAAGCTGCAAAATAAAACTGCAGCAGTAAATGATAAGTTTAATTCTTTAGTTTTCTCCGTAAATTTTTAATGAGTAACACCCGCGAAATTCTATGGTAATAAATAACATATTAAACCTTATTATTCATTAAATTATGATCCACCGAATATCACTTCAGAAGATTTTGAAACTGACGCAATCATCAACCTGCTTTCTTTTACCTAGAAGTCGAAAACAGAAATATTTCTTAGGGGATTCCAGAGATAACTATCATCCCTGACCTGTCTTTAACCTCCATTTTCATCCGCTCCTAAAAGAAAGCTCTTCGAGAATAAGACGTGCCTAATGGCCGAAGAGAGAGAGAGAGCAAAATTTTACAAGACAAAGTTTTTACCGCGCCGATAAGGAATAAGGATTCCGAGAAAGCAAATTGAGACAGAGACACGGACTCCGGGAGTTTCTCAGGGAGGATCACGCACCAAACGACGACTTCTACTTGGGATAAGTACTCCGTGTTCAGGAATACGAGCCATTGACGAGAGAGAACGAGTGCGCGACACGTACGGACGATACTGAGCATCAAAACGAAGACGTTCCGGATAGCGCGGTATGATGCGGTTCTGAAAATGGCGTCACGTTTCATTTATGCATGTTCCGCTCACTTCGGCATTTCCGGGAAAAATACACGAGCGACCCCAACTCGGAGGACGTTTACGCAGGAAAACGTAGAGAACCGGAATTTGCTGGATCTTCTCAACCGTTTCCGAATATTAATGATGGAAATGAGTATGCTAGGGAAGCTCGGAGCAGTTTTTCGAGCCAAAGAAGCAGTTTCTGGGGTTGCCCAGAAAGAGTTTCAATGGTCTCTTTTCCATGCATTGTATAATTTAATACCTTGATATAATCTGATACATTGATTAAGAGGATGGCTTATTTGGAGGTTACTTGGAACGGCAGTTACTTGGTATGAGCCACCCCAAGGAGTTATCAGTCTCTTCCCACAAAACAAAGCTAGTTTTAAGAGGATATACTTAAATATAATGTAAGAAATGTAAAAGTTAAGGGTATTCATATGCAGTGGATGAAATTCGTGATTATGATGCTGTTTAGCAGAGTGGGAAATGATATGCTGTCTTGATATGGTTAATTTTGTGGTTATTTTATATGATAATCAACTATATATTTAGAATAGTTGTTAATGTAGAGATGTGCTGTACGCGGAGGGCTGCTAATTGTTGTATGAGAGTGTAATTTTATGTGAATATTCTACATATTATTTTGTAAATTATGTATTAGTGTCTGCCTACTTGTATCTTACGTGTCTATACGTAACATATATAATTTGCAATATGTTCTGTTGTTTCTTTCACAAATGACTTTGATAACTTTGAATGTAAGATCTCACTATCAGCATTATTTAGCTTGCTTTCACACATCCATCCTTTATCACTGCGTACTAAAGTGAGTTTATTTTCTCCTGAGAAACACGCAGATATTTAACCCTGAATATATACCCATATTTCTTCAACCTCATTTATGTTCTTATTAAATTGATCCATTCGCCTCTGAAGCCAATTACCACTTATAAAACACAACGGTGTAGCAAAATGGAGTTTATAGCTATACAGACGATATGCTCCGTAGCTAGCACTTTCTCGAAACAAAAAAACAAATCGAAAACCTAGAGCGTGACACTCGATGAAAAAAATCTATTCTCCACTCGACTTTCTTTATCGTCTGTAACTTGGGAGAGGATCAAAAATTAAGGAGTAAAATTCAAGAATACATTACGCCATATGCAATGGTACTGATAATTTCAGGACATATGAGTTTACTCATTAGGAGAGTCTACGTTTAATTCACTAAATAGTGTTTGTGTTTAGAGCCTTATCCTTATCCAAAAACTATATATATAGGCGTTTAACTACCATTACTGTGATGTGACTTCCGTTTATTTTACAGAGGTATATCTCCTTCCCAGGAAAATGAGGGTAAACGAAAAGCTTTTGAAATAGCTTATGTTAAACCTAATGAGAAGACATTGGTGTTAATGTCAGTTATTGGAAGATAGTCGACTGGAGAACGAAAAAGTCTAAATAATCGGTACTCAGAGAAATTCCTGTGATTTGATATGCGGACATATTTGCAATGAGTTATGAGTTAACTGATGATAAAAATGTTGCAGAATAGAAATATATGGAAGTACTCAGTGAAATAAAGATTTTCAGCTGTTTTACTTTTAAGGGAATAGTGAGTGTTGTATACACATGTTCATCATACATGTATCTCTCACATAAATCAAATATCAAATCGTAAGGCCGTGAAATAAGAAATAATGTTTGAATTTCAGTTGAAATAAAAAAATTCAGTTGAATAATTTATAAAGATTAAGATAGTCGTATAAAATGATATGAATCGTTCAGCTATACACTTCGTGTTCTGTATGTACCAATAATTTACGGTATCTTCTCCGCAAACCAAACTAGCTTACTCAGCAACGTAGGTGGGAGCGTGAGCGGGTACACCATTGAATCAAACTTTTTTTCCACCCTTATAAGCGCACTTGAATCACGTATTGCATTTTTACGAAGGTGACAGACAATTCGATACGGGCCACGAGAGTGGGCCTCAAGGTTTTTCGAGTTTAGTCACACTTTCGTCCACACAACTGAAACAGTTCTTTCTTTTCCCCAGAGGCCGAGCATCTTTCGCGGAGGTTGCCGAGAAAGATGAAGAGCTGTGCGCATCGCTACTGGATCCGTGGGAGTATAAGCAAGGTCTCCAGTTGAAGGAAGCCTCAGCTGAAGACCCCGCCCCTCTGAGATATCAGTCTTATTCGGAAATCTCCGCTCGGCGATACAATGGTTTTCGCAGTAGGTGTATGCAGAGACGACTCATACTGCTCAGGGCGTGGGAATCGTTGAAAATGAGAAAAATTCAAATTAACGTTTCGACGTCGCATGGGAAGGGTGTGAAGGTGAGTAATAATTAGGAGTATCAACAGCTAACGCCCTGGATTGAGAACGGGTGCGGCACCTTCAGAAGTAAAGTCGGCGGGTCATGAAGTAATATCTCTCAGGGATAATAAAGGGAATGAAAGATGCCAAATTTTATAAAAAAAACTCTTAATAAAAATATTCGTAACGAAAGCAAGGAATGGAGTGGATAACGAGTGTTTAAATCCATATAAACATGAAATCATGATAAATAAAGAGAGCATAATTTAGTAAACATTTCACTAACTTGAGATGTGCATTTAAAAGCTAAAATAACCCAAAAGTGGAGTAGAATTGGATAGTTAAGCAACAATATAGAAAAAACTCCAATATTGTTGATGGTTTTTGGAGTTTTTACAATATTTATTAACCCAAAAGCAAAGCTGGGTCACTTCTGCCAAGAATCCTTGATTATGCCAATATTTCTACGAATGGCTATTCTTTGTATTCTTGGAAACTCTAGAAAAAAAATGGTTTTCTCCGGAGACAGAATCACAGAGGCACTGGGGATATTGTCCTTCCCACACTAACTCACAGCGATGAAAAGAAGAAAATATAACTTTTAAAAGCCAAAACATGCACTGCGTCCAAAAATTCAAAATAAAATATTAGAAAACATACCAAAAAACTCGAAGGCTCATTGTCTAGATACTATCTAATCTTTTCGAAGTATACAAGATTTTCATTTTATGAATTTATTTAGAACAACGCTATTAAATTCTCTCAGTAACCGAATATCTCAGAAAAATAGGCCTCAGGCTCTATCAAATGCACGAATATGTTTAGCAAGATTTCAAATCCAGGGAGTTTTAATAAGGTTGAAACGTTTCCTAATAATTCTGAATGTGGCAAATTTCTTGATCCGAAAGCTGTCCTTAAGAAATGAGAATCTTACGTCGAAGCTTCCCCTTTTATCTGCCGTCCCCGAATCTTGCATGCAAGGAAAAGAACCAACTTTCAATGAATTTTTATGGATGCAAGGAACTGTATTTCCTACAAATCACCACTTTGACTTCACAAAGATTCAGTTGCGACAGATTCCATTGAATGCACCACTGCAGCTTGGGCAAAAATCAATTTCTCTTCGACAGTTCTTTCTCACGATTGGTTCATAAACTACGACTTCAGTGGTCCTTTTCTATTATGAGATGAAATATTTGTCGTTTTCGATTAGTTTCTTAAGAATGATCTCCGTTATCTCTGCGGGATGCATATTGAACCACTGCGATTCTCGACCACGCACATACGATAAACAAGTCGCAAACTCCCACAACCGTGGTGGAGATCAGGTTTTCGGTTGGCAAAAAGAAACACAGGAGAAGTAACGAATGAAGTAGCTATAGCTTCTAAAGAACATAGCTGAAAATCTTTTTCTGCGACCGGTTAACACCTACATCATAAATTAATTCTTTAAGTATTTACTATGCCATAGAGAGCATATTTCGGCAAAGAGAAAATATGGCATAGAGAGAGGAAAAGGGAATGAGGAGAACAATGCCTAAAGGCTAGAAAAGAAATGTATATTTTCGGTTCCTAGAAAGTGTTCTCATTCAGCAACAAAAGCAGGAAACAGCAAACAAAATTACACTACAGTTTTCCAAAATTAGACTTGAAGCAAAATAACTTCAAAAGTAAATTTCACTTGGTGACACAAAAGGAGATATTGTTTTAAAAATACTCTTTCCCTGTTAATATCGAAAATAGAAATCGTAATCGTAACAAATGAAAACAGTTCCAATTGTTTTCAACATCTCCAGTTTCCTCGAAAGAACTTAGAGGGTTTTAAACTCCCTTCGAAAGCTTTTATAACATTTTCTCTAAAATTTACTACACGTTTATCCTTATTTACACCTACCTATAGCTAATAAAAATTACGTCTTTGTCATTGAGTGAATTAAAATCCAATTTTCAGTAGCAGTAAGAGGATCATCAACAAGAAATAAGTAAGAAATCACAACGCTCAAACTCATTAAAAAGAAAAACCAAAACAATGAAAACCTATCACGGTATTTAATGACTTAGGTTAAAACTAAAATCAACTTGTCTTTCTAATGCCTTCATTCGTAAGGTTTTGTCTATTGGGAAAAGAAGCTTATTGGTAAATCTGATTGGCAATGGAAGGACTTAAAAAAATAATCAAAGGTATATCTTCATCTGTTACGAGAAAATAGTTCCTGTGTTTAGGAAACGGAGAAGAGAAATTCTTGGCAAAATTATTTTTTTATTAAATTAGCATAAGATTTTCTAAAAAAAGAGTATGAGCATCCGCCTGGCAAGTGGGACATCCGGGTTTGAATCCCGGGTCCCGTCGACTTATTTCACGCACGCTTACCCAGGGGTTTTTCGTGTGTTTAACTTACCATTCCCGCTTCCCTAACCATTTCAATATCCTTATTCACAAAGAGCATTACTGGGTTTATGCATGCAAAAAAATTTAAATAAACATAAATCAGCCTTTAGGAGATTTATATCTCAGTTAAATGGAACCTCTCCCCTCAGACAAACTAGCGTTTTTTCACGTCTACTGAAAAACACTGTTTTCTTAGAATCCATGCACCTTTGAACGGCGAAATCCGAATGAAATCGAGTGTGCATTAATCTCTGCTTCAAGTAGACTTTTCGGCCGAGAGAGTTAACCCCGTCAGATCCGGTAATGGCTTTCAAAAATAAAGGATCTTTTTCACGTGTTCGCGGCACTCCCACCTTTTCTCCTCTCGGGAACCTAGTTTTTCCTCTCTCGGCGAAGACCTCGCCCTCATTTTATTCCTCTGATGGAATCCCATTTAAAAAACAAGAAAGTATATCGGAATACTCGCGAGGGCAAATCGATAAATTACTATTGTGGAAGAATTATGCAGAAAACAGTTTAATTTCCATGATAAGGTTGATGGAAATGAAAAAGGAATGGTTGAAAGGAGTTTATAATAAGCGCTTCTTAATCGCTACGATGTTGTGTTCCTTTCGTACACAGTACTTAGCAGATAGCTGCATCTGCCGAAGTTGCCTCTGTAATGGAAGATTTATCATATATGTGAGTGACAAACATTTAACGGTGAATAATGAGCGAATAAGGCCAATAACTAAATTATTTGAAAGGAGGATTACGAACCTATTGACTTTTATGATTCAAGCTTCCATAGAGCTAAAGACGAAGAACTAGACGTATCACTAGAAATACCTTGCCTACATATGGCGCAAGTTATTACTATAAAATTGAATTAAATATCCGCGCCACCTCAAAGGCATACGTACGAACCTCGACCCCCATAAGATAGAACCTGTAACGTTTCATCAAAATTCTCACGCTATTGTGACTAAGTGTGTATATGGTACATTACCTAAACAAAGCGGCAAGATACGTTTTAAGACAAAGTAATAACGCGGTAATTATGTCTTAGGTAACTGAGACGGGAAAATTCTCTTTTTTAACCCGTGAAAGCTAAGGAAATGTTGAAGCTGAATCATTCGTAATGAATGCTATGTCATTTCAGGAATTTATCCTGATTTTTTTTAGTTTCCTTTTTAAGGTGCTGTTTCAATCTACCCTTGAATTACTCAGCACCCTAAATTCAACGACACATTTCCAGAAATTAAGAGTTTGCAAGCATTACGATGCAACTATGATCTCCACCAATAAGATTAGCTGTATCATCTTCTTCGGACTCCTTAACTACTTACAGCTATCCTACTTAAGTTCCGATTGGTACATAAATAAAGTTAAGATAATATTACCCATCAAATTCACTCTAAAACATTGAACATTCACCAAGTGACTATGAGCTTTATGCATGGAGTATTTTTTTACAAATTCTACAGTTAAAAATACCGTAAAATTCTCTCCGTTAGTGGACTCCTTTGATGACACTCTCCGGGTTCGATACCTTCCAGAAATTTAATTCTAAATAATTTGACGCCAGAAAATGCAAGTAAAATATGGGTCACCAATAATGCATCATATCACTACTTATGATCGCTACTATCATCAGCTGACCTGATTAGTGAAAATGGGACAAGGGCTACAGACAGAGACACTAAATATCATAACTGACATTCTTTTACTGATTCCCGTTGATTAAGATCTAGTATCACTCAATAAATATGTCTAACCTCTCATAATTATCTTCAAATGATAATGAAACATAAAGTGATAAGTATAAAGGAAAATCGGTGTTGGGATAACTGATAATAAACTGAGGTTAGGTGTCAGAGAGGCCTATTGGCCAAACCTCGCCAAAAGGGTTGCATAAATAAATAAATACGAGCTAATTAAACAATTCAGTTATTAAAGATATCTCGTAAGAAATGCATTTAATAAAATCTTACGTAAAAATGAGGTGACAGACACAAATAAATTGCAACAAGCGGTACTAATTTAATATCAAATATAAGCTGTTTCCAGGGGGCTTCACGAAACAATGCAGAGAGCTTGACATGGCCAAGAGAAATGAAGATTATGTTACGAAAGTTTTCATTCCATAGTCACGTACTTGCACAAAAAATGAGGATCGCATGGCTAGCAGTTCTGTCGGTGCTTTTTTGACAAGAGGAAATTTTCTACTTTCTTTCAAGCGGCTCCTTTGGATTCCAGTTTCAGATTCCAGAGCGAGTTGCTCGTCTAACTTCCTCTTTCCAATCGAGCAGCATTTCTTTTGATTTCGGAGGTCCCTTTCCTTCCGTGTTAGGAGTTTTTTGTCGCCTCCCAGATAGTCAATCATCCGAGACGAAACACACACACGATAATGGTAACCGCAGCTGCATTATACTACAATGGAAATAAATTCTTGAGCGTAACCGGCCTACTTGTCGCAAAAAATAATAGGTAAGTTTTTATTCTCTTCGCTAAATGGTAGATACATAAAAAATCACAAAAGATATGAATCGATATTTCTTCAAAAGAATTGATTCTGGTCAAATTTAATAGAAAATTTTCCTACGCTTTCGAACTCTTAGTTATTTAAACCACCAGGATTGAGGTTCACTGGGAGAGGCATCGAAATTTGCGAATATTCAATATGTTTCAGTAACTACATGTTTGAACAATGTTGCACAGTGACATGGAGAAGCTGTGGACGCTTTATTATGAATCCTATTTATTTCCTGACCTATTACCACAGAAGGCTTCAGTCAGGAAAGCTAAGCTAAGCTTGTTATCTTGTTAAGGGACGTGAAGCAGAATGCATTACATTTTCCAATTTATGCCTAACACTCCGCTTTTACCAGAAGTCGTTTTAGGTCATAGATGAATTTTTTCCAGGTCATTGTATTCCGCATTGATGGTTAGCCGATCACGAGCCTTAAGTCCTAGATCGGTTTAATATTTTCATGCTCTTTAACCTTCCACGTACTTCCGAACAACTGTAGAATCTATGACTGATGGTAGTATTCCCTCAGAGGGACAGGAATTGAGTTGCTCCCCTGTTAGGGCGATATGTTACACCAACGAAAATATACTTACAAAATGAAAATTTTAGAAGAATAAGCGGTGGGAATTTATAGAGATGAAAACTCCAGACAATATTTGAAACTGACCGTAAAAAAGAAAAATTCTAAGATAAAGGAAAAAAATACGACTGAAAGAAATTTTCGCGCGGGAAAGAGCGCGAAAAAGCTTTTAGTTTCCAAACACGGAGAGTGAAAAGAATCGAGGTCTTGGTTTGCGGAAAATATTTCCAACTTTGCGAAGATTTTTAGGTCGACCCTTCTAGTAAAGCAGATTAAATAAACTTCACCAGGTGTTGCTTCCAATCATAGCCATACTTACATACGAATCATCTTATGATACACTAGGACAGTGTAAAGTCCTTTTGGGTCCAAGAAATCTTTTCTATGCAAAGAATATTACCATTAATAAAGATAATCATCGCCGCTGTTCACGTAAAGTGAAAACGGGAATAAAACAAAGGACAAAAGAAGGAAGTAAACCGCACGTAAGAACGGCATGAAAACATTATCGTAAAAACACCACTGTAAAGTTACACGAGAATATTTTATTTTGGCAATTATTTTTGACTCAGAAAGTCATCCTAATGCCTGATGATGACTCATTGAATCTAAACTAGTCGCCATAACTATACACCGAACATATTTTTGTGAAACATTATTATGTGATTTCTGCCACGTCTGATTTGTATTTTCACGAAAGTTATAGCTTCAAGCATCGATTATGAACTTCACGAATCCTCATGAAAGTAGATGAAGAAGCCTTTGAAAACGGTACCCCATCTTTGTAGATTGGTATTTAAGAAACTTCTAAGATCGTTCCAAAAACGCTCGTGAAACTGGAGGTCCAGCCCTTGACCTACATTGGCACACATTCCATCTTCCCTTAGCATTCACACTTTGTTGGAAGTATCCTGTTCGGCAGCAATTTTTTGTCTGCAGCATCACTTGAATGAGGGAAAAACAGGCCATCGAGGCAGAAAAAATGGACCCTTTCATTCACTCCAAAGTTATCAATCAAACCGAATACGTTGCTTTTCATACTTGACAGTTACTTTCACAGATTCCTCCGCAACGGATATGATTGTGGTTAGCGCGATGCCGTTATTAACCGATTTCTTCCACAAATACACCACATCCGTTGGAGGGAGTTCATAAAACATTAGCACGTGCCTGTAATTACCAATGCAGCATTTTACTGAAGAAGGGGTATGGTAGTAGCCTGCAGAACACAAAATTTCCAAAAACCTTCCCGTAAATGTGAAAACTGATATAAGAAACAAATAATAACGGGAATGAAACAGCTTCTCGGATCAGTAGATGCAATCATACTGAGGAAAACTGTAAATAAAAGAAAAGAGATGGCAAAAATCGGTGGTTCTTAATATTTGAAATGGAAGATATGGGTATACAAAATCGAGATTCGAGAATAATACGGAGGAAATAAAGAATCGAGTGAAAATAACATTAGCGATGAAGTAACGTGGACGTATTACGAATTCTAAAATGACAGTAGTGGTGAGAACTCCATGCTCTACTGAATCCTTCCCTGGAGACACACCATGTAGCCTAGATGGCGGTCAAGGTTTGCATGCAAAAGTCAACCTTCTCGCAATTATTGACATTCTACTCCAAAAAGCAAATCAAAAAATAAAACTTATTTCTCGGATAAATTACGAGCACTTCCGAACAAGTAATCATCCTTATTTTAGATCTACTAGTCAGTAAACACATCTTTTCCCAATAAATAACTTGACGATTATCATAGTTGAAATCAATGAACTAATTCATATCATCCTATAACTCTCGTCTTAGCCTTCCCTTCCGACATTTCCCTAACATCACCCTTTTAACAATACTTTCAATGTAAATTCGCTGAATTTTAACTGATTACTGGACATTAAAATCTCTCGAAAGTTCAAGGATACAATGCGAGGCAAAACCAGCAGTCGCAAACTTAAGAACTAGGTACCCTAGAGTTTTCCAGCTTTTGAACCAATAGTGAGCGCGAAAGTTCAACAATTGATTCCCACGAGATTCCGCGATGATATAAGAAGAAAACAGTCACAACCTCTACGTTCCTTGGAACCAGAGAAAAAGTTCACCATCCCGAATACATTCAGCACGGCCTCCTCCCACAACACACCCACTTTCCCCTTTCTTTCCTTCCACTCTATTCGGGTCTGTCGAAAAAGAGAGGAGACTGGCAGCTTTCTCGAGAGCTGCCGGCATCTTCTGAATCGAGGTCGGAGATTTCGCGTGGACGGTGAAAACCTCTTATTCCGCCTGCATCTCCGGCCGAGAGAGAAAAGTGAGGAAAGAGGAGATGCACGCGACTGAATCTCCAGCGGTCCTACCAGCTGCACCGTCCTTTGGGACCTGAATGAACAGTAACGGTCCAAATATTTTGGCGCACCGAAAGAGGATTGTTTCAGGCGTCCTCTTCAGTAAATATTTCGACATTCCATCAGTCCTAATCAGCGATTAAGCAGTATTGTTTTATAAAATGCAGGGACTCAGGGGGGTGAAAATGCATACTTGACCCTCTTCTCTGTAGCAGTATTTTCAAAAAGTGCTTCGACGGCTGAGGTCATTTAGTACACACGGCCCCCCACCAGGTATCCCTAATGCCCGATGCTTGATTTCTGTTATACTGTCAGACCGGACCTGCTCATGAATCTATAACGTTTTTTCATACCAATCCCATCCTTAGTTCCCGGAATAACACATTCATGTAACATACGCTAGCAAACCACTCTCCCATAGTAGCAATCTGCAATTTTTCCTCTTAAGTTCGACGCCCTTTCTCACTCCGAAAGGAGCAAGGCTTTATTTGGGACGGCGCTCGATTCCAGGAGGGATGACGTGTTATGAGAACTGCATGACGAGTGCCTTGAAGTTGACGCCGGCAAAGTCTTTACATTTTTCTCGGGTGGTTGCGCCGAGGGATACTTCGGGAAGCTGCTGCTCTTTTGAAAGTTGGTACTTTCAGCTCATTGTCGCTGACTATCGTACCAAGAGTGCATTTTTCCGAAGGTGAAACAAATCCAGGCAAAGGTCGCTGTCTCAGAGTCGTTTTTAGCGCCGTGAAAGATACGCCGTCTTCGAAAAGTTAGTTCTTGCGCTATTCAAGCTATCGTTTTGGTACTCTCATGCTGTTATTTTCTTGGTTAAGTTGTGGGAGTTTTTAAAAAAGTCTCATTTTAACCGACCTTAGGAAATCCATCATTATCTTTTATTTTCCGTTACATCATTCAGTAGCGTAAATAACTCTGCGCGCAATCAGCAAGCATTATAAAACGTTACAAGTAAAGAATAGCGCAGGTTAAAGAGAATGGATGATCAGTCTAGAAATTTCAAAGGAAATGAAAACGTCAGCTGTGTTTCAAATTCAGCAGATTATATAAAATATGAAATAATTTACATTATTATATGTTCATTCTTATGTATTAATGTTATTTTGTTATCTCGGGTACATTTTAAGTTAGATAAATTGATTTCAAATTTGAATATTATACTAGTAGTAGTTACTGCTATATTTTTAGATATTTTGCAAGTAAATGCATCTAGTAAGTCATATTCAAGTCCCTATTTTCTTGAATCTCAACTATATCAGGGCCAAATTCATTATTCATTCTGTATTATCTTACTCTGCCATCTTTTATTCTGAATGACAACTATGCTATGATACCTGAAAATGATACGTTTAAGCTACCTTTGATAAACATCGGTTACTTGTTCGCATATCTTCTCCAAAACTGCTGCCTTAAAATTATACAAAGATAAAAGGGTATACACCTATTAAGATGAGTTCGTTTGCGACGTATCTCGTTCATCAGACTTATGTAGCTTTGGAAAAACTGGTTTTTATGAAAACTTAATTTTAGGTTGGAGATGTAAAGGACTAAAGTAAAATCCAATAATAAGATTCGGCCAATCTTCAGCATTACGGGTTCGCCTAAGTCACCTTCTAAATACAACCTTTTAATTAAGAAACATTCTACAAATCTGGGTATGCTGATAACTATTGTCATGTAAATAATTCAAGAATGAAATGGGAATTATAACTAAATTCAAGCTTTTTATATCTCAAAAGATAACAACAACGGTAACCGGACGATTATCATAACGTACTTCATGTTTAAATGGCTGCACATTAACTTAATCAGATGCGCAAACCAAGAAGTCTGACTTCCTTTGATTCCCCCAGCCACTAACAACGCATCTATAGCGGAATCTTTGAGGGAAGGAAAGAAACGTGCAGAAAACATAAAAATGTAATAAAACTTGAAAAATAATGTATGAAAATTGTTCTTTAAGTATTAAGATATTCATTAAAATCTGTTTCAGTTGCCTTGATTCATTCTTAAGAAATAAATTTAAAAGTTAAGGATCCAAGAAGAAGAATTTTCACAAATGAAACAGGTAAAACAAAGAAAAATTCCTTGATGAAAAGGTAGTCTTATAGTTCACTGTTTCCTGTTTCAGAATCTATTTGCTGGGATGTGATCTAAAGATTCTATTGACTAATAAAATACTCAAGTATACTTGTTGACGAAGTCTACCCTTACGTAGAAAATTCGGATGAAATTTAGAACCTTCGTGCTTTTCATTTAATCCCAAATACCTTTAAGAAAGTTAGTAATTAAAATCAGACCTAATAGATGACGTAAGACCTAAAAGTAGATCTACTAAAATTTTAGGAAAGGGAGTAAGCCAACGGATATTTTTACAGACGGAATTTTGAGGCAAAACAGCAACAGGAAAGACTTAATTAAGAGAAATTTTATCTTGTGATTGATTTCGGTAATTGCTGATAGGGCACGAAACTCGATTTAAAGGATATTTACAACACAAGTCGAGCTTTCCCTTTTAGTTAGAAGGAGAAGAATTCAATTTCTCGATCTATAGATAGTTCGAAGAATACCTGCCAGCTATACGTCAGTTTTATCTTGAAATTCTGAAGCAGATATCTACATCGAAGAAAAATAGAATAAATACGGCGACGTAACCAGTACAGAATAAAAAAGGTATGTACATCAAAAAATAAAACGAGGGATGAAGGATGAAAACATAAACCCATGAGAAGAAATAGACCAGAAAAGTTGCCATTCACGCATTAAGCTCTCATTCTAGGATTAGAGGGAGAAGTATGTTTTCAAAAGGGAAAAGAACTCTGCAGATATGTAACGCCGTTCGGAGAGAAGATTTCTTCGTAAGCCTCCGATGCCTCTTAGGGAGGATCGGACGCACTAAACGAATGTGCTAACGGTTCGGCTTCTGCAGGGCATTCGCTCGTTCCCTCTCCTCATACTGCCTATTCTGCACGAGCTGTGGTGCTTATGTTCCCGCACCTCCTTTGCCTACCTCAACGCGCCTTGCGAGGAAGGGGAGTGGAAGTGATTCCGTATAATTCTGCGTCGATTCAGGAGTAGCGGCAACAACACTGCGCACGAAGCACACCCGATGCATAAGTCATTGTTTGGCCGAAGTTCGTGACTGAAAGAAACCTTAAAACAATAGGAAAACGTTCATCATAAGGAGAAAGAAAGGGAAATATTTCGCCATGTTGATACACACGTGTTTCTTCTATGGTAAATCAGATTTTCCTTTATCAAATACGACAACCGCGACAATGACGTGGGAGTGGGACACAGTGGGAGCTAAACAGGCTCGTGTCCCATTTGAAAATCTCCGATAGAAGAATCTACGCTTTATAAATTGTATATAGTTTATTCTTACACAGGTAAGCACGTGATAATTATTGTTCGGACAACCGCCTGATTTTGAGAATATGAAAAAATCCATAAAATATCTCAGAGAAATAATCCCCAAAAAAGTCTTCCTACATTAATTGCTAGGAAAAATAAAACAATCATTGTTCGGACAACCTCCCGAGTTTGAGAACGAAAAAATCCATGAAATATTTCAGAGAAACAATCCCAAAAAATTCTTCCTATATTCATGGCTAAGAAAAATAAAACAGCTAATACCTGCATATGTTACTGAGCAACATCTACGTTTTACAGGTGGATTATACTTGACGATTGACATCACATAGAGATTTTGCAGCGTATGAGAGAATGCTCTGGCAGCATATTTGGCGGTATGACAAACACGAATGAAAGCAATATTTACACCGTTTGGTAATTAAACATTCCGAAAATAGTCTCATTACCGCATATAGACAGTTAAGGTAAGACACAGAAAAGAGAAATAAATCCGCAATGCGCAGGTAATAAATATTATTTCGAGGATTTCCACACTGGCACAGGCACTAGAAGAATAAAAAGACCAGCCATGGGATGGAGTCTTAAGGATTTTATTGAGGAACGAACGTTTTATTGATAAGTGGAGAGAACATCTGATGTATTTAACGTATGTACCTTTTATGGTCACCGATAACTTACGGACCGTATTTGATGTGATGCGTGTTTCACCTCTGCATTAAGGACGACTCCCCTCTAAGGACGAATTTTTGTGGACGGTTAGTGTCCTTAGGAGAGAGGTTCCAAGGTTTACAGTTATATCATGTCTTTCAGGTAAAAAAAAATAGAGATGTGCTATCCAATTTAGGAAGTAATTCTAGCTTTTGAATTATAGAACCAGATCACGCAGTTCTTCTAATTAAAAGAAATGTTAGTTATATCGGAAAAGGTTCAAGATTGAGCCTAAACTCCCTATTTTACCTTTTATGGATGAAAAATTAGTGTTAAGTAATGAGTTCGAGTATTTTATTGCTTCCGCAGCTGGACACCCTTGGATTATCTCGATTTCTCAGTAAGGACCTGTATTTCATTGTTAAGTTCTCCTCTTTTCTTTTACACGGACGAGGAACGTGCTCTCTACGGATGTAAACATTGTTTCTCCATGCGCATTGTATTGGCCTAGATAAACTGAAGAGCATAAACTCTTACGAGAAGAAAATCCGGAACAAGGACATGCATCCGAACATCAGTAATTGAAGCTTTCGATATCAAAAAATTAAAACCTTCAATAACACTCTAACCGAAATTTTTACAGAGGGAACTGTTTTCCGACCAGATTTTCTCGGAGTTTTAGATCATAAGAGATATCACAAGTTCCCACAGAAATCAATGTTTCCTAGAACATCAGTATAAGGGAATTGGCAAATCCACCTAAATCTTTAAAATCACCTTAACTCACTTGATATGTTGGGCCTGATTTAGGACAGATAAACAGCAAACCACCACACAATTTCATCCAATATTTCAACAGTGTTAGTCATCACACTGTATGATTTCGATAGAGGGTTAAATATCGTTTATTTTAATTTTGCTATGCGTCTAGAACTATAATTACCACCTAATGATTCAACGTCTCCCTCTAATTTCAAAATAAGTATAAAATCCAACTGGGCAGATTCACAAAAACAACTAAACTCAAAAGCCAAAATGCGTTAATCTCGATTCTTATATAAACATCCGCAGAAAAAGAGAACACCGCGCAAACGAAACAGAGACGCACATCGGAGCGTAAGAGTTCTCGAGAACACACGTCCGCATTGCAATCCAATTGTACAAACACACTAAACAAAGCCCTGCCAATTTACCCTCTACTGCAGACGTCGAGTAATGAACTTACTCAGCTAAAAGCGTCCGCCCCTCGCGTGCAAAACAACCGGGCAGCAGTTCCTTCCGTGATATTGTATAGGAGGAGAGGGGGATATGACGGTTTATGTCTACAAAGCGGAAGAAGGTACAACGTCCTTGTCTTGTCAACAGCCGGCGCATAGGCTCACTCCATCACGTGCGGCGACCCCGAGAACGTGGCTGGAGGCCAACGGAGACCACAAAACTCGCGGAGAAAATTCTATTCGCGAACGGTTATTGGCGGCGCCCGAAACGCGCATTACTCATTTCTCACCCAAGCGTAAAGGACTTTGAGAAGGCAAAAATGAAGTGTAAGAGATGATGAAGACGAAAAACTTCCTTCGAGGAATGACATACGAATTGCCAAGGTTTTACGAATCAATTGAATACCTTATCGCTTATTTGCGAACAATGAAATTTACAAAAAAGGCATTCGTGATTCCGGAAGGAGATGCTACTATTCCAATAAAGAAATTCATTCATAATATGACTATATAGCAAGGCGAAAGAGAGAATTAAATGATTTTCCACGGGGGCGCCACTATTACTACTATTAGTAGTGCAATATTAAACTATTATACGCTGAAATTCAAATAATGAAGGACGTTGGATGTAAAAGCTACACAGAAATGAAGAGGAAGGCAGATAAACGTGAGGAATGGCGAGTTGCTGCAAACCAATCGATAGATTGAACACTGAGGAAGAATACGCTGAAATAAATAATCACTTTGCGGTGGATTTCCTTTTAGAAAACCATCTTCTATCAATTTAATATGAAAACTAAACTGCAATAAAATTCATTTGAAGAAATAAAATATTATTTTCGATTAAAAATAGAATAAAAATCGCAAAATAAATTTTAATTGAATCACAATCACTATGATTTTAAACATCATAAGTACTGAAGCAAACTTGAAAAGTAGCTCGATAAAACAAAAAGGTTGCACAGTTAACAACATGATCAAATATATCTGATTTGAGCACAAGAGCTAAAAATAAATCAGAAATAAGCCTTCGTTAATTAAAAATAATTATGCACGTTAATGAATGCTGTCCAATTGATGAAGCGAGAGAGCCGAGATTAAATTTATAGTTCGAGTAGAAAGTTTACATCAATCTTTCAGTAGTCAACTGGTAGACAGTAGCGACGACGAACCAAAAGAACGTAAATAAATATATAAATAGTGACAAAAACTCTGGTACGAGAACATTCAGTCATAGGCACACATTTATACCCAATTTTCTAAGAAGCCAAAGGGTAAGGGAATTTCACAATTGCAAGTTATCATCATAAGACAAGAATCTGAAAACTTATGACTCGACAGAACCACATGTATTCTTGATTTTAGTTAATAGATAGTTTTCCCAACGAGGACGGCTCACGGGAAAGTTTTAGGGGAAGAAACTTCAACGCGCGAAGCAATCTGAATATTTAGCGACAAAAGAAAGGACATCGAAAAAACTTGTCCTTCTGAATATTAGAATTAACAAAGAAAATGCTTGCCATTGAACCCTTGGAATTTTGATGATGAGTTCGACTTTGATTGATGAGACTCCAAAAGGAGAGATTGGCATCTGTAAGAGGAGATGGCCTTTAAAAATTTGGAAAAGAAATGACTTGACTTGACTTAATGCAGAAGGGCAAGGAAATGTGAAGGGCAATAATTTGTACGCAGATGATTCGAGACCTTTAGTCCTCGAAAGTCCTCTAAGCAATTTACCATTAGCCAAAATTGAGGCGACGCGGAATCCGCGAATCAATTAGTTTAAATGTGCAAAACACCCCTTCAATCACAACATTTACTTTTACTTGCATCAAGAAAATACATTTATCAACATCAATCAAATTCTATAGATCCTCATACCACCACAGGTATCACTGAACATCAGTCAAATCGGATCTGAAGGTGGATTCATATGAAATCTTTAGTAGGGTAATCGCACGTGAAAGCTAAAATTTTCATTGAACGTTAGATATTAATTCTTGTGAAAACCACTAATTTGAATCAAAAAACTACAGCAAGTAGTAAATAGATGATAATGTAATTCTAATTCAAATTTTAATAAATATTTCGGCCTTCCTCGTGATAAAAATGGCACTGCACTTTCATTGGGAGGGCAATCGTCATCTTTTCCCCTTGCCCCTTGAATCACTGGAACCAATTATCGCCAAATAATTACAGATATATTACCCAGCCTACCTTTACATCGTCTTTGAAAGATAATACATTCCTTTGGATCAGTGGCTTACCACCCAGCATCTCTCGCAGGAAATACCAAAAAGTCCTTCAGTTGATACAGCTAGGGACCATAAAATGCAAAGCTATCGCACCTCTTAGGGTATAAGAACCACAGGTTATGAACCGCCGCTCTTCATCAAAGGGATGAAACCTCCGTGAAGGAAGTAAGAGAAAACTCATCAGGGAGGTCAGATGGCGCGTATAAAACTTTCTGTTGGGCACAAAAGCCTGGACGGACGAGTCGGGAGGAGCGACACGACAAGGGGAGGATAGCAGTCGCATGCAACGTCAGCACCGTTCAACCGGTCCACTCTCTCCTGCGGAAGATGTCCCACGAGGGATGGGCAGAACGGGTGTGACGCTAAGGAAGGAGGAGGTTGTCTTTCTGGAACTGGAGGATGTGAAACGGGGGTGGGCACGAGATGATTCCCCTTCGACGACCTCCCTTCCGACGGATTGATTATCCTCACTCTCGCCCTCGATCTCCAAAAGGGACGCGTGCCCCTTTTCCTCGATGGTCTCACTATCGACTCTCCCCTTCTCGACCCTCGCTGTCCACCGCGAGAAAGTAAGAGGGAAGCTTCTGCAAAGGGGATGAGCGAAAAATCTCGGAGGGTAAAATTATACGCGCGGGGAAGATCGAAGAAAGTTCCTCCGATAAAGGTTACACACGTTTCACTTTTGGTGTAGTGCACGACCGCTGGAATGAAGAGATGCTCTTCGAAATGATACGCGAAAGTTACTCGCTAATTATACGGCAATTGCAGTTCGTCGGCAATCACTTCAATGGCTCGAGAGGTAAACCCGACGGAAAATAGTAAACAGTCATTCCCGTTTCATCTCTCATGTCATCAATGTCAAACGTCTCTTCAATGTCGTCTCTGAAGGTGGAGTGAATTACATGAAAGCTACTCTACCACACCGTGGTCTTATGTTTGTACCTTGGAATTTACCAATATGTTTCCACTTCTTGTGAAGAAGCTGTAAGGGTTGACTTCGAACATAAAATTCGTATGAATAAATACCTGATTATGGTATTATCTTTCTTTAACGTTAAAATTAAACGAAAAATAGAGGCATTGATAGATATACGAGCGTTAGATTAATCTTAAAACTGCGCTACCGAATAATTTATAAAATTCAAGAGAACACTAACAGATATGCACCAATATTTACTTAAAGCATTATAAATATCATGTCGCTTGTGGCTAAGATAATGCAACATTGACACCTTCCAGCTGATTTTGTTTGTCAAATGTTTAAATATAAATATTGACTACACGAGCTCCTTATAATGCGAATTAAATTCAAATAAAAGTTAATGTGCAACTAACGATTATTCTAAGTGGTTTAAAATTGTTCATCAAGGGAATTCAAAGGTTCTACTAAAAGCAATGTCACATATGCCAGGAGAAAGATAATTTAAGAAACGTAAGAAGATAAAATTCAACTGAAAACTTTGGGAAACTTTAGAATACATGTTGAAAATATCTTTTAACAGAACAGAGAGAGTGTAAAAACTGAAAATCGTTAGGGATGTATCTGACTCATCAAAATAATACATCTATTTTAAAAGTGTACCAGAACAAGTAAATAACCCGTTTCAGTGGCCGGAGGACATCCGACAGAACACCAGGTGCCACCGAATGAAAAGAAAGACTCGTCGAGCATTGAAATTTTCCAGGATATTTTTCGCTTGCTCACCGACGAAAGTTGTTTCTGTCTTTCAGTTCTACTTATAGCACCTAACGCAGAAGACATACTCCTATATAGAAGAATTGTGTATATAGAGAGAGACAAAAACATACGAAGTCGATGAATGAAAGAAATGCATCCTTGATAGTTATCGATATCAATCGGTTCTATTGATCAACCCTAGAATAAAGCAAGAAACTAAATAGTGAAACAATTCCTATTCAATTTCTGAATTTTTTTGAAAATAAGGCTTAAATTTACGTTAATAAAACACTCCAAGCACTTACCCTATTCTTTTCCTGATATATAACCCAGAAATACATATATAATTACTTTGACAGAGTTGTATTATACCTTGGTTCTGACTGTCAGAAAAAAAAGTGACAAATAGAAATGGCAAGCCTAACAACCAGTATTATGACCTAAAATTGACTTTAATTAATCTCCACTATTGGGCCCGGTATTATAATCTTTTCTTAGTGTTTAAGGGAGGATTATAGTTAATCTCCTATGCATATGATGGATTAACAAGGAGATTAACTACAATATTCACATTCATTCCAACGAAGCATTATACTCGTAATACGTCCCTAAGGAGGACATTAATTTAAGTCTATTTTAAGTCTACATTATAATACCGGATAAATATATAAATAGTTAGACGTTGAAAAGTTTCTCGCTAGATTCAAAGACAAACATTAATCCTAAGGATTCTATAAACTATTTAAACCAATTTTATCGGTGTGAAGACTTTCAAAGAGAACACCCAAGTTACATGTTTGATCCCAATCAATTTCAGCATTAACAAAAACAGCGCATTGCATGCAAATCTGTCATCAAGAATGCACATTTTAAATTAGGCGGCGTTACCTTAAGTTGAGAAGCTGGAGAGTGATGGCACAGTAAACACTAAAAATAACTCGCGGGAAAAGACCAACTTCTCATACATCGAGCATCACCAAATTTGAGTTTGCCATTCATAACAAAAATATCTAACAAAAAAGGGACATTCTATTGTGATTTATTTTTAGCCGAGCCTATTAAAATTCTGCAAGGCGTGAACGTGACGCAACAATGAAGTAAAAAACAAATATCACGACTTCCTTTGGAATTTCTCAAGTCCACATTTGAATTATTTTCTTCAGTTCTAATAAAACGTGAAACAATAGCTCCTCCGACGTACATACTCCGGCGATTGGGTACGTCTTTTGATGATGCCGCCGCTTTAAAGCGCATGACTCGGAGGAAAGGTTCAAAGAACGTACCAAATCGCGTGCCCAAGGCGATGAAAGCTGTTGCTGCCGACTCGGAAAAATTTTTCCCCGAGTGATATGGCATAAACCTCCGACTTTCCATCTGTATATCGCCACCGTAATAAACGTGTTCGGCTCGCACCTAATAACACTGCGGAAGGAACTCTTCACATTTTTCCATCACGGGAAAGGAAAATGATTTCTATTTTTATTTGGAGGCGGAAAATGAAACTTCCTTTCGCATGATTCCCGAGTGAATTTTGATTAACAGCAAAAAAATCTCGCGGATACTTTAACCTGAGGTAATATGGGTAATAATGATACCAGAAATAATTATTTTCTAAAAGCCTGAACTATCGGAGATAGTAGAAAGAGGAATTCAGCATCAATAATATCAAATAACACAGAAAACTGTTCCTGGTTTAAATTTTTCCCCTCATTACCTTTGGTAATCTTGGTGAAAGCGGAAGGGGTAAAATTCACAATTACTCCTTTTAGGAAAACCTACTACATCCATTTAGAACTAACAATAAGACCAATTATTGAACGTTAAAAATGGCAGCGAACGTATAGTGTAGCGAATGCTGATTTCACCCTGTGATTATGTTTTCATAACGGAATAAACCAGTCAAATAAATAAATAAACGATACTGGTGACAGTAAACTTGAAATTCGTCGGTCCACATTTTCAATAAAATGAGACTGTTTTGTTAAAACTGAATTCAAATACAATGATCATCACTAACCTTTCTTAAATTATTCCAATCACTAAGATAGTGGCTGCCTAGTATGTAGTGAAACCCCGCAGGTACAAAGTTTTTTCTTAGATAACCGCTCTCGATTTACCTCCAATTTGATATATGTTGACCTAGAGCGTGATGATGTGATAATAATGATTCGATTGTTTAGCTACAAAACAAGTTTTGAGGAGCCACCCGGCAATTGGAATATTCGAGATTGTGTCCCGGTCTC
This sequence comes from Ladona fulva, assembly GCA_000376725.2. NCBI lineage: Eukaryota > Metazoa > Arthropoda > Insecta > Odonata > Libellulidae > Ladona > Ladona fulva. Next base: position 791,048 of record KZ308123.1, on the reverse strand, counting down.
GAACGACTTTTCCCGCGTTCATTTATCCTTTGGGTACTCATGAATCTTAATAAATGTAAAGTCGAAAGCCGCATTAAAGTCGAAAGTTGGCCAATTAGGAAACAGGCCACAGAAAACATAAATCAGCATGAACGTAAGAAAAAAAAACAGGGTAAACCAAGCCCCCTGTCGTAGACATTTTCTCTCGCCTTGTGCAACCACCGATTAAATGCAGACGGAGTAGGTCTCAATCCAAGCGTCAGAAACTGCACACCGTTTTAGGAAAACTCTCCGGACCGAAATGAAAGTGATCAAGTGCATATCTCCTTGACGACGCGCCGGCGGTTGCCTTGACGTCTTTTTTGTTTTATTCCTCTGAAATAAAAAATAATCCCTCTCGCGACCTCCTTACGCTGTATTTATGAACTAGAGACGACTTCCACCTGCCTCCACTTTGGTAAATACATCCAGTCTCATTTCATCTTTCTCCCAATACACTTTCCCTCCCTCATCACAGCGCTGAAACAGGACAAAAAACACGCTTATAAAAATATGAACACCGAACGACCTTTTCCGATGAAAAAAGAGCCACAAAATTTTGCACTCGATTGGTCCTCTGATATATCTTCCTTCTTCCGGGTTACAAATTATTTCCTGAAAATAAAAGTGGTAAAATAGGCTCTGTGTTGTTGCGGATACCCTCTCCAGAAAGGGAAGGGATGGTACGCGAGGAGATATATTTGAAATTTCAGAGAAAGAGAGCGGTAACTTTCGAAATATGAAAAGAATGGGATTCCTAGTTTCTAAATTTTGAGACTAATGGAGAGAACTTGGAAGAAAAGGAAAGGGAGAAAACTGACATAAATACGACTGCCCTGTTTTCAATGATTTGGTCGGTACAAGGATATCAAATCAACAATACCGATACACTCAGATGCTAACCACAACTTTAAAAGTCTGCTTGAGAAGCTGGTTGTTGTCCAAAGCTGGCAGAAAACATTGCCGATTGATGTATCGTAATAGGTTAATTTATACTGCGGGTGCACCTCATTTCACGAATCCCCGAACTTTCCGAATCAACCCCTAGAAAAACCCAAGTAAATCATACTTCTAATGAGCGCTATTGAAAAAAGAAACGTCGGACGGAAACATTTTCCGGTTTATTGCATGGTAGGAAGCGGCTGAAAATGTTCGATAGATGAAGTTAATGTATCGAACTGAATACGCATACGCGCAGGCATTGTCCACAAAGACGCGGAGGCATTTTTGGTGTTCTGGACAGTGTTGCTTAGCCTTCCTTCACTCACTGATTGACGAATTTAATTAATTGTTTGAAATACATTGTAAAGAAATTTTGAAATCGTACCGCAAATATATTCAATGCACCGTTCTTTCTAAGCAATTGTGCCTTTTACTTTACACTTTACGACCTCTAGCTTAAGAACAAACGTTGAGTGCGAATGAATTCATGAAGCGACGCATTCTAGTCTCATCATACGTATTAATCAACATTATACGTGTTGGCATAAATTCTTAAAAATACCCGAAAAATACAAATTAAATAAATAGTAAATACCATTGGTTCTCTATATATCAATTCTCAATGAGAACCTAAATAAACCTACCTAAATTTTCCCATATTTGATCCGCTCTTATAAAACTATAATACAAGAAAATAACTCAAAAACGGTGAAACTTAACGTGAGGGTTCCAGGAAACATTTAAAGAGACGAAAAATCCATCAAAACGAGGAAACAGACTCAATCGTCTAAAGATATTGTTACAAAGGAAATACATGCTAACGAAACAGACTACTTACGTAAAACCCTCACGTCTGTTAAAAAACTTCCGAACGTAATTATGACTAACACACATTATGAGAACCGCGGCATTTCATTAGAAATTTCTTCACGGCTGAGCGCACGAGGAAAGGCATGTCCCAGAAGAACCACCAAAGAATATCCTCGTCAAAATTCACAGTTCAACCGCATGTTATTAGTTAAAGGTATCGGTAAGGAGCTCGTATTCCTACGCACAGCAAATCTTACATCTTAAATCAAAATGTCTAAAATTTTATTGAATAAAACCGATGTACTTACTTCCAAACATTATTATTTCTTCAAGCAGTAGTAGTTAAACATGCGGGACGTTATATTAAGGTACTGACTCTAATTTACATAACGCTAGAGTAAACTAGCCGATACAATAAAAATTCTGTCAGAGATTTTATATCGGCCGCTAGTGGCTTCTTGGTAGAGACCTCTAGCTATAACACTTTCATTCAAGGATAAACGGAAGTGAAAAATGAAGCGGAATTCCACCCCAGAAAGTGGAAGGTTCGATTCCCAGAAACTTTAATATTTTTACTTCTGTTTATTCTTAATGCACGCCTTCTCTCGTTGTTGAGTATAAACCCTTTACTGTGACACTTTAATTCAATCGAATATCATCAGGACTTTCCAAAGAGTCATACCGATCATTTTAATCCCTTCCCTGGGAAATTTTTTGAATATGTTGGACTAAGAAAAATCTATTTTATTTGTTAATTTGTGTGCTTATACTTAACTTAGAACGAAAAGAAAGTCTTCTTTTTCCACTTCAACTTTTATATAATATTATGATTCATTTCTTGTTTCCTTAAATTTTCACCTGTTTTATGTGAATACGCACGTTAGGTAACACAATATAGACGCATAAATGGAACGCAGATAAAAGAAAGCATACTAGACACGCCTAATGCGCTCGACAACTTAACTGAGATATCTTTTTGAAAAAATGGCCAAAAAAGCAGAAAATCCTAAATACGGGATACTTCGGGACTGGACTAGATTTTAAACCACTCTTCTACGAGATATCTCGAGTGCGTCGAAGTGGTTAAATATACATACGTTTACCATTCTCAGTATTTCTACCGTTTGATTTGTATGACATTCCCCGTTAGAAATGGAGTAAATAAAAGCTGAAACCAATCTGATACGCTTTCAACTGCCTCTAGGAGGCATGTTGAAGGGAGAGGACTAGTTCTGCCAGATTAGGAGACGTCGGCGATTTAGCGTTGTGAATCTTCGTCGCAATCCGTTGATGTTACGACTTAGGCAGTGGCGGCTGAACATCAGCGAGGGAGAGAATTATACGACCTCCGACGAAATCCTTTTTCATCCGATTTCGCGCCGTTATCTGAACTCACGGCGCGAAAGCAGGTTGGGTGGGATATTTTTGGCCGCGAGGAAGGAACAACTACGGGAGATTGCGCTTTCAATCGCCTAACAGTAGGGACTAGCAAACAGCATTAGTTTTTTGCAAACCGGGTGAATCAGCAAAATAGAGAATTACATAAATGAAATTGATTGAGCGGAAAATCCGCTGCTTCTGTTCGATATCGATGATATTGCCTCCCAGATACACAGGTTACACCGCGCAGTTGGTTCTGCAGTCCGCAGTTGGCTCACGAAACCTATTCAGTTTGCAGCGAGGGAAGAAGACCGTTCCGCTTAATTATAGACGGGTCGTCACGATCAAAGAAGTAAGGTTCATTTTTACTCAGTTTTTAGAATGGCTCCATGGACCTCCTTCACGATCCTCCACGACTGAGTAGCGATTGAACCATCATTTCTTTTAAGAGAAAAGATAAATAAGAGATAACATGGCACATAGCTTTGCGCTATGCGAACAAAATACCTAATTTCCAAGAACAAAATGAAATTTTATTTTTCAAATTAAATGAGAAAATTCATGCTTGCCACTTCCAGTCGTATTTTTAGAAGTAAAGATCATTAACGGGAAAAGCTACATTTTCCATCTATGCAATGTTTCGGCATTGCAAACCTCTACCGCTCACTGCAATGAAATTAATGTAAGAAGACGAAATATGCTGCAGAAAATGTATAGCTGTGAGAATAATTAGATTATGATTTTAATATTTAGGCAAAGATGAAGTTGTCTCACATTGAAGAAGGAAAGTTCTTTTGAGTTTTTGCTAACCGATGCATATACATGTAATGATGTAACATACACGCAACCCAGCTCTTACCGCGTTAGTATTAAGGAATTTTGCTCTGACTGAAATAAGGTATATCAATTTTGCTTTATAAACCGACGCTTCCTTCTTGATTTAATATTCATAGAATTTCATTTTTCAACCGAATTAACAACTAATGAGAAATGTACATTAATACAGTTTTATTTCAGTTTTAGTGTAGTCGGTGAACCGTACGAGCGGAGCTCATGGTAAACAAGAAAAATCACCGCAGGAACAAGCTAAACAGATTTAAAAAACATTGGCACAGATATAGCATCGACGACTTAGATAGAGATGTTAGCACAAGGTCGCAGAGGTCCATCGGAGTCATCGTTTTTCCTGTTTATCTTACGTGACGGAAGACCATAATCATCCACCAACAGTGCTTCCATCATTCGAATTCCAGTGTTATCCATGAGATAATTAATCGAACACGTCATCTAATTACTATAGACAGGTCTACCCTTCACGGAAAGCCATTGATCTTTTAATTTGATTCCAAACCTCCTAAAAGCTACATCAAAATTTTCGCTCCAAGGCTGCGTCCGTTAAAAATTTCTTACGCCTACCCAGACTTTCAAGTCTCGAGGACATCTACTTGGATGCGATACAAAACAATCGACCACCTCGTTACATACGCGAAGCGGGAAAAAAATTGAAAGAAGCGAGACTCACGTAGACCCGCACGTGACAACAGCTATGGTACGGCAAGACGTGAATAAATCTCCGAACCCCATGAATTCCGATCCATACGGCCTTCGCGGCAGCCCAGTCGTCTTGGACCACTGTCCCGGAGGGTAGTACCTAAACCTCAATTAAATATCCATCTTTCCTCTTCGGACCACCCAAGAGGAGCGCCCCTAAGATAGTTGGATCGCTTCCTCCCGATTCTTTGGCCCCTTACAGGCGTCAACCTCGTTCGACATTCGAGCGGAATGTCATGATGTAACAAGGAATCCAAGTCGAATGAGAAGGGGAAAACGCTGACCAACGCCCACTCGAGCCCGAATCAAAACAAAAATTACTGCTAACGCTGCTTCAGAGCACGCTGCCGGACAAGGGTATAAAGAAGAGCGTTTGGGAGGGGCCCAAAACGTGATATCTGGGCGGGGTTATTGAGGCAGTCCATGGCCAGAGATTATCATCTGAACGACTATGCCACAAAGGTACCTTTTTATGAAATCGTTTCCCGAATACATGCCTTCTTCTTTTCCGAACACACATTTTGCCTCAGCAGTACCTATAACAGTCTACAATTCATGTTTTTAGGGCATGAACGACCCCGTATAAGGATTACGAGAACGAAATACACGATTGGTTGGCTGCTTAGCTGGGCACTAATTACACGTAGCCTTAGATTTTTGAGTTATACCGAAATGAACCGAAGCAGAAAGAAATGGTTGGAGTGAATGGCGTATAATTACTGTTCATATATTATAGAAAATATCGTTCAAACACATTAAATAATTTATTATTCATAAGACAATAGGAACCAATTCCGAAAATTTACCAATTAAGGAGATTATCGACCAAAACTAAATTTAATGCTTCTAGAATAAGAAACCATCACGCACTATTAGAAAATGAAGTGCATTTTAAAGGAACTATAATATCATTATTTCATGGACGTAAGAAAACGCACGGCGTGGATGGTATCCTCTTGAAACATGTTTCAGGATGGTGTAAGTGTAATACTAGTGTTGTGCTCGTATGGTGGAGGGTATGAGGTTCAAACCAGCCTTCGGGCTAATGACTGTACAGACAGACATCCTGGATCTAAGAAAGATTACTTCATATTCTCCCCTTGCATATTTGCAATTATTATTTCCATCGTTTAATAAGCTAGTGAATTGCATTGACAATACAGCTACGTATTTCATGTACCTCTGCTTGAGAGGATAAATATTTTGAATTATTAGTACCATCTTTTTAATAAAAAAATATAATATGTATGAAACGAATGATTAGATTAATTCCCATACAGTCGGGAGAGACAAAGAAACAGCAAACATTCGTCGCACTCTTTCAGAAAATGGCCTTGATGCGAAAAATTTACCAAGACCTTCACGGAAAAACCTATAATACATCGGAATTTTGATTAAACTTATATCTTTATGGACGATAAACTCCGCGAATAAAATTTCAGTATCAACCTGCTTCCAGACTATCCATTAGAGAGTTTGCACAGGTAGGTGAAAACAACGTGAGCAAGAAAGACTAAACGATTGGCATGACTGGGGAGTTTACTTCCACCATGATACGGAAAATTGCGCTCGGAGCGTAAAATGTGGCTCCGTTCCTTTAATACGCATCCCTTTGTAAAATCTTCCATCTCTGATTTGTTTACTCGAATTAAAATTTCTATTTTACTTTCCAGTTACATTCCTCCAATTTTCCTGCTCTTGAATAAACCATAACTTTGAATCATGCCTTTTCATACGAAACTGTGGAAGTTAATGTGTGCTCCAGATACAAAATTGAAGGAGCTAAAAGATCAATTAAATTGACATTCATATCATTTATATACTTTGCTTAAGTAATTTCGCGAAAGTAAGCTTATAAGGCGATCAGATTTTTTTTATACTACGCTTATATGGCGATGAGTTTTCCCCTCTTTTGTATCCTAGGTATGAAACGGAACAAAGGGAAGAAACCCATTGTTAATCTGAAAAACCTAATGCGAGATTTATCTTATCATACTGAATAAATTGATAAATATAATTTTAATTACAATTTAGTCTTCCATGCGATATGAATAATTCCTTGCATATTATGAGAGTTAATAAAATAAATTATGTGATCCTTGAAAAATTTCCGCGATGACGCTCCGATACCCTCCTTAGTAGTAAACGGCAAGAGAATTAGACTTTTTATATTTTTATGCATAATCTTTGATCGTTGGATTTAATTCCCAATATTAATTACTACCGTCTTTAATACTCACTATCATAGATTTATTATAATTAGATTTAGCATAATTTAGAACATTAACAAGTGTATTTTATCCCTACTGTCGCGGATTTTTCCATCTTCTTGTGTGTTTCTTGCAACGTAGGTTTACACACTACCAACCTTCAGCTGTAGAGATTTTTCTCCAAACAACAAATCTTTTATCAGTACGTTTCCTCATTCTTATTCAAAATCTTTATCTGCATAATCTTTATTTGATGTTTGGCTAGGTGGAAGAGAAGCTCACCGGACCTAACCTCACAATAAAGGGTCGAATAATAATGATAGATCTTAGCCGTGTATGTCGTAATGTCAAATACATACCTTAGAGAGCGTACAGGAGTTATACTGACTCAAATATATCTAAATGAATCATCCAACTGCCACCTAAAAAGCCACAGTATTTGGTGACAACCCAAAAATATCGAACTAAAATTTTAATATGGGCACGATCGTTTTAAAAGCGCCGGGCATAGCGATAAGAAATTAAAATTACATGAAGTGTGTACTCTGCCCACAAAAGAAAAACCGGTTGGCAAACTTATTTTATTTAAATTTAGCTCGATCTCGATGCAAACTGGGAAGTGGGAAGAGTTTCGGTTCCCGGTGTGAGAATCGAGGCGTAGCCCCGAGTCTATTTGAATGGGCGCTGAGAATCCCTCCTTCCCACGTATTTCTCCACCGTGCGGCGCTGGTGTTGTTTGGGCCGCCGGACAATGCCTTCCTCCACTTCCGCTCCCTTCGAAAGCTATGACGCCATCTGTTCGTTAGCCGAGCATGGAAACGGATTATTCCCTGAGGACGAAATAAAAAGGAATGGAAGGTGCTATAATGAAAGGATGGATCTGTCCGAATTTTACGAAACCGTATAGAATTTTTTTCCGGCGTTTTCTTCTTTCGGGATATTTTCTATTTCACGTTTTTTGCGAGGACGCCCGGTAATTTCGTGACCTCAGAATTGAGCGGATTCTTCCAAACTTCCGGTGGATACCAGACTGAGAACGTGAAGTAATTTCTTCAGACTGGAACGATGACTGAGAGGAAACCATAATGGAAAATAGCAGAAAAGTAATATTAAAAATAAAGTATATAATTTCTCCGGTGAAACCAAAACATGTGCTCTCGGTAGGTAAGCGGTCCGAGTAAAATAAAATTCTTTCCATTATTTAGATAATGTTTATTGTCTGAATTGAAGCCATAGTTTATAAGTCATAATAATGTATAATTTAGAATAGATAGCCTGAAGGTCTGTCTGACATGAAAAATTACGCAAAAACTGTGAATCACAATAAACTATTATTTTTCCAAATTTAAATTTAATTTTATGGTTGTAATTATCTTAATTATTTGACTCTTCCATCAAAACATTACTTCGCTAATATTCCACGATCAAGCCTATTGTGACTAAATTTGAAGAACAACTTTCCATATGAAAACATTTCGCAACTATTTTATGGTAACGTTTTCCATGAAAATGAATCAAATACAGATGGATAACTTTTGATAAGTTCAATTTTTGGATATTTACAACATTTCATAGCTTATTCTTAATCGATAAACGTGTCCGTATAAGAAAAATCACCTCTCAAATGCATGTGAAGTCATGAATCTTGTCGAGGTTCATCATTGGGTTCGTAATATCAAATTACTAATACTCGAGCAAATTCCACGAAAGGATGTGAGTATAGACACACAAACCTGTCCCTGCAAACAATGCAGTCATCATGTCCTTTACAATGGATAAACAACAACTTTGTATTTGATTTGCTGCTCCTGATGACGACTTAGTAAGCTCTACTCGGCTTTGTCAACATTCTTTCGTATACTTGTAAAATTTTGCATTCGTAAAAATTTTGTTCTTGATGAAATATTCATCCTGATGAGGTATCAATACTACAATTGTAATGGCAATGAAGTTTACTTCACTTTGGAAATAATTAAACAGATATTTGAAAAGTGCAGATAGGGAAACCTTATTTCCTTGTTCTATTTGATTTTCAAAGATAAAATACGTATATTATGCAACTTAGCATAGTGACGAAACAAATTTGGAGCAAAGAAGACACATTAGTACCAATAAAAGAGTTGATACAGCCTCGATAAAAACGCCATTCCACACTTATGAGAAGTCTTAGTTTAGCCTCAGATCAGCTAAACTATCGGCTATTAGTTCTTAAACTTTAAGTAGTTGCGGACCCCCTGTAGCTCATTTTTTTTGTTTCGCAGACCATGTTGTGCTTTCTATGCATATTAATTTTTTATTATTAATTGATTACACTATTAAGTTGATAGCAATTATTAAAAACTTAGTATTAAAATAATTTGATAAACTTAACAGACAAACAACAAAATTGCAGAAAATATCAAGATAGAAAACTTCGTTAATTAAGATGAACATTTATTAACAGAGACTCATTCGGATTATTTCACAGACCTACAGTTTAAGAAACGCTGGTCTAGATTATCGGATATAAATAAAGATAGTAGGGATCGACATTTGCAATGGAACATTAACTTTTATTTTCTATGAACCCTTTACGTTAAAATGTTCAATAGAGGGGAATTGCGTGCAAACAGGCGAAACCACACGAGTTTCCCCTCATTCTTGGCTCTGAGTGATGAGGAAGATTAGATCCCTTTTAAATGAACGGTTTATTTGACGCGAAGTGAAAAAAACAATCTCAGCAGCCATCTTGTCGGTCCAAATTCTCATCCGAAACGGTTCCCGTGGTCACCGAGGCAACGGTTAACGTCGTAGCAGCAGCGACGTGCCTATTTGGCATCAAATGACCTATTTCGTCTCCGCCCCATCCAGGAATCAATGCTCCGGCAGCATGATCGGTATCAAGTGAAACTGTAATCTTACGAAAAATCCATCCCAGAATGCTGAAAAAATTGTGTATTAGGCGAGGAATGAGTCGATTACACGCAAAAGCAGTGCGAAATAATTTTATAAATGTAAAGTAGTCGCCAATACGGGGTAGGGATACCAAACACTTCATAAAAGAAATTTCGGTGTCTGAGATTTATTTAGAAGAATTCGAATTCTATTATCTGAAATATTGACAATGAAATAAAGACGAAATAATATATATCCTCCGATGGCAACGATAAGCTAATTGACAACGATAATCAAAACAAAATACAACCAACAACCATTAGTTCCAAGGGAGATTAATGCAAGATTTTTGCAATTAGGACAACTAATTCAAGAAATTTAATAATTGATTTCTTAAGATTGAATTGAAAGCCCTACAACTATTTTCCATAAATCTCAGAGCATGAATCATAAAGGTAAAAATTTCCAACTAAAATGCACGATAAATAAGATTCCGCAACTTATCATGCACGGAAATAATTCTGAAACTATTATTTTCTTAAAGTCGGAATACAATGGGTTTCCATCAAAAGATTTACATAGAGGGTAGAACTGACTTCGCTCCTTCGTTAAAATACGACACCACCGAAAATAAACTTATACGCTTCATTAAAGCAGCTGCATAACCTACAGCTAAGATGGAGAGTTATGTACACATCAGGACAGTTGAATCATGAGGCACGTTTGAACATTTTGGAGATATGGCATTACACACCGAGAGACGCAAAAGAAGCCTCAGACTCTGCGATCTTGGGAGACGAACCGAGGATGATTTCGCATGCGTTTAAGTGAGGCATATTATGATAATTAACGCAAACATCCTCGAAGTGGGCGTTATCCAAACCAGTGAGCTTACGGTAAGAAGTGCCAGACGGTTGCTCAAATCCCTCCCCATAAAACCGGTTCGTATGAAAGCCATGCAAGAAACAGTATGCCACATTTGCTTTATATTCCAAAAACTCAATTAACATGTGTTCAGATAACTGCTTGTCTTATTCATTTCAACGGTTGAGGCGGCAAGATATCTTTCGTGCGCGTCCACTAACTTAAATAAGGCTCTCAGAAATTTACGCTTCAGCCAACAAATTGTTAGCTACAGCAACCATTCCGATACAGTTAACCGTGAATTAATTGTAGGTGCTCGTGGATAGAATGCTGCATTAAGACATGAATCGTGGCGTACAATGCTTCTTCGACTGATTAGCACTGGTTGAACACATTACAGGTCACCAGGTATATGTTGCTTTCCGAAAAAGGAAAAAATAGGCCGATTGAATGGTTATTTTGTACCTTAAACCAAGAACAAAAACTTCCTAAAGTGATCGAAATATAGAAATAGTGTAGCTTTAAATGAAATTTGCCCCTCTCATTACGTTTAAGGTTGAACAGCTTTCCTAAGAAAGGATTATAACTATAATCACGAGGAACCACGGAAATAAGTGGAGGGGCATTCGCCTTCCCATTTGATGACTTTCAAATACTTGTAATTTGCCTTATGTTTGACGAGGAGCTTTAATTAAAATCCGATGTTAATTATGAAATTAATAATAATAATTTATAACCAGTGTTTCTAAAATCGCATTTAACACGCAAAATGGCATTTTTGTTCATCTCAACTGCCATTTCTAGACCTACCCCAGTGATCACGCATAAATCAACAAGCACAGATGTAACCACAGTATAATTTCAAACTTATTGATTGATTCGTCAGTGATGAAGCTATTATTTGAATTTATCCTCAGAATATGATTTTTACCTTGGAGAGAAGGGAATCCTTCAGGGAAGGAATGTCAAAAACGCCTCTTATTTACACAGAAGAGAACTTGGTGTATCGATAGTAGAAACTGCGTTCCTAACCATTTCACTACTCCCATCGTAAATGCAGACTATTCTGGCCCTTTCTAGCTCGATGTCACTAAATTCTATTCATGGGCACATTACTTTAATTCTCACCTCATCTAAGTAATTGATTGATCAACTGCAGTTATAAAACTGCTTATTTGGAATAAACGTTCTGCATACGTGACAGTCGAATTTATAAAATATTTGCTCACCTAAAGAGCATCCAAACGTAATCCATAACTATACCTGCTGATAATTAATCTGAGGTAGGAAAGAGATGGATAATATTCTCCTTATACTTACGGAAAATAGTACATAAATTCTCTACGAAAACAACAAAAATAAAACGAAAGCTAATAATATGAAAAAATTCACGGACGAGGCTGTCACATCGTGGAATCTTGACATCACGAGGATTCATTGAAGAAAAACAGTTTTGAAACAACAAAGATAATAACAATAATAAATAATTAAATAAATAATAAATAATTGTTTCAATACTGTGTTTTTATTCAACAAAATCTCGAAGAATATGTACTTTACGACCAAATGAATTCAAGCAAGGGTGATGTAATCAACATTCGGGAAAGACTAATACTACCATGACAGACTTTATAATTTTTTATGCATATTACTCTTTAACTTATGGCAGCTATTTAATTTTGAGCCTTAGACAGAACCTTTCATTTAAAACAATAATGACTATTTAGACAAGCAAGATATTCAGCGCAAGTATTCGCCAAGTTGCTCTTGTGGAAAGTCACATAAGAGAAATTCAGATCTATTGTACTGCACTATAGCATTTATCCGTCATTATTCAAGTTAATGCGGGAGGGAAAGAGGGCAAAGAAAAGCAAAGAAGCCTTGCGTTTTCTCACATCCGGTCTCCAGCTGCATTCTCAGCAGAAGCATAAGGTTCCGGAGACATAGCAACGGTCGGTGAAAAAAAACACGCAAGGGTGTTCTGGCAACGAGAGTTAACGGAAAGCAAGAAGTGGATTATTTGGCAGAAAATACTGCTCATAAACAAATCGCGTTCTCTTTCTCCTTGGTACATAAAATTCAAATGTATGCGGATTGTAAAACCGCAAGAACTCGACGTGAAATGTACTTACGTAATTTCTTGTGCCGTCTCACTTCTAAACAAAGTAATTAAATAGCACGTAATGATTGACTTACACCGACCATGATGTGAATATCTGAAGGAGTATTATCTTAAACACAGAAAACATCGTAAAACCGATTTTGATGCAATACTCAATTATTAGCCATGTTGAATAAATTGACAGTGACTATTATTTTCAAGCTTGCTCGACTGATTTACCAGTGCTTTGATTTCAGAATGCCTTGTTTCTAAAGCATTCCTTTAATTAATTTAATTTCTAAGATTTTCTCAACTTCTTTGGGACTAGCAAAATGTCTCGAAATAATGACATGAATATTGCTAATACAAATATATTTACATTTACCTGAAGTAAGTAAACGGAAGCATTTGCCTAGATATGAAATCGCTGGTATCTTAGAAGTAGTAACCTTAGATGTGCTTCCACAGCTAGTCATTTCGCAGGTGAACCACAACCGGGAATCGAACCCGGAACGGCTTTCAACAGTCGAACGCGTTGCTCAAATGGCTATCCGGAGGCCCAGTACCTTAGTTATACGACAATCTTATTAGGAGCAATCACCTCGTTACCACCACAGTTATTATCAAATAATCAGTCCCCAAGACTAAAACGCTTCAAGTGAAAATAGAAATAACTTTGTCCAAGTATTTCTATCCTCGACTTTATGGATATCCACTCAGTAACGGTTGATTCCATCGAAAACGATTCATTTATAAATTTATTACCATGCCTTAATAGGACGAATTTAAGAACATAATAGAATATTTATGAATACATAGACATACCATTCTTGCAACCCCACACTAAATATAAAATCAGCCATATCCAGGATTAGAACCCGAGATTTCAATTTTGCTAACATGGTAACCCTGGACGACACCAAAACGGACAAATGAATCGACACAAAAATGAATAAACATCCGCTGAGTTGTCTCATAGTACCCGATAGTAAATTCTAATATTTCCTTCCTTGTTACAGCTAATTATTCATGAATTAATTTACCTTTAACAGCAATGATTTTAAATAAACGCCTCTGTTTCATCAGAATTATGTAGGCTATCGATGGCAGAGGCTGACGAAACGGTCATTTAATTACGCCGTTTGCCAATCAGTGCGAAGGCGCTCGAGGGGGCATGTTCTTCACAGGTAACAATGGAGCCAAAGGATGTGACAAAAGCCTCCGGACGAAAATGCGCGCAGTCAGCGGTGATGGTGACACTGCGGTTGCGATTGTCGATTTGAAATGTCGGAAAGTAAGTGAAGGGCTGTGAAGAATGTAAACAGATTGAGGGTGAGGGAAAGGGGAGGAAAGTACAAACCCCTTCGCATTTCACTAAGTCAGCAGGCGTGCGATGTATCCCGAAGCGCACGTTAATACACGTGCGGGAAGGAATAAAGTCCAGCCTCTCGATCATGACCGGAAATTGGAATTAAAACATCGATCGTGCGTTCATTCCCAAGTGAGAAAAGGGAAAGGAAACAATTGCGAATAAAAAATCCCGAAAATTTTACATCGGAGAAATACAACGAAGAAAAGTAAATACAGATGAGAATTAGAGAGGCGATTCTGTTAAATGGCCATTGCCGTTCCAACTACTGGGCTTTTTTCTTTGATGCCTGCATTTACCAGCAAAGGCATTAGCCAGAATTCTGGCTGGATCCTCTACCCCTCTGCCATTAGCTACGAAAAGCCTAGGAGATAAATGGGTCCAACTAGGTAGATTGGGAAAAAGATTGTTTCCCTTAACTTTTCTCACTGAGCCAGAATACTATCTGCGGGAAAAGTCCACGGAAGTGCAGCATAATTATTCAATGAACAAACCGTTTAATAATAAAACTCGATAAGGAACTGCCAGGATAAAAGTCATTATTTAGTATCATTTATACCTCAATAGCTTCCATATCATCTTGCAAAGAACATGACTGCACCAAAAGTAACTTAAAATTACACTTTATCATGTACCAGAAGGCGAAAGAAAAAATACTCTCTTCATCAAGACATGAAATCAGGAATACCCCAACTATAATCTACTAAAAATGAGATAATTTGCGCAAAACCAGGAGCAAACGTTACCATGGTCCGGAGAATACTCAAAAATTACGAGCAGAATTGAATATTATAGCATTATTAGGCTCTACATCCGCACGCGCGGAGCGGCTCGGTTATTTCGCGATGACGAGGCACTACCAATTTTTTACGGATCACGTGAAAGTAAAAATGCAATCAAAGCGAGAAGCGCAAGCTCGTTTGTTTGCGAACGATGCTCAAACTTATGGAGAACTCACAAAATATCACGAAAGGCGCCTCAAAGAAAGATATTGTTTATATAAAATTGAGCTACCGGGAATCATAAGAAGAAACTTGGTAAATGTGATAATTATTCATAACGCTAAACATCCCTTCAAGGTATATATGCGTTATAAAAGAAGACGGGCTTCAAACAAGTTAGATAAGCTAATCTAATGATCTTACTTCAAGCTTCTAGATTGTTTGATAACCATCTTTTCCACTTTTTTCCAATGGCAGAGAAAATCAAAAACCATCATAAATTGACAGGAAGATAATAAAACAACCGTTACTTATTTAAATGTGCCAAAACAAGATTACCTTGCCTCTCTTGCCAGGAAGCAACCATCGAGAAAATTATTACTCGTTTAGCAATAGCGTTTAGAATGACTGGTATGACGAAGACTTATACAAGAAACCGTGTAATGAGGAGAATTATGAAAGCGAGCCTTGCGGATCAATATGAGATACTGGATAAATAAACTATGCACTTATGTAGCAGCCTGCTGAACCAAAAATGCTTTATGAAAGATGATATTTTCAGGATTGGAGCAGTTTATCTTATCGTTTATTTATCGTGTCGTGCATTTAATTTATATTTTATTTATTTAATTTAATTTTAAATTCGCCACACTTAACTGAAAGTTTAAGGAAGTTTAAGATTTAAAAGCGAAAACGACTCACATGTACCGATAAAAATGACAAATTTATCGCAGAGAAATCGTTAATCGAGAAAACGGAACGGATGATGGTAAGAAATAAAATTCGTGCATTACAAAACCTGTTTCTCTAGAGAGGATAACGGGAAATAACAGAATTTTTTGGCAACAATTTTAAGAATGACCTCGTTGAGAAGGGTAACGACTTCATTTAAATGACGGCACGTGACTGACATTCTCCTTTGCCACTTGCACTCTTAGCACAGAATTCTGAAAAAAAATATCCTGAAAGGTGAATGATTTGACCACATTACAACCGCTTAACGTCGCATCTAATTAAAACTTTCATCACTGAAATAAAATAAAGGTGATTGGTCCTGATAAAACCTTTTAAAGATATGGCAGAGAGAGAAGTGAGAAAAAACTTCGCATTTTCATTCCATTCCTCATAAATGGAATATTTTACATTTTTTTTTGGGCACAGGAAAATTGTATCATTCATTTATTTTCGTCTCAGACTTGTTCATGGCTGTTACTAAAAGAAAACTGAGATGAGATGATAAGTATTGGCAATCATTAGGCCTCTACTTGTAGAATGGCATGAAAAGTGTTACTCCTACGGTCATTATACTACACTAACGTAGACTTCTCTTTAACGCATCCTGGCTCAGTGAAGAAATTAATGCCCATCCACCTATCTAGGGAGGGAATGAGGGAATTCCCCTATACTACTATTCATATTGAATATTTACTACTCATACTACTTTACTATTCATATTGACTACTCCCGCTTCATATTGACTACTTATTTAGAAGTCAATATGAGACAGGAGTAGCCAATATGAGTAGTAAGTCTTATTCCCTCCCTATAGATTTTGATAGATACTGATGGAGGGTTTTCCGGTTTAAACCATCCTCCAGACTAAGTACTGTACAGTTGTCAGTCCTGGATGATAACATAAGCAAAAGATCACAAAAATACGCAAACGAAGACTCTTCCTGGAAAAGAGAACGTGGATAAACGTTAACAAAAGATGCCTGTTTTATGGGTTTGAAACCGTCAATCTTCGGACTATATGGTCACATAAAAAGAACTCTCCGAAAATTTTAAAACATAACCAGACAGCGCATGAATAAAAAGCGTGTGAGCAATCTTTCCACCGCGTGAAAACAGCACGCCTTCGAGCAGTGGAGAAGATTCGAGAGGCCGGCACATCAGTATTCGTGGAAGAAGCCTTGAGAAAACAGGCGCTTAAGCTCCACGGGCATTCCATGCGAAAGAGGGAAAGAAAGCGTTTAGAGGTTCTCTCTCTACCCCGCGTACCTTCCAAGAGAGTCTTCATCCAATTAAGAGGATGGAGACGACTCATATTATGCCTTAAAAATACGTGGGATTTCTCGTGCATCGAATTAAAATTAAATCCCTTTTCTCCGATAGCTATCACCAGAAAATTTATATAAAGGCATTTTCCAACCTTCCATAACAGGAAGAAAATGGAAAATATCTGAATGTGTTACGTCGCAATTGTTTATTTCTTTCCTTCCTAAGCGCCGTAATTTGTAGTTTATACGTAAACATTTCCTCCTGCTTCAACATCTTGATGAATGGAATATTTTTCATTAGTCTTAATAAGTAATCAGTAATGTGTTCGTAATATTTATCAGATTTGTTGCTGCTGGCTGTGATAACACGAAAGCAAATGAATTATTTTAAATGCTGATTAATGCCATTTATCTTGATCACTTCTTACTGAATGCTCTGGAACGTGATATCCAGTACGCTGGTCTTAGGTGGATTGTTTTGCTCTTAGCATTCTAGCTAGTTGAGGGCCAAGCAAAGAGCGAACTACCTAAACCCTTACCTTGCCCAGTTGCTTCATTTTCCCTCCAAAGCTTTAGGTTGGTAATGGTGAAGGGGATAAAGATAAACCAGCTTTCCGAAAAGCACCCAAATTTACTAGATTCCCATCCATGAAAATGAGAATCTAACACATCTTGTACCTTTGCACACTCCGGAGATGGAATAAAAAGTATAAGCCTTTACCCAAGTTTACAGCCACTGCAATCCTCCGGAGAAGGAAAACGTGGCACTAATATGAGACTGAAAAGCTAATTTGTTACCTCTTCTCAGATCTTATCCTTTGAAAACAAAACATGATACCTTGTTTGTTTATAATATAATTTACAGAGGAAGAAGTAAAAATTCAAGAAAATCTAGAAAGGTGAGGAAAAACCTGGCAAAAATCCAGATGGAGAGGACTTCTTTGAATTCATGCTCTAACAAACTAGTCTATTCAAAGTTTTGAAGGAAAATGTTGTGTAATAACAGCGCCTTTATTTTATTTTATAAATATGTTCATCTAGTATTTTAATACTTGAAGGGGAAATACCAATGACAAGCGGAGAGTTTATCAAAGATAGCTGGACCTGAGAAGAAGGAATGCTAAGAACTTCTGAACATTAGGAATGCAACCTGCAACAAGAGGGAATATTCCAATGACTGGAAGGAACTCTTCGGACTACATTTTTAAGTTTCATAGAGTTTCTCAGTAAAATTGGGGGAAAAAGAACGACATAGAAGCACTGAGGAATTCCGATTTACAAAAACAGATGAGACTAACTACACCGCGTTAATATATGAACGCATGGAAATATCATATGAATATCGTACATAACTACGAGTGAGTGACGGGTAAATCGTTTCTAAAAAAATGACCGTAAATATTTTGGATACGATTTTTTACCACAAGGAATTATTGTTCATCTCTTCTATACGAATATTATATGTAGTAAATCGCACGAAGCATAACTAAATCTTAACTAGGGTTAGCGATGCAACTTGGATTTGCGATACGTCTAAACGAAAATATATGAGGTCGCAAATATGGAGAGGATGATGGGAGCTAATTTAACCATATGTTCATATATATACACTCTTCTCTCTCAAAAACCTTGAAATATTTTCTATAAGGAAATTTCACATATTTGTCTTCCTGCCGCAAATGATGTCGATGCAATTGAAGAAAAATTGGGAATTGAGGTAGCTAATGAATTCTATGTATGCCTCTGAATAGCGAGGTCATTAAAATCGACAAATCTTTCTTCTTCACCGTAATACGACGATAAGCTTTCGTTCCCCTGGCTCAAATCCTACAAACTCTACAACATCAATTGCTGCACCTAAATTCACGTGTCATGTCTGAGATTCCTAAACGTTTAAACGACAAATATGCACCTCGAAGCGGAAAACAATTTTTTGCTCGAATTGGGAACATGCGTTAAGTCCCGTGCAAGGAGACGCTGGGTCTTAACCTGGAGGGTTTCTTAAGAGATGCAGCGAGTAATTTAATATACCTTAATCCCGGGGAGCGGAGCTTAATCCGACCATTGCACGATGCCGTAAAAGTGACCGAGTGATGACAGAACCAGGGAAAGAGTTTCAGTAGTAGTATTGTTAAAAGTGCTTCGACAGCTTAAGTCATTTCGCACATAGGCTCCCACCGGGAATCGAACCCGGGACCGCTTTCACCGAAGTCGAACGCGTTGCCCACTTGGCTAACCGGGAGCCCGAAAGAGTTTCAAAATTCAAGAAGACAGTAGTCAAAACTGCGAAACAGTTCCCCAGAATGTAAAAATGGTTTTCGATGAGTAATTGAAATTCAGCCTAAACATTTCTTGTCCACTATCCTACTTAATTACATCCATCCTATTCTCCAAAGTGTGGTAGAACTTTAAATAAAGGAATAGAAATTTGATAAGGCTTTTTCAAAACTCGTTTATGAGAAAGCGTGTATGAAATGGTTCCGAGAAATATTAACGATAATGCAGGGAACAAAACAGATCAATATATTCCCTACAGGAAATAAACCACGCCTTATGAGAATTTCTAAAATAAGAAGTAGAAATATTTTCACGAAACCGGGGTGTTTAAATATCCTTGAACACGAATTCTCATTAAGGAATTCTTATTTCACCTTTCATACTTTCTTTTACTTCAATTACTATGAACAATATTCGTACAAACAAATCCAAAAAAAATACCTCACAAATGTAAGAGTAGCTAATATAATAACTTAACTTTAGACGATGTACCATAGAACCCTTATTTAGAAAAATAAAAGTTGTGTCTGAAACTGAGGAAAGGGATACCGAATTTAGAATAAAAAATGGGAAATGACTGAGCTGGTGTTTTCTTGCGTTTGATTGGTAACAGTATGTGATATATGTTCATAGAATTTGTGATAGTTTTCTCTTAGCGACAGCTTTGCGATAGTTGTTATGTTATAAATGTTTAAAATACTTAAAATATACGGGAAAGTATGAAGTAAATTTTGTTCATGCAACAATTATCCGCGCGTAATTTAGCCACACTCTCCGTACACGGTTTATCTCCTCTTTAAAATCTATAAGGAAAAGGAACACGGCTGCGGTAAGATACGTATTAGAGTTTGAGAAAAGCTACAAAAAGTCGCAGTTTGCGAGTAATGTTCAGGAGAAAAGATATCTGAACGTGGGGGGGTATGTATGCCTTTTGTGGTGTGACGTCATTGAGGAAAAACAAAACAGAAGAAGACATTGGTTCCAGGTCATTATTCATAGTGTGCTGGCGATTTCTGCGTATGAATAGACTCTCGTATGCGTTAATTTTTGAGGTCCTCGGTACTGATTTTTTAAGTTTTAAATTTTCTCTGATAATTTTGTGAATATTTTCTTGAATAAGCTGTACGAAGCTTCATTTTTTATTTGATTATGTTCAAAGTGAGCCGTGTGTTCTTCGAATATAGCTTGTATTTTTCTTTTTATCTATTTATAATAGGCTTTGTCGCAATCTTGATATGATATTTCGTAGATGCCGGACTTTCTTGATGTTGGAATTGGGTCTTTAGGAAGAAGATTTGACTCTATTGCTATTGACATTGGAGGGAAATTAAACTTAGAAAACATACCATTTATAATAAGAAGGCAGCATAGTTGCCGAAATACGCATTGAGAACATTAATTGCAAAGCGCGACCATGGAGAACCACGGTTGGTTGGAATTCCCTAACGGTTAGATTACCAGCAAACTACGGCTTTTTGGAGCTTTTCTCAAACCCTAATATCTCCTCTCTGATAACGACAGGACTGTGAAACATTAAACATTTACATTTACATAAATACCCCGCAAACCGCCGTATGGTGTATGGCAGGGGGTGTTAATACACCAAAGTCCCTAATTATTCATCTAATTTACTATCTGGAAAAAGAGACCAATAATAACTATCCGTTCGTGCAATAATCTCACGAAATTTTTTCGACGTCTGGTCTCGAAAATTGCGTTCGCTAAGCGCAGGAATCAGTATGTCGCGTATTTCGTCATGTAAGTCACTACTCAGGAATTTCTCGAACAATCTGTGCCTAAACTCGAGTCTTCTATCGTAAAGAGAGTTCCAGCCGAGGGATTTAATCATATCTGATACACTGCTAAAGACTAAAGTTCAATCAACGCGCTGTAATCCAGTTATCTATAGATGTTAAACCAATCATCGCATCCTTTTCCTGCTGAAATGTAACTCTGTGTATCAGCTGGAAAAGGATCGGATTTCGAGCATACCGTTAAGCCACAGTTCACCCTCGACTCATTTTCACCTCCACGCTCATCATCCGTCGTCTTTCTGCACACAATATGGCGCTCTACCAATCCCATTAGCGCGCAAGAAAGGAAGCAATAGGGAAGGAAGGAAAGCTGCTGTTCGGAGGGGATTTGAAGCACGGGGCTTCTTCGAGGCGTGAGCAGCACTACAACACAAACTGCGCGGATTGAAGCCCCGATTATTAATCTGAGAAAATAAAGCGAAATTGAAAATTTTCGAGCCAGATTACCTCGAAAGAGTTTCAGAGCGAAGGCTGCATAAAACTTTTAATTGATCGCTCCAATGGTTCGAGAAGTAAACAACTTCCACGGAGGTACTAATCGCTCGGATCGGTGAGCTCAATTCTTTCGAAACAAAAGACTCCCTTTTTCTAAGTAAACAAGGTCGTATATTTAGCCATTCTTTACGCACGACTTGGTATGTAATGACGAAAAATGTTGACGACACCACCCAGATGTAAGTTGATTC
Organism: Ladona fulva; assembly: GCA_000376725.2. Classification (NCBI taxonomy): domain Eukaryota; kingdom Metazoa; phylum Arthropoda; class Insecta; order Odonata; family Libellulidae; genus Ladona; species Ladona fulva. Next base: position 769,211 of record KZ308123.1, on the reverse strand, counting down.
CTGATAAACCGCGTAAAACCTATCACAACTTCAATTGGATAGAGGATTAGTTCGCAAAATTCATAGAAACAGAGAAAACTGACGCAATAGGAAATATTACTTTAAGTTTAAGTTAGTAGGAAAATGCTGCAAATTCTTTTCATGGCTGATTAAGTGGCCTTGGTACTGATCGTGCAGAAAATACTCGATGTTTTCAAGGATTTTTTATTAATCAACAAGAAATGTCATCATTAAAGTATCTAATAATTGTACCCACAATTGTCCAGAGATTTAAATAATATAAAAGACAGGATAACTACCTATGTTTACTGTGTTCAGTCAAAGTTCAAACTCAAAAACCCTCCTTCATAAAAGATGACGATATTTTTTATTTCAGTTTCTGTAATACACGTAAATATCAAAACAGTATAATCGGATGCAACATTGCCCTTGAAGGAAAAAATACTTATCGGTCATTAGCGAGAAAAACAGTAGCCTTGCGTTCCTCACCAATTAATTGAAATACTATTACGGTAAATACGAAACGACGAAGAAAACTTGTGCTCTAGCTACTCTTCATGTTAAATCAAGGACCTCATTAAAAGTCATTATTTCTACCAGCGTAGTTTCAGTATTGCCGATATATGAATCGGTGAGCTATTTAGTATGACTACCACTTGACGTATATACATTTATTAATATATGATAAATTACAAGAACGATAAACAATGGCGAATTTATTACGAACTTGGATGCATGGATACAGCTATTATGATAGCAAATGCGGTTGCTCATTACCTTAGAGTCAACTTTGATTAAAGCTTCATTCAAAAACTACTAAAAAATAATTCATGTAGCCGACCTTCAGCAGGAAAACCTTCACTTCCAAAGAATCAAGTATTTTCGAGATCTAAACTCGTAAATCTCAACATAAAATCCTACTAATCTCAAAATGTGAAAGCAGAGTGCGTATGCCTGTGTTTTCATCCACCTCAAATATGAAATGCCGATGGAAAGAGACCACAAAGAATAAATGCGGAGGGGAATAAAGAGGTCGTTTTACTCCATCATCCATAATCCTTATGCAGGTTTTACGGCTGCGGGATCGGAAAGCTCTAAAAAGATATCGAGTTTCGCATAAGTATTTTTGACACGTTCCTTAGGGGTGATTTCAACGCCCGCATATAACATTATGAGTTGATGAAATTCCCAATGGAAAAAGGAAAACGGAGGACACTTAGATTCACGCATACAAACATGAATTCTCCAATTTTCCTCATCCATAAAAAAGGTAATTATCAACGCAGCAATATTAACGCAAATATATTCCATTGCCTCAAACCGCATCATCTATAATAGAAAAATATTACGTAAATCAAATTGTTTTATGCTTGAAAATGGTGGCTTCCTAGATTCCGCGTTTTTCCTTAGAAATTAATCCACGGCCAACAGGATTTATTTCCCCCGAAAATAAATCTTCCAGAGAAGTAGAATGGGATTTCAATACAGCCCTGTATTTTTCTATAATACGTAAAATCTTAGGACGGCCAAGAAGTTGGGGTTTTGGTTTGGTTCCTCATAAACTTCCTCTCATCCATGGTTTCGTCTCCTTCGGCCCCCTTTTCTAGGTCTACATTAAAGATGAACCTCCAATGTTTTCTGTCAGCAAACCCTAACATAATACTATACCTTTGCACTATAGAATTAAAAATCAGTTTATGAGCAAGTTCAAACACTAATTGCTTGAACCAAACATACAAACATAAAAGAATGAAATGTAATATCAAATGCAATTAGAAGCTGCGCTTCGGAGAACGTTTGAAAGAATAAATTTTCGGGCTCCCAAGTCGTATAGCTGCTCAAATCTTGACGCATGCGAAAACCGCTCATGGTACTCATTAACCCAAAAAACGATCATCGGGTGGGAACGGAATATCAATTTGCGCTAAATTCACGCAAATTGGTGCCTCGCGGCGTTTTCCATAAGGATATTGAGGATGAAAAGGTGATCACGTTTAGTTGCGGTTATGGAGAAGTAAGGTATAATCCCAAATATTCGCACATATAATACGCATCGTTTCCCCGATTCGAATATGGGAACAACAAAATTAGTCAGAGGTTGTTAGTCGGTCATGCCTACAGAAAGCAGGGTGTAATTATGTAGTCCTGCAATTTATTCATACGCTTTGATATTTAGGAAGAGAGGAATTTGTGTGTCGATCAATCTTGGATACACTTAGTATACAGTAAAGGGGTTTAGCTGAAATGAATAAATATAGCGTATGTAGATAACGTTCACTTTGAGGCGATCCCCAGAATTGTCCTTGAAACATTCACGTTTTAGCTTAAGATGTGACATTTACCAGTGTTGCCAAAATCCAAAACGATACAATAAAATTCCTACGGGACAGCTGCCAAAATTCATCCATGCATAGGGGTACTCCACATTAAAATCCTTTCGTAGACGTTTAATTGCAATCAAAAGAAGAACATCTGCAATTTAAATTCGTCCACTATTGAGTAACTTAACAATCCATTTAATATAGAATTGGACGAGGTGAAAAATTAAGGCATAATTGTCGATTGACCTTCGGCGTGTGGAATTCGGCAACCCTTTTCCTAAAATCGAGTCACGATCGACCTTCGGCTCAACCTCAACCTGGGACGCGCGTTAAAGTCTCCGCGATTTTCCCATTCGCGCGTTGAGCTCACCGTCCGTTTGGTTGGAATGCTCATCCCTTCAGAGACGACCCGTGACGCCATCGTGGCGTCACTACTTTTTCAAGGCGGGAGCATCAATGCCGATGCTGGACGATTACGTCATGCAGGATAAGCCTTCGGTAGAATTGCTACGAGGAATTCAAGCTCTCGCCGAGTCTCATCCATTAGCTCTTCAGTTAATGCCTCTCCATCTCCGCTGACGAAGTCTTCTTGAAAGAAAAGGCGCAGTTTACAATTCACCCCTTTCATCATAAAAAGAGTTCCTTGACGCGCAGTTGCGTAGCGTAAAACCAAGAAACTTACGCTTAGTTTTAGAATTGGTACTGAGAACTTAAGTACACGATTATTCGTACAGAAATTGTCAGGTGGTTCATCCAGAAAACAAAGCCGTATAAACTGTAATCAATAAATCTAAATGATATGATTAGATTAAAATGACCAAGATGAATACTAGTCTATTCTTAAGCTGGATTCTTCGTCGAAGCAAAAAATAAAGAGGATAGAGCAAAAGGAATAAACAAATTACATGAAAGGATTGAACTGCCTGCAAAAGTAAAAGTCAGGGGTGAAAAAACTTGTGATAAGAGTTAAAATTTTATATATGAGCTATTTACGGGACCCGAGAGATAAATCCAACACGAGAGATCACAACTATACAAATCATGGTAACAATATTGCAGCTTATATAAACATTACAGAGAAAGGTATTTTAAACCGTATTCCAAGTATAAACAATTTAAGTGTTAAGGAAAAAACGAAAAGATAGCACACGATTTTATAAAATTGAATAAAATAATTCACCATACGAAACAGGTTCAAGATTAGTAAAAATATACCAGCGTCCTATCATTTTATGTACCAAAAACACTGTATTCTGAAAATAAGAGACAACATGATACAAGATGACTTATCACTGGAATATCTCAGTATTCTAGAGGTCGATATTTTAACAAGTTTTCGAACCTTCGAGAAAAGAAGGATAAAGCCGTGCCCAAATGATAACATCCTCCTGACGTAATGCTATTACAGTGCTTTCGAAGGAAGCCACAATCATATTTCCAATAATTTCCCATGGGTTTCGAGTTAAATCCGGCCTCTCAAGGCCATGTATCCTTTTCCTTCCGAAATTCCAATCGTCAATGATCACCTCTTTTCGGTATCTTCCACAGTCATATTTCCCTACCCCTTGAAGAAGACTCCAACCGCTGTCTAATTCCAACCACAGCATCCGACAATCAAGATCCACATCCACTATCCACAAGGTCTCTTAAGAATCTTGGACAGCTTTCGCCCAGTCCGTATTCGTGGAAATTACGAAGTGACAGGACGAGGAAAGAGGAAAAAAGAAAAGAATAAAGTCCTTAGATACCTTTTTGAATATTCCGAAACTGGTTTAGGACATTAGAACATAAGAGCCTAGACCCCTCATCCTAAGGTAGGTGGAAGGAGTGGTGGTCGTTAGAGATTTTCAATTCACGTTTTATGAATGCTAAAAGGAAAGTAAAAGTCCTCGCATTAACAAGGCTTCAGCATATATATGGTATTTGAGGTATGGGAATTCAGATTCGAAAGATTTCCTATTTATGAATCCTTATTCAACATTTTATGACGCACATCCACTAAGATGTATAAAACAATAAAATCGGCAACGAAATGGGCTTCATAGCGTAGGTACGATGTAACACTGGTTTAAATTTATCCAAAATTCTAACGGAGAAATTTGGGGCAGTGTTTTAATTATCTTATCACCGAAAGACAAATAAGCACTGGCTGTAAACATGATGCCTTGAACTACTAAAATTATCATTTGTTCGCCAAACGTAAACTCAGTCCAAAAACCTCTCTGATATGTCTTCCTAACGCGCATTAGATATAAAAATTTTTCTGCATCACATCTACGAAGCAATCCTAAATTCTTAATCTTAACCAATACCCTTTCCATTAAAATTTGACAACGAAGAGGTAATAAATAAAAAAATTAATTTCGTTGATTGATGCGATCTATGATTTTGAATTATGATGACCATTTATCGTTGGTAATATGATCATTATAAAACAGAGCTATTAAATCCGGAGGCCAACAAAAGTAATTAACAGGCTTCTCTAATAAAATTTTATTTATCTTTCTTATACATCCTTCAGTTACTTAGGCCAAATTGAAACAAAAGGAATTTCCTAACAGAAGCAGGAAAGATAAAGGCATTTTATTAGCGTCCTTACACCGCTTTAAAATAAAGATATTATCATCATAATATATGATAATCTTAAATAAAAAACTATTTTTTTTATTTCAAAATTTACTTTGCGATTAACATAAATATAGCATCCTAAATCGGCGAACATAAGCAATGCATAATATAATCTAAGGAAATGCATACTTTACCGCGCGACACTCCCTGGTAAGAACATTCTTGGTAACACCTGGTAAACTCTACCTGAAAACATACTTGGGCAGTTTCAGTAATACATATCTCTAAATACTTTCACGGATTCGACTTTGAGGAAATGTGAACTTGACCTCCGAGATGGAAAAAAGAAAGATGGGGAGTCCGAGACTAACTAAACCGCATCACCTCAGAGCTAAGGCAACCTATACCCTTGGGGCACCCCAGCTCGAAAATTATCTGAAGGCAAAAAATACCGAGGAAACCAATCTCGAACCAAAAATTGGAGGAAGCTGATGATGGAAATCTATGAACCATCGCATGATAGTAAGAAAAAAACGAAGGCTTTCAGAAGAGAAAGGAAGAAATGTTAATTCCCATTAATATTCATCAGAAAAGGAATCAACATGCAATGTCAGAACAAATTTACGATAAAATTCTCATTACGTATGCAAGCCAAACTGAAATAATAAACGGAAATGAGCCCTTCTATGAATAGATTTCCTGCTTTATTTCCACCAGGTTGGGAATGAATCATATATACTTCCCTACTTATCTTGCAAAATCCATATTGAGCACCAAATCCTTTTGGCAACTGAAGCTATTCCGGAAAAATCTTTAATTAAATCGAACATCGGGGAATGAAGCGGAATTTCCGCATAGCTGAACCGTGAGTTACTTATCGCGAGGAATTTATCTCAGCCCTGCGCGCGGATTTCGCGTGATCTGCGTATATACTTCCGACGAATAGAGGAGTGGAATGAAGGAAAACAAATCGATGAGCCCGATCGAATGATGAATAGAAACGGTGAGGAGGAAGAGAAGCTTGGGACAAAAACAGAAGACGCTGTCGGGGTGCGTCTCAGCTGACGTCACGAACGGGTTTCCTACTCCCGGGTCAGCCATGTTCGATGAGATGAAGCGAATACGACGGGGATGAGGAGGGAAGAGGGAGGGAAAGGCGGATAAGGACTCCACTGGCGTCCTTCAACCCGAGGTGCAGACCCCGACCTTCATCTCTCCTTCTCTAGCAACTGCCCCTTTGACGCCCACGTCCCCTTCACACGCATCCCCCTTTTCCCGCACCTCCGCCAACACCAGCGATGAAAAATAAACACTGAGAAATGTCCTCTGTGCGAAGCTTCTGCGACACAAAAATATTGCGAGTGCGCGCTTGAAAATATAACGCATAAGTAATGTCTGGACCGTGCTACTGAGAAAAAATTATTTATTTATTTAAAAGAAACCCATATACAGCGCAAGACCTTTACAATGGATTGAAATCAATTAACCATGTAACGAAAAAGTATACAAATTTAAAATAAATAAATAAAAACCGTAAAAATATAAATTTAGAAATGAAGAATAAAACTAATTATACAAGTACAATTGTAAATAAAAGTACAGGTGACAATATAAGTCATACTTGAGTGAAAAAACATAAAAATTAATCTTATGAAGGAGAAAGAGATGATACACCATTGTCGAATGCGGTGAATGAGATATTTAGATAAGTAGCAAGTTCTTTGAAGAATAAAAAAGGAATGTATAAGATACGAACGGAGCTGTTCGAAGAAGATGTATGCAAACACAGGTGAGCATGGAGGAGTTTTATAGACAAAATGGGCTGTTAGATTACTTCCGAAAAGGAACAATGACACAAACTGGATAGAAAAATATTTCATGTACACAATCCACAATAATTTAACAAACCCGAACTAGGTTTGGTGGCCTCGCAACATCATCACGCCAATTCTTCTGGATTGTATACAGAAAATATTCTTTAACCAGTTTGTGTTATTATGGAATTCCACAAAGTGAAGGCCGAAACCATATTCCAAGGAATAGATGCTTGTAATGCACTTATATAACACTGATGAGGATTATAGCATTACAATCAAAGTCATAGATTTCCGAACTGTTTTCCAACTGATTTATTTTTCTTTTAAATGACTCGTTCGGTAAGAGGAAGATCAGAGATGGACATCGATAAAGATACTACAAGATAATAAAAGAAAAGGTGGCAAGCTTCAATCGTAAGCAAAGATAGCAATATGAATATTTTAAATAAAATGTTGCATTAAATTCTGATATCTTGGAAAATAGGAAATGTCTTGCACATTATAAAAATATTCTCAACCAAAAAAATGGCTAAGAAATAGCCTGAAAGAAAAAATTCAAAGCTATATCACTAAAATGTTAACAAGGAGTAGATTGTTCTGATTTCCTTGTCTCGCAGTTCTTCTTGTCGTATTTATTTATAACAATGGAATTCTATCCCAGCGGTCTGCAAACTGGAGTTAGCTTACCCAAGGAGTCCCTCAAAACAGGTTTAACTTATTGTAGCCTTATGGAACGTAAGGGGATCGAACGGCTCTCTTTTTGTTACGGTGCCTATCGTGTCTTCTCGCAGTTACTATTCCTTTCTTCTACCTTCCTCTACACGCGAATTTAATCACATTCTCTAACAAACCGGAGAGAAATGTTCCTCCGAATCCTTCCCTAACTACGCCTACAGAATAGGTTAAAACCAGAATTGTCATGGATTATTTAGTAACTACCATGTAACTAGTTTTCTTGCCATAAACCTTCGTCATGACAAAAAGAGACCTACCTGATGGAATGATAGTTAATGTGAGAGAATAATTTGGTCAGGTGATCTGACTAGAAGTATAGGAATCCACCTTCTATCGTCAAGAAAACGAGTTGTTTAAGCGAAAAATACATAAGACCTTTCGTTTGAAATGAGAAATGTGAAAAACAAACACACAGAAGAAAGATATATCTCAGTGAATATAAAAGTGTTATAAGTAATATAATATTAGTATGTACCTAAAACCTCTATACTACGTAATGAAATGACGAAAATAAAAGGTTTTCAGCTTAAAATAAAGAAATATTCCGCGAAACACATTGAAATGTCATGTCTGAAAGGACAAAAACAAGGAAAACATATCATTTCCTTCTCTCGTTAAAAGATTATATGATATTTCTCCACCTTCCTCGGACGGGTGTGCGAGTTGGGTAGAGGAAACTGAGTTTGAATCAGCGCAGCATTGTTATAAATCTAAAACAATATTTTAATTTGATTCTGGATGTATTTATATCGATTTTAAAATTCTGGATGCTTCGTTACTTAAATAAGCAGTCCCAAAATTGACCAATCTATCTACGAATCTTACTGAAATCAAAATTATTCTTAATCTGAACCAAACACTCGGAAGAAATAACTATAAAATCTAAATAAAAGACGAGCTAATAGCTAACCAATGCAAGCTCTGTTTCCTATGAGCCATCATTTCGTAATAATATTAAACGGAACGCTAAATATAGTTTTCATCGAAACAAAAAAACCTCACGAATTATCTTGAAAAGAATTATTTACTCTCCCAGTACACAAAACGTTTGGAATATGTTTTTCCTTTTCCAGCGATGTTATAAATATATTTTACCCATGCATGAGGACGATCAGACTGGAATATTTGGAGATAACGAAGAACATGGGATGTAGACGGTTTTTGGATACAGAGAGACAGAGGATAGAAAATGATAGAGAGAGGTGGAGAGCTGTCGGCAAACATTGACAACTGGATAAGAAGAATCAATTATAAATTTGAGCTGATTAAAATTATTAGTAAATAAAAATATATTATCTTTTACGCTCGAAATGACGCTGAAATATTTGAATAGTGTACTGCTCGATAATAATTGCTTGAATCTAGTAATTAAATTATTGTCGATAAACAACAAATGAAATATATTGATTATTATCAGAAATATGTCATCTCGAGTATCTCTTGGATGATACTAATTGACAATTATCGAAGCAGAATTTTATACTTTAGCAGCATTCCATGCAAGTAAATATTACACAGTCTTATGATACTACATCTTAAATAAGATTTCGCGTTGAAAGTCATTGAAATGGAAGAATAATTCATTACTCCACGATGCTACCATTAGGTGCAAATGGCTGACAAAATCTAGGTAATTAGAACTTCCTGCGATTACTATCTTCAATTACGACTCAGCGAGAAAATAAATTTCCCTAATTAGAAGCTATGCCTGTCCTAGATTTCAAGGGCATTTACTCAAACCTCTTTGTTAGTTGTTACTTGAGTAGGAAATGATCGCACAGTTAGCTTCATTTCCGGTTACATAAACAATTCCTAATAATTTTGTTTCTTATCATACGAAAAATATATCTTCTAAAGAGAAACGTACTATATCAGATAGATTTCAACCAGATTCCGACCTTTAGGGTGGAGTAAAAAGTTTATTCATACACATACATTCATACACGGTTAGTGAATTTCTTTTTCAAAAAACCCCGAATTTAATTCATCTGTCTGTTAACTTTAGAGACTGAATATCTCAAGGAATATTTCCGCCGTCTAGTCAAATGATTAAAAGTTCACAACAATTTAAGCCCAAAAAGTTGATACGTGAAGTACCTATATTTTTCTTATAATAAAAAGTATACTTGGCAACAGTTAAATAATAAATCGTATATCTGCAGCAACAGTTCGATATGATTTAAAGAACGAGAACAGATTTTTATCATTAGCAGAAGTATTTATCAAATCATAAGAGTAGATGAGCACCAAAACTAAGTCTGCCTGCATAGAGCAGACCATTCCAATACATTTATGAAGTTAAAATTATGAACCTTTAGATTATATTTTGAAATATTTTGTTGAGAATGTATTACTCAATGAAACTAATGTCTTGGCGTTATTTAGTGGAATTTTTTTTTCTTTCTTTAACATCCGTCTAAAAACACGTCCCTTTATATGGCAACTCCTACAACAGGCGTTCTTCAGGGGTGCCTAATTTCACCCGTTTTTTTTGTTTTCCTTTTTTATATTTACCATTGTAACAAGAGAAATAAATGTGCTATATTATAATAAAGCCGCCATCGGTAAAATCACCAGCCCAAAAGCTAGTAGTATCTTGAAACAATAGCTACCGAAGGCCTTGAAGCATGAGAATCAAGAGATTAGATGGGGAGTGAGGTAATTCCCATTCTTGTTTTCATTGAACCAAAAAGCTAGAAGGGAAGAGGTACATGTAAGTGCAGCACAATGACACTATGAATAAGTTTTCGAAGCATCGAATGAGAATTGATCAACACGAATAAGATTATTCTGTAAGGTACTCATACTTCAGTAGCTTACATATTATCTTATTCATAAACAATGCAGACGTAAAAAAAATTAAAGATAAATTTTCCTCCATCCTGCATCAAAAGACGAAGGATAAATACTCCACGCATCCAAATAAGGTATCAGAAACAAAAACATAATCCGTTGTAATGAAAGTAGTTGTTCATCTAAAAAATATTTTTGTATCACAGACAAGAAGATGCAACCTCGGCAGCGTAACCGGTCGAATTGAAATATTCTGCAGAAAAATTACCAGATATTTTCTTCTCATTCCTATTATAAATTTTACATGGATTGCTATAGCTATTTGTAACATCACGTCATACCCATAAAACTGGAAAATAAACGAGATATAGCGAGACGAGTGGCGCCAGGATAGACTTCCATGCATACGAGATCGCCACCTTTTCTACTATTTCCCACCTGAGATCTCAACAGGCAGTTCTGCTCCTCATACAGCTAGCATTTATGAATCCCCTATTCCACTGGGTCGCATTTATGAATCCCCTATTCCACTGGGTCGCATTTACGAATACCCTATTCCACTGGCATCACATCACGCGACGCCTTTTGTGGCTTCAATCAGTCGTCTTTGGACGTCAGACTTCGAGACAGCGATCCTTTTCGCGTGCACGGATGCAAACGAAAGAGAACGAGTCGAAGGAGATAGACGTAGTGAGAGCGAGCGGTCGGCCGCCTTGCTCCGCTTAATCCCACTCTCTTTCGAGACTCCTAAGCGTCCTTTTCCCTTTCTTGCTTCGCTGCTCTCGCCCGCATATCTTCCTTTCGATCACCCTTCGTAGTTACTGCCTCCCTCTGCTTCCTCCCTTTATTCTAGCTTCCTCTTCCTAACTTCATTTTGACCGCCAAACTGAGGGGGGAACGATTTTAAGAGAAAATTGTTGCTCGAAACCCAGTCTTGGGGCTAATTTGTGGAAGGAATAGGGATGCGGCGTCCCCGTACTTGAGACATTCTGGTTCCGGCCTGTGAGATACATATGGGAACTTATTGAACTAAGAGGGTTTTCGCGCGATATGAATTATTAATCGATGAATAATGGACGTCAGTAGGAGGCTGTTGTACTGTTCATGCTTCAACTAAAAACTGTTTTACGTGTAGATAAAGGGGATCCAGCCCGCAGCTCTTTAACCATGATTCATCCCTGAAGGTTTCATTAAATTTTCTATCTATTAACTAAAGTGGAAAAACACTGGTATACGAAATGTGAAGTAGTATAACGAAAAATATGTTTCAATACAATGAAACTGACGATTTTATAAGAATCATAAATATTTAAAAACGCACGAGTTCCGCGTAAGAATAATTTTTCAAGTGACAAAAAATTAATTACTGTTGTAGAAACCACTATGCTCATAAATATTAATTCCTGACGTATTTTCTATGGTATAGAATGAATATTATCAGCAAACTTTTAAATGGTGCGTGATGAAGCAAACATGTGTATGAGCATTAAATGAAAGTTTAAGAGAGATAAATGGAGAAGACATTTTTTTAAGAAAACAGTTGTTGAGTGAATTTGACCTTGAAGAAAATTCCCGAGCTCTGTATGGACGCACCGCTACCATTTACGACTGAAATTCATCGCTGATTGATTCTGTTATGGCATATCCAATCGACGAATATTGTTACGAGCATTGCTTCGTTTATCCGGTGGTGCATCATTAAATTTCTACCTGTAATTTTACGATTTTGAAAACAAAATCCAGAAGGATCCCTAAACATCTCCATATAGGACTGTATTTGATTCCCTCTACCGTTTCATCTCCCCTTTCCTTACACCTTTCCCTCCATTGCCCACCGCGTCTGAGACATCTCCCCTCAAACGCTTCGCCTTCTCCGTTCTGCAGAATAACTGCCTCGAAGCGACGGAGTGTGCAATACTCAGCCACCAGAAAAAAGAATTGGAGGTGAGAATAATTGGAGAGCGATATGGAATCAAAGATATGGAAAGATAAGACAAGTGGAGGTAGAAAAAGGTCTGTAGCCATGGACAAGAGTGGTAACGCATGCGATCTATCCACAAAGAAACATGTTTTGAAATCTGAATTATTTTTACAATCTAGTGTTGTGATGAATTTATTTAGTAATTAAATCACTTAAGTTCATGTTCAGTCAACAATATATGTGTAATTTCCGCAAATATTAGTAAATAAAGTCACACGACCTGTTCCGAGAAACTAAGTCGTCATAAGGTCAATGCTAACCAATCTATGCTATCAGAAGTCGTACGTTTTACAAGGTTCACTGTACAAGGATAAACAACCAAAAAATAACATTATAAAAGAATTTTCTTCGGCATTATCCTTCACAGAAAGTAAAGAACCGATTTTAAATCATTCTTAAAACTATTCTTACAGCTTCGGTGGTGGATTTGATTTTATTCAACTTGTAAAGATTTAGAACCACCGGAGTATAATTATCACGAATAATGAATTCCATTATTATTCAAACAGTGCACAAGAAAAAGATCTCGTGGTGTGAGTAACGGAGTGGTGAGTCAAAATTCAAATTAACCAGTATAATCATCCGGAAATTACTCTCACGTTTCCGTTGACTCTAACCTGACCTATCGTGATTGTTCTTGGCAAATCCGGAATTTAAAATTTAATTTAATGCCAGAGAGAATGGAGTCCCGATAAGCTGAGGGTCTATGAAGATTGGTGGAAACAAATTTACCAGAAATCTGAAATAATGTATTATTTAATTGACAATGTGCTATTTGATTGTCAAAAACTGTTACCATGGGAATTACCCGAAACATCGACACAAATTTAATGCTAAAACACACGATCTTCCGAGAGAAAGAGTCGTTGAAAGTTGAAGCATTTTAGGTTTGTGAGCACTAATTGTTCACAAGAGATAAAAAATCATTTCCAACGTATTTACTTCCATAATACGTAAATACTCATGGATTTCTATTATTTATTCCTCAAAAATTTCTCGCTTTCATCAAAGGAGCACGTGCCCTCAGATGAATACCACTTCAAAATAAAACGATCCACTCTAATCACACGATATGTATAAGAAGATTGAACGGACGATATGTGTGTCTGTGTATCTACGCCCACGCAAAGAAACGAAACCCTCGTCAAACATCTGCAGTACACTTTTGCTTTCGTCAAAACTGCTCGTAACCCTTTTATTTCTTTTCCTTTCAACATCCCGAGCCCGCTCATTCTCATACAAAAGATCGCGTTCGGGCCAAATGTGGCTCGGCGCGCATTAGAAATGCGTTGAATGGAGACTTGGGATTTCATCCCGAAAAAGCATATCTGTTCTCGGGAGGTCCCATGGGCCACAAAAGGAAAGGATCACGTGTGAGAAAGAGCGAGTCTGCAGAGGAGAGCGCGTGAGAGAGAAAGAAGCGGGGGCAGAAGTAGATTCGCCAAAAGAGGCCTTAAAAAAAATCAACGGGACCCGAAGCTTTCTTGGAATCGACCGCTGCTGCACAACCGGAGGACGCGGAAGACGGTTTACTTTTTAAGCTGCCAGACGGATTCTTTAAAAAGGCGTCCTTATTCTTATGAATTGGTGCACAATGGATTGTGCTGATGGTGAGTTTTTGGGGAACTGATCCAGGCGCGCGGAAGAAAGAATGAGAGATGCTTTCTCCGAGAGCAGAAGATGACAAAGGTCTTGCTTTAGCACACCTGCGTCTGGAGAACTAACTCAGACGCAGCCATACCAACAGAGCCAAGCTAAGAGTAAACCGTTGAAACTGGACAGAAAATGAACGAAAACTGTGAAAGCATTTTCTTTTTAATATTGTATGGTAGACGACACGGATAACAACAATAGAAGTTTGTCACAAAAACTCACAACGCAGTGAGAACAGTAGGATGTTACGTTAATCTAAGATCATGCAATATTTTAAACTTTCGAGGTCTTCACAATATTTCATAGTAGTTCGTTCTTCTAATGCCTAATATTCTCATCGCCAATAGTAGATTTCTGTTTCCCAACAATGCACGTGAGGATAGACGTCCAACATTCTCCTGTTTAATTAGAAAAAAAATATATAAATATATGAAATATGTATCTGGTGTGTCATTTTCTAATATTATGTGAAAAAACCGGGTGGATATGAAAAAGCTCTTCTGAGTAGATGTTTTCGATTAATTTTTTGTTATAGGTTTTACAACTAACGGTTACCATATTGAAAATTAGCAAGCATTACTGACTATCTTGAAGGCTATAGTAGTATTTTAGTCGTAACGTAAGCCTTGGGAACTAAATATACAATACTAAAGTATTTTCTCTGATTCAGGTATCTATCATTGAACTTTCAAGAATAAATAGAACAACATATTCCTGATCCTCCTATACCTTCGAATCTCTGTGGTAAAACTGTTCTTCTTCGACCAAACTTCCGTTCCGTTAATTTTCTAACAGTTATACTAACCTAAATATCTAATTATATAAGCTAATCCCTCCAAAGGAGGGAAATTAATTACAAAATTAACGGTATCATTGGTCAAGATTAAGATAAATGAAATTATAGATTAAGAAAGCATTAATTTTAAATACGAAAAAGGGCCCCGTATCTAATGCGAAAGGTGAAAATATTACCTTGAGTTGATTGTTCCTGTAACTCGTCAGTTGGGCAAGAATGCATTGCAAAAACTTCTCGTAATTTGAGCAACTCTTGCAAAGAGTTCGTCCTGAGAAAAATCGCTCATTAAGAAGAACTATCTCATCTCATGAGTTTCGACATACATTTCCAAAACGCCTATCTCCTGAGCGAATATCTCTGCAGCCACGAAGACTCGTAAAGCATTTATACTGGGCCCTCACAGTCTCTCTTTTTCTGAAAATGTTATCAACGCAAATAGCATAAAACAATGACGAAATGGTTCAATTTCTTCATCGCTTGTACAGAACGGAACTTCAGAAGAATCAAGAGTTCATCGGGGAAGAAAAAGTACACCAAAGAATGTAACAGTAATGATAAACGAGGATGTATAATATTTTTTCTGCTCTTCATTACTCCTTGATTGGTTTTCAATCGATCAAGTAGTAACTAAAATATGTGCATGTAACGTATGCTGAGAATTAATATTTTACAAATCCAGCGCACCTCATAGTAGGTTATATAATTCACGTCTTTAAAAAATTCATTTTATATACATAATTGTTTAACATGAATGTTGATTTTTTATCTTTTTGTTCAACTGATTTCAACTATTCTTCTTCTTCGCTGATGTCTGTAATGCCTTGAATCATTTTTTCGTTTTTAACTACCCATTTACAGGTCTAGGGTATTTGTATTTGCTTTTTGTATAGATAAACTAATAAATAATTAGTAAGAAACAGTAAGATATAAAAATAATACAATTTAAACTCTAATAATGGGAGCTTACTTGTAGACAATGAAAGTGTCGATCATCAACGAAGAAACACAGTCATTGAATAAGATTTTATTTAGTTTATTCAGTAGAATGTTATTCCCAAAGATAGCCTTGAACTGTCTTAGATTTTTCATATTTCTTTTCAATGATTGTTAAGCGGATAGCGATTCAGCCCATGATGTAAAAGAATTTTAAATCGATTTCTAGTTGAGATCAGGCAATTTCATAATTCTAGAGATGGTGTCAAACATGACATCCCGTTAAGGGTAAAGTCAGAAGCAAATATGACGGCTACCTATAACAAATTTTGGAGAAAGCCAAACGTGATATGCTTATCCATTAATTACAAGAACGACTTAAGATTATTCTTGTAATAATAGATACTTTCCAAAATTATTCTAAAATGATTTGGAAATTCGAATCTGAAATACTTCACAGTTATAAACAACGATATTGAGCCGCATTCATCGATCTAATAACGAATCAATAATTAATGAATTATATTCAGCAGGTAATATATTCGAATATTTATCGTTTAAAACATTCGAAATATTCTCAGTGAGTAATACAAAAAATGACCGAACTTCAGCAACTAAAACCCTTGAGGAAGCAGGTGAATTTCCTCGATTTCCCCAGTCATCAGCACTGCAATTTTCCTCGAACGGAAAGAAAGAATAGGAGCATTCCTTAATTTCCAACAAGTCATGATGTCGTTACGGAAGGATTACAAAATAACTTTCTGCGGCCTTAAGAGAGAGTGATTAATTAAGTTTACGTTCTTTGGGACAGCCAATATAATGACTTCCGCCTCCGTTAAACTTGATCGAGAACCTCAAAGACGGCCACCGAACTCAGGGATGCGTAAAAAAGTAGCCGATTTAATTCGCCCAATGTTCTGCTTTTTGCATTCGGCCACCGCATTGGCAATTAAGGAGCATAAATACATTTCCGGCGATTCCTTTCCGTGTGTCCAAAAACGTTCGAAATGCATAAAAGTTGAGAACGGGAAAGGGCGGGGAAAACCGCTAGTTTTTAAGTCAACGCGGAAGAAACGGAAAAGATGAGAGGGTCGCTAAAGTCAATAGCTGAACGGTATTTAGTAAATTTTGGATAAACAGATGCGGGTAAACAAAGGAGACAAGATACATTTCGGAGAGAATTCCCGTTTCGATGCATTCCTTGAAATTTTAGGATTAACGGAACATGGAGATACAAAATTCGAGCAGTAACACTATCTCTTCTGACAGTTCATTTATTTTCTCGTGCATCATTAAAATCATAACAAGGCTTAAAACTCATGATTGTGAAGAAAAGACGAGATTTTCAAACACCTAGAAACTTTTATTACTCCAATCTGTGCTGGAAAGTTTTATTTGAAGTCGAGAGTGGTTTTGCTCTACCTTTGCGATTGTGTCTCAACTACGTGAGAGACGAATTTTCGAAAGAAAACATTAAATATATACACGAATAGACTTTGAAAAAATATAAAATTGAGTAAAACAACATAAAAAAGTTCATCTGAAATGAGAACAAACTTTTCCGCGTTCTTTCGTTCATGAAAAAGGACTAATTCGAGATTAAGTATAAATCGCCATTTTGTAATTGTATAACTACATTTATAGTTT
This sequence comes from Ladona fulva, assembly GCA_000376725.2. Taxonomy (NCBI): domain Eukaryota; kingdom Metazoa; phylum Arthropoda; class Insecta; order Odonata; family Libellulidae; genus Ladona; species Ladona fulva. The sequence continues at coordinate 751,967 of KZ308123.1, read as the reverse complement.
TATCTTTTTATACTTTCATTAATCATAGACGTAGGTGAATGATTTCAATTAATGATATGATAAATAAAATTCACGTCGTCAACTGACCCTTTAGTCATTTTGGAACGATGTAAATAATTTCGAATGAATGGATTTAATGTAATGTAAAAAATAATGGAAAATGATAATATTTTTTCCAAGATAACATTTATTTACAGGTCAAATGTAGATGGCTTCTTCGAATGAACGCTTTTCATCTCATAGCGAATAAAAACAGGGTCCTTTTGATTTAAAGCTATAACTTAGAGGTTCAAGTCCACTACTTGAGAAAACCCCATAAAAAAGCGAAAAATATATTCCAATGTTATTCTGCTAATTTTCAAGTTCATCCTCGAGCCTCATTCCAAAGTGAATAAAAGGAGAGAAGTAACAGAAAGATCGTAATTCAACCAATATCATATTCACAACAATCTATACTACTAGGTATACATTAGTGGCCTCATAGTTAAGTTCACAAACAGCTCGAAAAAATTAAGAAAAGCAGGAAAGTAGCAATTCCGTCTTCTTATGGTATGCAAACATGAAGAATACGGGGATCTGCATTAAAAGGTATTCCGCTTTTGGAATTTATATCACCTTAAATAAATCATTTACATAAATTCAACTCAAAGTAGGACACGTAAAGAGGTTCGTAATTTTTTGCGTGCTGCCCATGAATTTGTATTTCGTTTCACTCTCCGAGGTACTTGAGAACAGCCCGTGACTTAAATACGCAAACTTGAAACCGAATTACCAAGTATAAAAATGGACCCATAACTTCATTCTTTTGTCCTTAAGGTGAACTATATGTTTCCTTAAAAGATTCCAGCAATACATGTAAGCAACTTGGCAATCCTTAATTTACCAGTAAAACGTGACAAATATAAAAAACGATGTCTCCAATATAAAATCATTATTTGAACAAAGAATAACGCTTCAATATTGAATGACTTTGGCATGATCAAAATAAAAAAAATCAGCCATGCATATCTCTTCAGTAAGCATATGACAAGAGAAGTACAAGGTTAGAGAGACACAATGTACACGCAGGGTTTTCAAGTAAATTAAAAATGAATACCGTACAGGTTGAACGTTTCGTTCCCTATCTCCTTAGTAAACTGTAATAGTTGCAAATTCAATCCGAATTTTTTCCTAAAAATCCAATTCCGACGCACACGATTATATTAAATATTAAATATGGGAAGCTGATTCAAAAGACCACGCTGCAATCCCTACCACTCACTAAAACACCTTCATTCCATATATTTCATGCAGGCAAATTTTTACACCGACTCCAGGGAACAATCCTATGACGTTAACGACGGCTTTACCGAGTTTTTAAGTACTGGAAAATTGCCAAATTGTAACCATGTTGACGAGCCCTTACATACATTTTATGTTCAGGAACGAAGTATTTACTGCAGAAACTACACCCGGCGAAAGCTCGTGGGTGTTGTGCAAGATGGAAGGACTGTTCGGCTCGCCTTATGTCTCGGTCCGGTTTCCCTTAAAGAACACCCACGCTTGGTCAACCACAAGGGCCCTATCCAGGAACCCAGTTCTGAAACCCCTCCCCTTCCGCCTTCCCTTCTATCAGCTGCAGCTCTCACCCCACCTGAGACCCTCCTGCTGCCAAGCCTTTCGAAGGGGAGATGTTTATGGGTAGGAATTGAGGGTGGAAACAGAAAGGGAGGCGTTCGGCGCAAGTAGCAGGTAAAAGGGACCCCAAACACCTGCCTGGAAGCGATCATAGACGAGAAGAAGAATGTTTGCACTTTGTGTGGAGAAGCGTCACAATCAGAGCAGGTTGGGATGCTTGCGCGGAAGTATTTGAGGTATTTTTTGTAACTGAGGGTTCTTCGAACTCGGGGTAGCTTCGAAACTTTAACCTAAACACAATACACAAGGGCTTTAGGGTGACTTAAGACGCCGGGGAATTTCAGAGTTTCGGCAACTTTTTCGTCACAGAGAAGTCACTCTAAGACCAATGAAAATGCTGTTTCTTAAATCCAAAGTCAAAAAAATTCGAAAGCAAATAAATAATGCGTAGTCACACACTAAGAATTTTGCAATGGGTCAGTTGATAATCTCTAAACAAGTTGAAAACAGCGAAATTTCTGTCATTAAAACAAGACAAATTCTTTGAACAATTCTAGAAGTATGTACTCGTCATTTCGATACTGGCATCTGAAAGAATGTGGCCCAGTTTGGAAGCATTAATTTTATCTTAAATAAGATGAAGTTCCCAATTACGCTTATACTCTGGCCTCGGTTAGCTCGAATGCATCGTTAAGTATTTCAATAACAAAGATACAACCAAAGATTATTCATTCTGCCTACACACCGAAAGGCATTTCAACAGCAATCGCCCCTCCTCTTTGATGATATACTAATGTGATGTTATCCTGTATATCTCAAATATAATATTTATTATTATTATTCATGAATCTCAATATTTGAATTTCCATGGACAAAATAAACTAAATACCTTTTTACGGTAACTTCTTGACGATAGGTTTAAAAACGGTGCTGTCACGCTAGAAAAATTATGGGACATGAAGTCGGCTAATTAGAGAGAAATAAGGAAGAAGGCATACTATTTTCTACTGCCAAATATTCCGACATGATCTTTTATCGTATAGAGATATTCAGAGATTAATCTAATAAACATAGCATTTTCCTACACTGTAATAACCTAAAACTCAAACAAAAAATGTTACGTCTCAAGAAAAATCTCTTAAGAATGGTAATATTCCTCGTGAGATAGTTCAAAGGGAGAAGTACTCATGAAATGTTCTGTTAATAAAGAATTACGCAAAAATGTTCTCAAGATAAGTACGACAGCGAGATTTTTGAGTGGCCTATTTATTGGCGAACGAGAAATGGACTGGGTTTAGTCTTGCAAACATAGCAACGATTGATAAAAGATAGAGAGTAACAATAGATGCGTTATCGCGATAAGATACGACGAATAGTCCCCTCAAATAATCCCAAAAACCTAGATCGATAGATAGGGCCGTATCGAAATATTTTCCAATAAAATGCTGCTTATCAGGTATTTCATTATTCACAATGATAGAAAAATATCCTCTTCAAAACTACCAACAGAGGAAGCCTCATTTTTTTGCCCAATCATGAAAAACGATTCAGATAAAATGTTTGTCGGCGAGAAAGATGTTTTGACGCCTTCTCCTAACGCATTTGTGATCGATATCTTGCCGCGCTAATTCTTAACGGGTAACGAGAGTATTAGGGTCGCCCGTGGGTATCTAAAACAATGGAAGTCTTCCGTTCGAGAATTGTGCTGTCCATTCGCTCGAAAGACATTTCACGAGACCAAGAAAAATTCCTCAGCGTCGTAGCAAATCGGCTGTCGTAGCTCTACTGGGAGGACAGAGGAAGGGTTCGAAGGAATGGCTGAACCAGACTGGACCAAAAGGAACATATCAATCCAATTCTTAAGAAATAAATATTTAAACTATTAACGGAATATACTTGGCCGTATTAAAAATTCTAGAGCCCTGAGGTGCTAAAACCATACCTCCTTAGAAAGTGCATTAATGTAAAAATTAAAGAATACCCGATTTATTATAAAATAAATAAAAATAATAACTTCAGAAATTTTCAAAAAACTAAACGTGAATGGCAAATCGTAGTTTTCTTTACGGTATAAGAACATCACGCAAATTACACCACAGAACCCAAAAACGTTGTTTACTGGTTTCCCTACGTTAATTGCGATTTCATTTATGTCGAATAAGGATGATATCCTTAAATATTTACCGTGAAATGGCTTTAGTTTTATTACAACCGGTAGCCTCACTGCTCTAACATCAAGCATTGAGAAGACAATTTTGTCGCAACACAAATGCCATTATGAAAATACAGTAAACGTCTATTAACCACGAAAACCTTTGTTGCTTTTAATACTCCTTAAAATTGCTTTAGCCAATCCATGGAAACTATATCTCTCGAATAGTAGAATGACAGACTCGAATGGTCGGAATAATGAAAAATAATTACGCAACAGTTGTGGCTGGAAGAATATATAAAGACCATTCTGAAATTCATCGGCCTTTTTTTACAACTTCCTTAAGAAAACACCTTTGACATGAGTTCACGCTCGCAGACTCGACGCACTTCATAAATCGCCTCACGTCTCTCGATGCCAAACGATATGCATTCCATCAAGTATGACGCTGGCTCGGAATATCAACGGCGGCTTACAAGCCCGTGTAAGCCTCATTCAATATGTTCATTGCTTTGCGTTGCTACAGCACTAAGGAGCACGCGCGAATGAAGTAATGCCTACAATAAAAAGCCGCGCCCGTTTCGCGTTTTTTATGAACAGCCGCAGATTACCATTTCACGAGGAATACGCTTCTATTGAGAAACCGACCACTTTGGGGTAATTTACAATCAGCGTTACAATCAAACCGACCACTTTGGGGTAATTTACAATCAGCGTAAACACGCCGTAAAAAGCGGGAAACCTGGTGATGTACGGTTTTCTGTGCAATTTATTTAAAGGTAATTATCAACTCAAACGCTAGTGCCAGATTACGTTAAGAGATGAAAGGAAAAAATGTTTGGAACTCTGGTATGATCCTCAGCGCATTAAGAAACGTTGCACAGACAATCTTCTGAAATTCATTATCGAAATGAATGAATTATCAAGATATTTATCAAAATGGGAGTCAAGCAGGGAAGATATTTTAAGAATATTGTGAAACAACCTGAGTAAACCTACTTATAAACCATAATATCTGAAACATACGTGAATATCATCAACCATCACATAGGTGAACATCAACCAATGGGTTGAACACCAACGAACATCGTCATCCAATGAACCTACCTTTCGGTAGGTTCGTGTGCCCTATAATTCCCTGCTCAATGCTTTCTTTTATTAATTAATGAGTTATCATACACTTTATATAATCTAACATCTTTTGCCTCTGCCTTCCCCTCTGTCCTTCACCTTGTATCCTACCGTCAATTATTTTCTCTAGCAATTCCTCTCTCTCAATATTTGCTCCACCCATCTCCTCGACCACCGCTTTATTACATCAATCAAAACCCTCTTTCCTCCCACCATCTTCGTCTAACCTGAGTTTTCTTTTGCATAAAGATTAAACTATCCAACTTTCGTCATTAAAACGAATATCTCTAAGGTAGGTTGGACATTTTTTTATAAATAATTGCTTCCACATCCGTATTGATCAGAATTTGCGATGGGGTATTTAAAATTAAACTCCCACCGACAAAACGTAATCAACTTTGCGATTTAAAATGTGATCACGTCTACAGAACTCCCACTGATTCGAACGGTCAGCGAAATGTATTCGCATGCAAAGCAATTGGGAAGCAAGGACAAAGAAGGTGTTCCTCGGCTTGACCTCACGGATCCGAAACCACGGCAGCGGGAAACGGAATCGTAAACGCCCAAAGGGGTCGCTTCGGTGACTCATCTTGGCATCAATTCTCACCAACGATGATGGCGCCGATGCTGATTCAACTGTACACGCCGATACCTTCGACGATTGACCGATATACTATGCGAAGCTGCACTGAAGTGTACTGGGAGTCTATACTGAAGTTAGTCTAGTCAATATTACCGGTACTTGCGGCTCCAGGAGGAACAGTTTCCATAAAGCACGTCTTATTGTAAAACTAATAGATAATTTTAAGAAAAGGTAGAAATGACCTATATTGGCATTGGGTCGACTATAATCAGGTGAACCTAAGCGGGACCTAGGCGGAACCAAATTTCCGGATATAAATCTCATAAATTATTAATAGTAATAATAACCATGTCTTTCTAAGAGTGAATTTAAGATGAATTCTTAGACAAGTAAGTTCTCGATAATAATAATCTTTTTACCGCAAACAGGAAAGTTCCCAGTACGATATAATAAATAAATAAATAGAAATTATTACACAAAGAAAATCACAGAAACTCGACAAATTTCAATAAAAATAAAAAGAAATAAAATTTAAAATTTATCTATTAGCAGAAAGGTTGGAATACATTTTTCGCTTTAAGGAAGAGAGTGAATCGCAGAAAAAATCAATATCTGCGGCATTATTCAGGACCTCGTTCGTCGTTCTCATAATTCTAGCCACAAGTTCAAAAGTAATCTCAAATGCACAAAAACCACTATACCGCCGAGGCCGACAATAGGATATTAAAAATCGGAAGAGAAGCTGCGTTTTTTCTAAAATCATTCCGAAAGACCGGCTTCATAGATACATAGTCATCATCCAAGCTTTTTATTTATGAGGATTTCCGCAACATCCTGCTATCTTCAGCAGGCTTTGAACAGGATATTCTTAAATTGTTTGCGATCGACTTTATAGAAGTTTCAAGTCCTTCTTCCATTCTAAAATAAGAAGTACTTAAAGAGTGATAATGGTAAAAAAAAGTCTTGCCAAAGGTGAGACGAACATGACATTACGTTGAGAAGCTTGCACTGCTTCCTTTGAAAACTAATAATTCCATCCATACGTAAGACTTCTTAAACGTGTGATTAAAAGCGTGACGTCACCTAACCAATTACAGGAACGACCGAGAAAAAAACAACTTATCCTCAGTAAAAGATTTTTTTACGCTCCCCGGCTTCAATCGGAGCCAGTATAACCGCTGTCAGTTGATAGATCTGTTAGAGCTAATGTAACACAAAAAAAATCAGGTAAAATTCGTAACAATTACGTCTCGAGATTAGTTCGTATATCGAATATTACAAAATTTGCGATGCACAGAATAAAGAGCCACGGTTCTCCAGATGTAGAATATATTCTATTTTCACTGAATGTAATCAACTACAAATAAATCAAGACGATCATACAAATTTATGCCGTGACAATTATATCTTCCGGAGCTTCCGGAGAGAAACTTACGAAACCCCATATAATAAACAAAAAATGTACCATGAAATGCATCCGGTTGTGAAAAAGCCAAACAACAATGAAAATCTCTATAAATCGATTAAACCATTCATCGTTCAAGGAAAATGCAGACAAATCGGTATGAAATGATAAAAACCAAGGGAATGAGATGTTTCGGCCTCCTGCTGTGTGAAAGAACTTGATTATATGTTTACGTTCGTATAAGTTTCTCCAGCCATTTGGTTGGCATATATGCTTTTATAATCTTGGTCATTCTTTTATCGTATGACCAGTTAAAAACTTAAAATGTCTTTCTTTCCGTACAGGCACATTTCTGTATCGGCAAAAGATCGCTTGAATCTGAGATAAGGTATCTAATTTATTTTTCTAGATTACCCTACGAATATTATACCAAATTCAACATCTTCTACGATTTTAATTACGTTATTTTGATAAAATTACGCTACAATAAATAAATAATCGATAATGACCACCGCGGATCTGTCACGATAGATTGTAATTTCGAGCACAAATTCAAAAACGAGTAATACAAACTTAACGAACAATCTTTTTCAAAATAAAACGGCAAATTGTGGGATACCAATTAAAAATCTCGCAGAGTAAATACTCGGAGAGGAAATAATTGTAAGGCAACGCGACTTTTCCCCCTATAAAACGATGAAGAAACCAGGTGTGCGGAGCCACCGTCCTCAGCGGTGATTCACCTACCTCCATTAGCAAATGTTACGGGGAAAATTTCTCACCGAAAATAACCCCATCGTCCTTGGAGAGGTTTCCGACTTGAACAGCCTTCCTTGGTCTTTGGTAGGAAATGCCCTGGCGACCGCTTCACCCCAGACGAGGAGTTCATAATAATTCTGCTCGCGGCACAAATATATAAAAAAATCTTACGCGCGGTGGGAGACGATCACGTCCGCACCGAAAAGTGTTTTGATGCGGACCGCGCTGGCCGTGCAGCCACGTGACCGGTGTTGCACCGTGTTTCCCGCACCCACGCGTGCACAACAGTACTACATCCGCGTACAATATATAAGCTATAAGAGAATCGATCCATACGAAAGCTTCCAAGACAAGAGGAGATGACGTTGATAAACGAAACGGTACAAGAAACAGCAAGAAAATAGAAATAATTGCAACGCATAAATCTTTAAAACTTATAAAGGGTGCTCTTGAATTAAGAAAAAGTGATTCAACATCGGTAAGCATACGTAGTAGGTATAATCTACTGTGATGAATCAAAATATATCATTAATATAACAGAAAAGTTGATAAAGATAAAACAGTTTCTTTCGTTTTCCGCTGATAAACACACAAGAGTTTTCAACCTAATCTAATTTTCATCTATGTATACCTAACCTCTTAATTGTCTGCGTATTCTGATTCTGCATAAATATATTTTTCGAAATTAAAATAAATATAGGTGTTTTATTGCTTTCAGCAATGCTCGGTAAGTATTGCAGTAACTTTCCTCACGAGAAAGTCCCCTGAGTTCTCTTTCGCCGATTTTGTAAATTTAGAAAACGAAATTTCAAATTTCAAAAACAAAATAACCACACAAAAATGCAACATTTTAATAACAGCCAGCATTTCTTTCTTTCGCTCAGAGTGCACTACAAAGTTATCGAAACATGCGTCCCGATCAGCTGCTGGAATATTAACACGAGATTTCGAACAAGTTGACGAGTGTGCACATCTGACGTATCTAATTTCTTTCTTAAACATTCAAATTGCAATTTTTTCGTACTCTATGACCGATTTTCCGATGAAAAGTAAGACAAATAACATTGATTCACTCATCTTCCGGATATATAACCATGGAAACAACATGTAATTAGAATAGGTGCTTGAGGAGAAATATGGGAAGAAATACACGAAGAAGCATCTATGAGAATTAATACGAAACCGTGCAATGGAAAGGGCATGAAAGAAGAGGAAAGCTTTGCCGGAGGGTATTACGCAAATAGATATTCCCGCTCTTGTTCCCTCGCACACAGAATAGGCTTTCACCAGCGGAGTGGAGTCGGAAACCGCACCACCGAATGCGAAATTTCTGGGAACGGCGCACGGAAACCTAGCAAAGTCGCCAAGGATGCCCGTGGAGAATTACGAGGAGGCGATCGGAAAAGTTGCTTTATTCGATCGAAGGGAAAAACCCAGAACTCTTCGTGCTTATCCTCGAAAAAAAACGGAGCTGTTCTCCGATGAGGAAAACAATCATTCGGAGGAAAAGAGCCGTTCATTTCATTATCGATTCACCAAGATCGAGTTAGTAATGTTTTAAATCCCAACCTTTCTTCAATGTCATTCGTAAAAGTAAATATTCGTCATGGGACGAATTCGTAACGTAACACAAAAAAGTGATGCGTCGAAACATTCCGCCTTTCTCCAGAAGCCTAAATTACCCACGTTTCGGAGTGAGTTTGCGAATGCAACGTCTTCAGGAGTCATGATTACGTTTCAATTCAAAACGCTGAATTAGTTCTTCTTGTAAGGATTGTTCTTTCGTCATTTTAGACAAAGCCTAGCAAATTGTCTGATATCGACTTTTAAATCTCAGGCCGCCATTAATACGGTTTAAATTCCGTACAATGGAGTGGTTAACGCTGTTTGCGAAAGTGACTTCCAATGCGAAGTCTCACGGCCAAATTTTCACTAACGATAGGAATAACTGAAATATATGTTGGTTATATCAGTAATACGGTACGCTAAAATGAGGGACGAATATCGGAGAGCTAATTTCACAATTATCCAAACGAGCGGGCATGAGAAATATCCGCAATTTATAATCATGCATAGAAACTCCGAAGTTATCCTCTCAAACTTTCGTAGTGGCCTCACACATAACGAAAAGAACATAATATAAACACACTAACTAATGCAACCCCTATTTCGCCGTTTCACGCACTACCTTAGATATAATCAATCTCCCCTAATGAAGTTAACTGTTGGGAGATAAACTGCTCAAGCGATTTCTTTCAGCCCATCCCCAACGAATGAAGGTAGTTCTAGTCCAGTCTTCTTTCCCAAATAACGGGCAGCTCGCTTCGACGCACCGCAGACGTCCATCGCGGTCCGGTCGCAGACCGTTCTGGTAAAGACGAACCCGAGCGGCCTTCGGAAGGCGGCACGCGTGCTTTTGCCGTGGAAAATGGATGGACTCACCCTTATCCTCGAGAAACGGTCGCTCTCTGGGGTCACCAACTCCTTGGGCACTTGGTCTTCCTCCTCGCCCTCACCATCCTCCGAATCCTTCGTGTCCCTGCTCCTGGTACTCATTTTGAAGCGTATCTCATCACTTAACCAATATACAATAAGGTCAACCAATCACTCTATCCTCAACTATGTCACAGTAAGGGAAACACCTTATATTTTCTTAGTCGAGGATAATTGTAAAACACTGTCCACAAGTACTTCTGCTATTCTTCAAGCACTCACTCGCAGTTCACGAGTTGAAATCCTTCCCTTTCACTAGTTAATAATTTCCGAGGAGCACTGCAATGAAGCACACGCGATGAATGCAATCTTTTGCGAAGAAGAAATAATTCCGTTGAAGCTTTCTGGAAAGTGTGATACAAGAACGGCGCTAACACGAACGCTAGCAAAAGTAACCTGTCCGCTCTGAGTAGCACCCCAAAGCTTTCTTCTCGCTCCCGTGAGGCCAATCGTACTGCCTCCCTCCGTGACGTTGAGGCAACTCACGAAGGATGCGGACCTAGCGGGCAGGAGAGGAACTACAAGGGAGAGTTGTTAGTGGGCGCGATCCGCTCATTTGAAGTAGCACCGCTCAATGGCAACGCAATGGAATGTGACAATTACGTCGTAGGTTTCAAGGAGTCGCTGCATGATGTAAGCATCGAGATCGAGACGAAATATTCGGATCTAGGATGCTTATCAAGCCGTTCCCAGCACTTAACTTAAATGCGTACTTGCTGATTTCCGAAAAAAAAGTTTGAATCCGAAATCATTGCTTTCACCTTCCACCCCTTTTTCCTGTTTAATCTACGAGTCAATATGAGCTCAGTTTCGGCTTAGTTTTTACGGCCGGATGTCCTTCCTCAGGCCACCCATCACCAGGTGTAGGGAAACTGGACTCACGAGAACCGAACCTGGACCTGTTCCACCAGCTGAGGATACGCTTCCAGTAAGGCTAAGCAAGACCCTTTCAAAAAATGTAGAGGCTATTATTTAAGAATGAGGAAATTTCACGATAGCCTACATATTCCATGGCTGTTATGGAACTGTTAATGTAATGTTCCATATCACAGATTTGACGAAAGCATTCGCAAATATCACCGCACAAATTAAATAAACTTTACTCCCATAACCCGTATTCCCTTGTAAGGAACGTAAAATAATAGGATCATTTATTTACGATACCATGTAACCTTGATGATAATTTAATGATTTTGTAATAGAGGATAATGTTATCATATTCATTATTGTAATATTTGATTAATTAGTAAATCATTATTATAAAAAAGATTAATGTTTAATTAACGTATAAATATACAGTGCCACCAAACTTCTGTCTAACTGCCGTGGAAGCCTGTAAATAAATAAATAAAACAAGATGTAAAAAAGTTCTTTCCTTCCAGTTACCCATTACTTTTTCATTTTAAATGGCGATGTACTTGCGCTCCTGAATATGTATGCCAATTTCCAGTTTTCTTTAATGTTAACAGTTTTAACTACTCAAAAATTTGTACGTGGATAGTTTTCATTCATCTGCGTTTTTAGTTAATCTCCTTATTGCGAGGTTGAAATGCCTCATCTCTCACTGCCTTTTATTTCGATAATCTTCCTCCACAATGCTTTCTTACGGGCGAAACAACTCTTCCCGTATATACATGCATTAATATATTTGTATAATATCGTAAATACGCATACTATGTCGATATGCGAAGTTATTCAAAATAGAGGAGTAGGATCCCATGGGCCTAAATTCGAATATCAATGTAAAATTGTATAAACGTTTCCAATCAATATTTACTCTTGATATTCCTCCTCCTTTAGTACCAATCGCATTATCACAATACACCAGCAATAAGTATACCTATCTATATTTGTTTCTGAGTAAAATTGTAAAACGAATATATAAAAGACCCATTCCTCATGAACTTCCTAAACATGATACATTATTTAAATCGAAAAGATGCAGAAAAAGTTACTCTATAGAGGTTCTTTAGCAGATAAATTTGGAGACATACTTCATACCAACAGCTTTGAAAATAGGCGCTATTTATTTAGTAACGAGATGCAACGGATCAAAAAATGAATTATGTATTCAAATGTGTTTGAGAAGCGTTCCTACGCTTCCATTCTTTATGATTCTGATAGCGTAGCTTTGTTTGCGTGCGTTTCAACCAAGTCATCTGTTCCGAGAAGAGGAAATGTTCAACATGACATCAATAAGTATTACGATAGACTTAGGACGGATTATACGAGTGATGCATCCAAGTTTTGCAATGGATACAAAACTTAATAGTCTTTTTAGCCAACATTTAGCCTATCATTCACTCACAATGAACATTTTCCCTTCAAGACTCGAGATCTATTGTGTCCATCAAATATGTCGGCAATGAAAAATGTGTCAAAAGCGATATAGAAAATAGGTCTATAAAAGATGGATACGGAAATTTAAAATTTTAATGCAATAAATTGCGGAAATGTGTGGAAATCCATCACAAGAAAAGGTAGAAATAAAATTCACACTTTGTGTATTTCCACAGGATACATTACTTCCTCCAATAATTGTTCCTTGCAACCGACAAGAATTTCCCCTGTTTATCCCTATGTAAATATTTTTGTACGTAACTTCCTCGCCTGGTGATGGCCAATCTGTGCCGAAACCGGTCATTTTTAATATATACTGTGGAAATGTGTAAAGCGTGAATTTTATTTCTACCTTTTTCTGAAAATGCATGCATTGGAACTGTCGAAAGAGCTGTACCTATCTACTGATTAATCACGCAAATTAAAGTGTTCATTCATTAATTTTGCTATTTCTTTGACTCTGGTTCATTGAATCATATAATTCGAATTAATTGCTACAAAACACAACAATAATTATAGAAGTGTTCCAATTATTATCACAGTTTGTGTATTAAAGACGATCAAAACAGTGGCACGACCAACAAAATTACTTCAATATAGAAATAATTATGTTCTTGTATAAATACTGTCTAGCACTTCTTATTTTATTTCATCTCTAGTGTTGCGTGAATTGAGATATAAGTAGTTGCACGTGAAAATTTAATCTTTATTTGGCTCAACGAAAGATTCTTAATGATATTGGAGAAGATAAGGAAAATATTTTGACAATGCTCAAAATACAATGTTTTTGGTAAGAGGTTAACTAACTCATGATCAAGTGATAGTTATCTATTGTACCTAAAATGCAAGTACTACGTTGGAAACTGCATCTATAGCTAAAAATAGCGATTTTCCAGAAGGTAACTACCAAAGCAATGTTTAACTAATTAACTTGAAGTAAAGTTTTCTAACTTAACTCGCTTCGATGGTTATTAAAAATACACAAATTCACGAAAATAGTACTCATTTATAAATTATCAAGATATACATAATTTTATTGAATACCGATTTCACACACTTCAAAAGATGTTTTGGTAACTCAGTTTACTACCTTGATTCTCAAAATAGTAACTCTCACCTTTATTTTTGGAGCCTGCATTTCTTCAATACCTTATTATCCTCCAATTACATTTCCCTCGAAGGCGGAAAATCGTTAACTGCATCTCTGGATCGAAAGAATGCAGGCATGGCTGGGATTACAGCGAGGGTACCCATAATTAAGGCATTCCAGAAAAGGTGAATCTTAGGCATTGAGAGGGAATGATTACCTCCTTTTAATTTAAGAAATGGCGTATCAAACCGGAATTTGTGCATGACGTCAACAATATGAATCCGGCTCTTGAAATAGCTTCTCCCATAATTATTGCCCAATTGTACCGCGTCCTATCGAAAAGGAAAATGAAACAAGAATGATTCAGAGCACTTGATTCAAGGGAAAGCAAAAGCAAATTGAATGCTTCAAGAAAAATATCTACCTGCGAACGTAAAAAAATTCTATTTAAAATTTTCGTAACCATTGCAATTCTAATGATAATATTCTGTTGGAAATTTTCGATTGTAAACGACGAGATTTTTTTGTCATTACTTTTGATTGATAAAAACCAATCGAAATCAGAATTAGGAAATAATCGTCATTTTTAATAGCTTGGTATATAATCACCACGTTACAATAGATTACTTTTCATTCGCATCTACCAGCTTAAGGCTGAATAAATCTTACTAGGAAGAAGAATAATCGATAATACAATAATAATTTTAATAGAAATATATATGCTTTTGATTGCACATTGATATTAAGACGTAATTCTTCTCGATCTATTTTAAAACTCATATAAGAAAAATTTTAGTCGAATTTAAATCTCAAGAAGTCTATTAATGGGACAAGAGGTGCATTAATGATCAATTTAACATTAACCATGTTAATTTAATTAGCGGCATTGTATATGGATGAAAGTTACCTAAATAATATTACTATATATTTTTTTAAATTTTACTACCAAGGGAATATTTTCTCTTGTCTCACAGAAGCCCATCTCATTCTCGAATGCGTCGCCTATACTGTCTTCTTTCACATGCTATAAATGGCTTTCAAGAATGTTTCTTTAGCACATTATGTTCCAGTTGAAACGCGTATTGTTCTCTCATAAACTGCTGGCTGTGAATTGATTCTTTCTGCATTTGGAAGGTATGAAAACTGAGATAGCCCTTAAAGGAAAATCAGGAAATAAATATCTTTTAAATAATTCTCGGCCTCCAAGGCGGAAGTGTTTTTGTAACGGATTAACGAAAATATACGGTGATCACTGACTGCCGCGCAGCATGGAGAGAAGCAGAGGTAACGCATGTGGGTGTCGGAACAATTGAATGCTGGTTGTCGGGGTAACGGTTGGAAAACAGACAGCGGCACGATAACACTGCGATATGAAGTTAGTCGCTTAGTGAGTCATTTTGGATGCGAAAAAAGATATCACGCACCTGCGCATCAGTTTATCCTATAGATGAAGATATAAATATTATGAATCGATTTCGGATTCAAATTCATCCTCCTCAAAATTCCACCTCGCAGCTCCATAACCATTTTATATTGACTCTTTATTCTTCAAAACATTATAGCATATAATTAGATCAGTGTTTCCTAAATTTTTTTCACGCTGCCGCCTCTTGGGCCCATCATCGCCCCTCAACCTTCGTCTGTAAAAAATAATAGCTGAACGGCCAAAGCTGGAGAATTATTAAAAGGAAAATAAACACCGCAAATATGAAAATACCCACTGAATTGCAACATGGCAATTTACTGATGCTGTATTGAGGCCACAAATCCAGTGAAATTGACGAAGAAAGATGACTGGCAATGGGATAAAATTCTTTTTCGTTAAACGTCCCTCTAGATTAGAGAGGAGGGCCCCTAGAGGGGCGGTATCGCCCCCTTTGGGAATCACTGAATTAAATTATGGCCAACACGTGTACAAATGGTGCAATGATGAGATAAATTATGAAGCTCTCAATGAAAAAGAACAGCGACTCCTTAATGCCATTGAGTAATTATATTAATTTGATATTCTTTTATATATTATAGGCTATGCTTTTCCGCAGATTTTTTCACCTCCCTTCCTTGCGGGGTGTATTCCGTATAGTGGGGCTTTGTCTATTTTAACCTTCTCTTAAAAAGATTTTTCCCCATAAACTCAATATTTTTTATTTTTGTTATACACATTCTTCTTAGTGTAAATATTAAATTCGACTTGGGCCTAACCTCGCCTTTATAAAGAGCTTATTAGCAATCTCAATACAGCTAAATCTAAGATAACATTTAAGAAAGAAAAGAAGGAAAATAACATAAGGAAAGAAAAATGTTTCGACGGGGGTTTGGAACGACATAGCTCAGCGGTTATCAACCGCCGCGGCGGTCTGCAAACATTTGTATTTACATCTTGACCCTGCAAGCTTCCCATGGCGAGTTAATCAGACCCGAGGGTTTGTGTTTATCTCTTTGGTAATCTTTGCTTCCAGCCTTACTCTATTTGTCCTCCGTTTGCTAACTGTCGCAATTGCTGCGATCGATATTTTGCCTTTTTTCCAATCAGGCGAGAATCTAGCGAAGCGTTCGTGAAATTTTAACCATTTTTAACCAGCAAAACCTTGCCACGGATATATTCTAGTGTTAATTGACCTACCTCACCTTTTAAAACCACCCAACCCTAACCGCACTTCTTCGGACCCGCTCAGCATTATTCCCGTCTAACCTTAATGCCATCCACTGCACCGCCAATAAAGTGCTAAATGCACATTTGGCTAAAGGCGCTCCGTCGCACCGAACCAGCACGGTGGCGTTGACGTTGAAGATAAAGAAACTAAATCTTGCCGACCATCTGCGGGTATAAATACCCCAAAATCAGCAGCGGACCTAGAAAAATGCCAGGGGGCGGTAATTGCCGAAAGAGGGGTTGATTTAATCAACTCCTTATGAACAATTTCCCAATTACTCATCTGCAAGAAGTTTTTAATACCATTTTGTTATGATAAATGAAGTAGATGCATAATGATAATGGGAAAAACTTCGCAGACTGATTTTAATTTAAGCTCCTTGTCAGATTCTAGACAGTAGTAGTAGTACTACAAAGTCACCTCTAAAAAGTCAACTACAAGTTGATAAATTAACCAAGTTGGTAATTGCCTGAACTTTATAAAAATAAATAATCATGGACGGAGCAGACAGATAGTTGCTCAATGATAAGCAGAGAAATAGCTTAAATATGGGCATATGGACATCCCTCACTTGCCATGTAACATAATAACTAATATATTATTTATGTTTTATCCCGGTTAAATCACTGGAATTATTATTCGCAAAATTTCTCGAGAATCAGATAAATTATAATTAATGAGATATTTTCGAGATCGAGAAAGCCTTTATTTCGTATCAATGTCTCAACTTAGTGTCTTCTTAACTTTTACAGTTCATTCTTAACATGACATCTGGACACAAAAGTGACTGAAGAAACGAGGGCTGAATATAGAATCTTTATAAGAGAGAAGTTACACCATATCCTGTTCTCAATTCCTTCAAGTTTGCATAGCGACAGATGCGTAAATCACTGGAAATAGCGGCAAGATAAAAAACGTGTCATATCTGACTTGCATAGACACGATAAAGAATGCAAAACAAAGAATATACGAGTATGGCAATAATGTTGACACGAACCGAAGTTAGGAGGATATGCAGAAGATAAAACAAGTTCAGTACTTGAGGAAAGGTAGCTATAGTTTGAAGTGGACGGATTTAATGAAAAAAAAAGTCGAACTGCGATGCACAAAAAAGAAAGATTTTTCACTACTCTCCTGGTAAATTATCTTGAATCACAAAAGGCGAATAATTCACTTTTTCAGTACGTCCATGATGATATTACTGCCGGAGAAGTAAAACTGAATTCTATTTTCACTTAAAATCATTACCTCTTCGCATTGGCGGATACGGAGGCATGGCGACGAGGGAGATCGATCCCCCGTTTGGTGACAGCGTGTTAGGCCATTTGCTTATTGTATAGCGAGAATTTCATAGTAAAAAGATCGATGTATTACCAGAATTACTTTACGACTGTTGGATTTCTCCCGGCAAAATTACATTTTAAAATAAAATTGGAGCGCATTTGGCATTTAGATTACTTTTACTTTAAGATGAGTATGCAATGAAGTCGTCAGAATTCGCTGCCTGATAATTTTTTATGTCTATGTCTATGTGAGTACCCTATAAGCCGCCTTTCGGCGTGTGGCAGGGGGTGCATGCACCATGACTCTATTTCCTTAATCGATAATTTTCGCGTATCGCTCGCGGAAAAATTGAGTTCTTGAATCTATTGGTTCTGGCATCTATTTCTCTGATCTTTCTCGCATTATAGGAACGGCCTAGGTAGCATGGTGAACGCATTATATCTGCTACATCATCTCTGAACGTGCTTTCTCTGAATTTATCCAGTAAATTGATCCTTTGTTGCAAACTTCTAACTTTCTAGATCCGACCTTTCACTCACCGTGAATATTGCTTGGAGTTGATAAGTCATTTAAGTCTCCAGAAGATGGCTTTAGTGGGGCTCTTCTTTAGAAGGAAGCGTTCGATAAGCTTAATGATCTGACTCCTTGATATGCTACAGTTGAGCCGTTATTTGTCCGAAAAGAAACGTACACGCCTAAAAAGAAATCGTAGCATGAATTCGTGGAAGGTGCGAAGGAAGCTATAGTGAGGTTAAGGTTTAGACTACGTGAAAATTTTCAAAATTTTTTCTACTTCGGATGATGATTCTAAGTAGAAAGAAAGGCGAATTAAGACGAGGGAATTTCTTTAAAAGATATTTTTAGCACAAGGAAAAATACATAGATATTAAGCCGTAATACTACGCTGAGGAAACTAAGTATAACCACAGAGTAAACTTACTAATATTACTCTGTGGTATAACGAAAGCCAATTGGCAAATGCGAACATAGCGTGAAATTATGGGAAATGAAGTTTGAGCATTCCTAATTAAAGTAATTAATATTTCGGAAATAAATTAACGAAAGGTTAACGTAATAAATGACTGGAGCTTTAAATCATAGTAAAAATGTGTAGATTAAATGTTTCTTAAAACTATTTGCAGATACACGATTTGTTGCATACAGTATTAAAACTTTAGAGTTCGAGAAAAGCTCCAAAAGGTCGTTGTTTACGAGCAAACAAACCGTTGAAAAAGTCCAACCAGCAGCAGCTAAGGTTCTCAGTGGTCGCGCTATGTAAGTATTGTTCTTATACGTATTTCGGCAATTACGTTGCCATCTTCGAAAGAGAAGAATAACTGATATTATTAGTATTATAATAACTGTTATTCTTCTCTCCCGAAGATGTCAACGTAGTTGGCGAAATACTTATTGAGAACAATACTTGCAAAGCGCGACCACTGAGAACCGTAACCCCTGCTGGTTGGAATTTTTCAATGGTTTGTTAACAACGGCTTTTTGAAGCTTTTCTCGAACTCTAATGTCTTAACACAGCCGTGTTCCTTTTCCTTATAGATTTAGTATTTAAGCATAAGAGCATTATTTTTTAAATTTAAAGATTCTATAATTTTTTTGCAATTTTTAATTCATGTTCTTTTCCATCTGATGCTTCATATACGCTAAATCCCGACTCTATACATAAATTATAATTATATTTCAAACTTCTAATTCTTATTGATGCATTTTGTGTTGGTAGCTGGTAGAGCGTTGCGGAAATGCCCGATGATCGATAACTTAAATCTTAGAACATCACATTCGATAAAAATGCACATTAAAAGCGCTCTAAATCTCACTCTAAGCTAGATGTAGCTAGGAAAATAAAAGGGTTTTAGTATTCCTTGTAGATAAAAGAGAGTTTATCCCAATCTCACTAAAACGACCTCCTACACCACTCGGAAGATTTCAATAAAAATATGACAAACGTGACAGTCTGAGATTGAAGGATATATAGTTTGTTAAATACGGATCAGGCATTAAAATTGCCTGTTCAGAGAACTCACTGGAAGCGTAAGCAAATTTAGCACACGACTCATTGCATCAACCGACGGATATTCAGACAATGCGACAGAGATAACGACTGTGGATCCAACAGCAAATTACATTATGACGTACTTCCTTCTCAGTTTCCGGAATTTTTATCTTTCGGTTACTCTATTAAATCAATCCTTTAAACTTGCGCAACTCAAAATAGGCAGCAGGAAAGAATAAAAAAAGTAATAAACCTCCACCATATCTTTGTAGAGAATCCCTCCTCACTCCTGATGATTCATTACCTGAAATCGTACATGTTCCTGTCGTTGATGCAAGCCGAGGTACAAAATGGGAGGCCTCTTCGATGAAGACATTGAGGCACCCGTCAAACCATGGCACGCTTGTGAAGTTGCATCCCGCATCTGACCTGGAAATAAAAATAACTATAGGCAATAAAGGAGATGAATCAAATAGTTAAGAGGAAGAAGCAAGAAAAATCAGAGTAATCGTGCAATCAAAGTGCGTTGGCCGGATATCGTGGAAGGCCATGACAAAGTTCTAAACAAACTAAACAAGTACTTGGTAACTTCCACCAAATATTTATTATACGACCGGTTTCGACCCAAAAGAGACGGCCATCCTCAGGTACATTATACAGGAAAATGTGCATATTTATATAAAACCAAGGGTTTTTGCTGTTAGGAGGGGTGGGGAGACGGAAAGGTGGGGAGAGGGAGTGAGTTTCTTAGTTAGGTTAAGGAGAGGGGAAGGGTTTGGGAACTCAAAATTATTTAATAAATGCTTCGTGGAAATGATTTCCATCGTTTCCATCGCGTCCATTATTCGTCCATTCTGCAAAGGGTGCAATAATCTCCCCTCAAAGATGCTTGTATGTCCCTCTTCCCTTAGGTGGTCTGCAAATGCCGAACCCGAAGTCCTCAGGAAGTAGCAGCAGCGGTGTTCAGCGACTCTCATTTTTAGGCAGCGGCCTGTTTGTCCAACTATTTCCTGTATAATGTACATCCTGTATAATGTAAATATACCTGAGGATGGCCGTATCTTTTGGGCTGAAACCGGTCGTACAATAAATATTTGGTAGAAGTTACCAAGTATTTGTTTAGTTTATTTAGAACAGAGTGATCGTGTTACGAGAGAACACATATGCATACTGTACTGTTCACGAAATTATGGGGGGAAAAAATACTCAAAATTTATGAAATGAGTCACCGTGTTTATCAATCTCCTTTTATTTTAAAGAGCAGCCGCTGAGAAATGGAAAAGGTAGATCACGGGAGGATTAAAAAGGAAGATTGGGAAAAATAAATTTTACAGTTACGGATAAAGAATTGCTACATACATCGTCTCTATAAAACACACAACATGCTACACGTTCACTGCCCCCGCATCTAATTTTATGATGTCGCTAGAGTCATTTCATTAATTTTGTTATATTTCCTCAGAAAGAAGAAAAAGCTTGGGTGAGCTCCAGTATGAATTGATGAAATTCGGGAAAGACTAGATATTAAAAATACCATAATATATATTAGATGATTTTTTTTTGGATTATAAAAAACAAGTTTAAAATTTTCAAAAAATAACACAAGTTACAAGACGATATAAACTCGAAGTCACATCGGAGAAATATATCTTTAACCAAATTAAAAGAAAACGAAGTTTCAGGTAGGAAATGCTACCTTCAAAGGCATAAATTCCTTACTTTCGTGCTTTACTTTCCTTTAAACTGACTTTGCTCCGGCACACTTCAAATTGAATCATTTATATCTCTTCACCCCGGATAATTGAAACACATGCTTGGACATGTCGGACATATTTAATATAAACTCATGTTGAATCACAATCCAATGACTTGATTCTTCATTCTTTAGTAAAACAGGTAACTAAGATAAGTGAATGTGAGGAAAATATTTGGAATATTGAGTTATACACTGTCAATACAAATGCATAGTAGAGGTATCTCGCGAGCATTGTGAAAGATATACTAACGTAATGCCGACGACTTTCCTCCAGACTCATTCTTACGGTATCTCAGAAAAACCCAGACATTTTTAAGGTCAGACAAAGGGTTTTAAAAGGCGCTTCTTCGATGACAAGTTACATATCATAGATTGCCCTTTTCCAAGGTGAAGGCAAGGTTTCTTTTTTCAAGATCTAGGTAGACGGTGAAATAGGATCATAAAAGCTTTCCGCAAAACAAGTCTTGAAAGCAAAATGAAAAGAAACTTCGTAGTTTTCCACGAAAACTACGATATTTCTTTTCATCGAAATTTCTTTCCATGAAATAACGCCTTCGAATATCGGTATTTCTTGAAAGGCAGAAACTAAACTAGATAATAAATTTATAATGTACTATGTCATATAAATTTTAATAACTAAACATGAAATAATCAACTCCAGCTTGTTTTAATTCATGACTTATAATTTAGGGACATGAGAATGCATTTGTACGAATCCTATTCTCTAAGGTTATGATATTGAAAAGAAGGGGTGAATGTCCTTCTATGAATTAATTTTACAACAATGACTTCTTGTTGCAGAGGCGTTTTCCCTTGCATTTCATTCTATATTCTATTATTCCCGTCACCCTGATAACTAATTCCATTGTAAAGTCCAAGCTTATGCATTTTTTCCATAAGAATACATTGGGGATTCTGTTGCATATAAAATAAATAGTAAGAATCGATGATAGAATATATGAAATTTTATGGGATTTCAGCATTTGCAGCTACGAACGATTTGCATCAACGAATCGCAGGGACACACACATGACTATTTAGGAGTGATTTATTTATCAGCTCATTTTTGCCGAAAAATTCCAAAATAATGAAGCGACTACATCTGATTTTTGTTAAATAAATCTATATCTGAAATTGTACCCTAAAAGCCTTCTTTCGACGAATGAAAGGGGTGCATGAACCATGACTCTACGTCCTTAATCGCGTCGTGTATTTCAGTAGTATGTCGAGTAATTATAAGGAAATATCATGCGTTATTTGTTACATAGGCTATCTTTTGTTTTCGTGAGATTCAGGTGAGTCGCAATTAGTATGGTTTCATAGAGTAAGACTACTCTGTGATGGTACTTATCAATTTTACTCTCCGTGGTTTCTGAAGAGCTCAGGTATTCTGAGTGAGGGAGTGCATGTGTGAATTTTCGCCTAAAGCTAGAGAATCAGTTGTGAAGCTTGAAAACTAGCACATTATTAAAATCCGACGACCCGCATGTGTTTATTGGTCTCAGGTTCGAGCTCTGACGAGTCAATGCGTTCCCATAAGATATACGTACATGTCAACTTCATTTTAATCGTTTGCGGCCTCAATTTCTAGTGCGATACGAAAAGAGAACCATCGTTCCAACTTGATACAATTTTCATTAAAAATTAATCGACCTTAATAATATGAATACTTATAGAAAATTAGATTTCGATTTCGACGTATGAGAACTATGAGATAAGATATTGATTAATAATTTCATTAATAATAATCATTTTCATTGATAATTTTCGTTTCGATAGTCTGTCATATTGAAGTAAGCTTAGATGAGAGATGTTAGATTCTGTTTCGTATGTAAAAACAGGTCTACTATATTTAATCCTACTATTTTCTCCATTGAGAATTAATGAACACTTCGGCTAGTCGGTTAATAAAGTGTGATAAATGACACAATAAAATTTCTTGCAAGTAAACTGATCACTCTCTACAAAATAACAAAGTTACTTTCCAAATATGGGATGACTCAATCTGCGGGGCTAGATGCTAGGCATCCAGGGAACCCTCTTTTTGCCCTGCCCTGGTTGCTTCCCCGGAATGCCGTGTCTCAAAAATCCTCGACCTTCCATTACTAAATTTGGGGCAAGATCGATATTTTCAATCTTCAGGGGTTTTCTTACTAGGCTTTGCGTTAAAAAGTAAGGGGTCATCGTTCGTGCTTACGACGACGTACTACTGACATTAGCGCAGTCTGTAATCCACGTGAAGTAGGGTTAGTCTCAGATTAAGAGACGGTTCAACGTAGACCAGCTTTGTCAGCGGAGATTTCGGGTTCGACAGTAGCGTTATGATAAAATCGCTCGGGAGGAACTCGCTGCAGGAGAGATCTGATTACCTACGAAAGCTTTTCGAAAAATTCATCGGTCCAGAATGTTTAGGTGAAGTAAAAGATGTTGTCATTACGGTAAACAATGAGCGCGATCTTCGAGAGGCGACAACCAAGCGTTACAAGGAAATAATCGCTAAAACAGATAGTTACTTCTAGTCGTTCTTTCAGGATAAAATCAGAGAGTCTAATGTGGTAGATTTGGTAAGGTGTTAACATTCCCATTGCCATACTCAATTGGTGGCTTGCGGGGTACAAATCTAAAACATTTTGAACAGCAAGGGATAGATATCAAGGGTCTAAAAGCGGAGAAAACAGACGTACTCAATCCCATCAAGTTTATTTGAGAAAGCAAATTCGTTCCTGGACCCAGTTTCCAATTTCATTATTGTAAAACTAACTTTTCATAAATAATCATTTCTCACCAACACATTTAGATACGTAACGTTAAAAATTAGTCTCAAATTTAGCCTGCAGTTTTGAAAATAAATCTAACACAACCCTTCCTTGTAACAGCACCGTTTTACAATCGAAAACCATGTCAGTAAAGGTAATGCGTTCAGTCGGACTCGGATACCGAGACTGAAAAATCTCGTGTTCCATCTAATCTTTTAGAAAAGTAATTTCATTCCCAAAGATAAATTAATTTAATGGAGATTAAATGAGGAAAAAAGAAGCGTTTACGGATATTGCAAACTTAAGTGAAGCCTAGCAAAAAGTGTCCGCATTAGAAAAACATCAAGAAGGAGGGTGTGGAAGACGTGAGAAAACCCTGAAATATTAATTACATAAATATGTCAAAGTCAACAATTTGACAATAATGTAACAACCGGGATGCGAGTACCCAACACCCCTTTCCACTTTAGTTTTTCCTTTTACTTTCTTAACCTTCCCCTGGCAATGAGATGAAGAGCGGAGACAACGACAGATTTCCCATTTCCATGGATTCCGACTTTGTGCCCTTGTCCCTCCCCCGCCCCAGATACATCGGTCACCAGGGTTGAGTTGTTTTTCCCTACTCACTAAGATATAAATATCTGGAGGTATAGATAAAGATATCTAAAATCGTTTTAGTTTATAGTTTTGTTTCATAAGTTTAACCATAGAATTATCTTTCTTAACATCATTTTTCTCCAGACCAACTCATTCCATCATTAGACTTCCAAATTAACTAAAGATGACATATTAATTTGATCAAAAACAGAGGATATTCACATCTATTCTTTATACTACCACTAATCAATGATTGCTGCAAAGGTAAATTGAATTTTTATTTGACAAAAATTTCAAACTAAAAGTTAGCTTTATACAAAAAATACAGTAAAACATGCACTACTTTAAAAAGAGTTTATCTTATGCAAGCCTTTAAGATAATTTCCATTATGCTAGAACAACTGATGAAAATTTTGAGAGAGATAATAAAATGTTCAAAGAAGCAAACTGAAAAGGTTAAAGACCTTAAAAGATTGGATTTTGAAATGCTCGTTTGCTAGCAGGTACAACAACATGAGGTTCAAAGTAATAAAATCAAAGGATTAAATCACCAAGAAGTCCAAAAATTGAGTTTTGTAGTAAATAATTTTGCACTAGAATAAAAAGAACTTTGTAAATTTCCACAGTAAATGGTTTAATTTGGGTTAAGACCTGATGATGACCTCTGAGTCGAAACCAGTCAGCGAATAAAACCATTTACTGTGGAAATTCACAAAGTTCTTTTTATTCTAGTTCAGAATGTCTTTCCACAAAATACAGCCTAGCATAATCGAATTTAAAATAATTTTGTTGTAAATATTTGTCTTTTCATTGCATTAATTTTAAAAACTAGGAAACTAACATTTTAGAATAGATCCCATGGCTTGCTCACTATCCATTGTAAATATGATAAACAAAAATAGAACACATCTACTTAAAATGTAACTCTTAACAGGAAATATGTCAAAATGCTAGAGAATTTTATTGAGATGATTTCATGTTAGTACATTACCAAAACCAGCCTCAAAGTAGGGTATAGTAATTCATAAAGCTTCCAAATGGAGATATTGATGCTTTTCAAAATTACCTAGCTATTTTTCAGAATCACTAGAATAGCTTTTGTATTCTGGAATTTTAAAATGCATTTTCAGGGTCAGCCATCAACATTGGGGGGCAAGGGTGCAATTTTCCATAGGGTACCTTTCTCTGTTTCCTCTGCCCATGCAATAAGTAATTGTTAATTAATAAAGCATGATATTTGAAATAACAAATTTACCGTCCATAAAATAAAAAGTCTATTTCTAAAAATGTGGTCTCCTCAGACTGCAGAGTCATGTGATAAGCATCCCTAGAAACCCCTTATTGGCCAACCCAGTGTATTTCAAGATAAATTATTCAGATTGAACTTTAAATACATGTATATAGAGATATTAAACGTAAATCAACCATGCAATAAGGTCTTGCTTAGTTTTCAGGTTGATAAACAATCAGTTTAATGTTTGGCCTAGAAAACTATGCAATTCTCTCCGGATGAACAAATCATTCATAATCCTACTTTAACCCTCAAGAAAGTTAATTTGAAAATAACTTCCCGCTGCCTCATTTAATCACCAACAAATCATATTACCAAGTTTGATAATAAATCATTCTGGCTAAACTTCTGTACATAATAGTTTGAATAATTGTTCAAAAGAAGGAATATATGTAAATAAAATTCACTGGAATCAGGTATTTATGCTTTGCTGGGGGGAAAAGGTAAGACAAAAAATTGCTTTTCTCTCAAGAGAAAATTGAATAATTCTCTGGCCAATTATGAAACTAATGGTTTATCAACATAGAAAAAATTTTAAGAAAAATAAGGTGTTTTTGAGATAAACTTTGAAATGTTGCGAATATATCAGTTTCATTAATTAATCATTCATTCAATGATTAATTCAATCTTATAGCGGTTATCAAAACAGTAAATTAAATTAAATCTTCAGTTATTTTTATATAGCACTACTATTGGAGTTATCTTGACCCCTTATATATTTATGATTTTTAAACAGAAATGGTAGCAGCAAAACCGAAATAACAAAAGTAAGCTACATTTCATTTAAAACTAGCAATGGTTAAGTCATCATCAGCCCATTTTGGAAGCGTTTTGGTTGAAAACCAATCTTTCATGATTCATCACCAAATTTTGCTCTGTATTTCAATCATTAGAAAGAATATAGATTTAAAATTACACAAAGCAGAGATCTGTCAAGTGACCTAAAAACTAAATGTTGATATCTTTATTCACCAAATTTCTTAAAAATTATTAAATTTGGAATTCTCTATAACCTTCGTTTTTGAATCTGCTTGTAATTTGTAAAATCTAGTTTCTGATTGGAGAATGCATGATTTGCATTTTAATTTGCTAGAATTATCCTCACATGTATACATTTTAAGGTATATTTTATTGATTGAAAAACTAAATTCATGAAAATAATACGTACCTTTTTGATATACTCAATTCTTCATTTTCCCGCTCTATCGTTGACCTTTTTACAATTTCTTCACCAGATGGCATACATTAGCAGATATAGCATGCATAGCATGTATAGCATCAACACACAGATATACATCGTTATCGCCCGTCATCAGAATAATCTTGTTTTCTGATCTCCTTTTAATAATATATTTATCCCGCAGCCTATTATTAATAACATGCATAGACAATTTTTGGCATTATTCTGCAAACTAATGGTAACATTTTCGTAGTTTAAGTATTATAAAGAACTTAATCGTTTAACAGTATGAGTGATTTTACATACGCAGTTTGTTTCATTTACATTAAAAGCATTTTAAGAATTTTGGACAGATGTAAGTATTGTTAATATATATCAGTTTCTTTTTAAACGAAATTTTTAACTTCTAATTATCATGAAACAGCACATTGTGATGTTAATAATATTGATTATGCGGAGGTAATTATTCGTAGCGAGTGAATTTTGTCTGGTGAATTTGCTAAGGTCCTGAACGGCCTTTGGGCTCTATGTTTTGGCTTGTGAATTGCGAACTTCATATTGAGACCTATTGACTTCTGATTTAGTTAAACGAATATTATAATCGTGTTGTAATTTCCCTTTCCAAAAAAGATTTCAAAACAACTTACAAGAATAACATATTTTAACTATGTCATTCCACCAAGTATCGCTGGATACCATTAATTTTTAACTTACAAGGATGCATCAACACTACTATTGCTTAAAAAGGTTAACGTAAAGTATAGTGGAGCATAATTCCATACTTGAATTTCCTTGTGAATGATGACATTTCTTTTTCATAAATCCTACTCCATTTTTTTCCTTTCTTTCCAACAGGTCATCATTCTTAACTGGAAAATTTATTTACCCGAATGTACCGTAAATGATACTTTTATTTGCTGGCCCGGGTACTAGAACTTACGCATATCCTTTTTTTATTATTTTACGATTCAATACTGGTTACTAGAATGTATGTACATCTTGCTTATGCAAAACCTCTTATGATATTTTAGGTTCGTCAAAATCTGTTAACTCATGAAGTCTTCAATCCCAAACAGGATATTTTCTTGCTTCTATCCACTGGAAAATCAAATTTTCTTCTACAGCCTTATCTGGTCCAGCCATTTATCATCATGGCTGTCTCTTGTTGCAGTTCAGAAAATTTCAATCATTGTTCGTTCATACCACTTCCTCATATTAACTAGCTAGTATATTCTTCTATCAGCGCCATCAGGTGATTCCTAGGTCAGTTAATAATAATAATAATCTTATTGGTCACATAGGTCTATGCATTCTAGACATATGACAAGTTAAATAAATATATATACAAGAAATAGCATTAAGGTATACAAAGTTTATTGTATAATATGCACAGGGTGTTGTAGGGACTTTAGCTGGATATGGATAGTTCGTATCTTCTGTGGTGTATATTAATGATCTGGCATGTGTGTGATATTGGTGCTCTTGGTTATTAGTTCATAATAGTTCACTCAAAAGAGAATCAAAAAGATACGTAATGTTTTGCATGAAAACTCTGTATCATAAATATATGGCACTTGAAATATTGTAACATTGATATAAATGTCACAAAATAAAAAAAATTGTGGCAAATTTATTGCATCTTTATGCATATTTTTTAACTTAACAATAAGAGTATAACGTCATTAAACTGTATGGGGGGAAACCATCAAAGCAATCTTTCCACGTTTCCATAATACATATTTAAAGTTCTACTAGGAATATATTTTTCTTGAGCATTCGCCGGTGCTTTCAAAATATTATACATATGTGATAATGGGCACAGTAAATTTTAGAGTACCTATCCGAAAGATTTAACTTAGGGAATATTGAACTAATACCCAAAATTTACAGTAGATATACACACAATCCCTGACGAAAAGAGGACATGAAAACATGTGATACCTTTTAGAAGTTTTTACATTAGATTGAAGACTTCGCGTATTATATGAGTGATTATTCGGTGAGAATTGGGAATGNTATAGGTTCTTTAATATATATATATATATATGGTAGGATGAAGATTTATTGCTAAGTTCTCAGTATGAGCACCCCAATCCAGGGTCTCTGTTATTGTTACACCCAGGAATTTTGTTGAATTGCCGTTTAAGATTTGTTGGTTATTCAGAGAAAGAGTTGGATACTCAGCTTGTTTTTGGTAAGGGTGAAATAGTATGGAGCGAGTCTTTCCAATATTAAGTTCAAGGTTTTTCTTTTGTATCCTGCCAGCCATTTCAGATAATGCTTTATTTACCTGTTTCATGAGTGTTGATGTTTGGAGCGCTGATTGCATGGTTGGTATCATCTGCATAAACTACCAGAGAACTGTGTGTGGTATTTGTGCACGCGTCAATGTGCTGGTGCATCAAGGGTGGTAGGTCAGCGGTAACAACTGTCATGGGCGTAGATTTTGGCAGCAAACCCCCTCAATGCACAATCAAAAAATCCCCTGTAATGATTTCCTGAAGGACCTATATACACCTGTCTTCTGGGGGAGACTCTAGGGGGAAGGGGAGCTCTACCTAGATCAGGCATTGCAAAAGGGCCAAAGTGCAAGGAAGAAGTGGAGGACAGAGGACATCCTCCAAATGTGCACTTTGGGGAAAACATATTTCCCTCTGGGTTTATGCAAATGTAAGTGTCTAGGGATGGGGTGCTTGCAATGTCGGAAGGACTTACAAGCTAATGAAAAATAGTGCAACCCCGAAAACAACTTATTTTTTAAACAACCAGAAACTACTCAAGGGCATGATGATGGAACCATGCAAAGTCCGATCGGGAAAATAGGATCCAGCACTGTCAGCTTTCCGTCTCACAAACGAGGGGTAAGGGGTTTGAAGTGAGGTAATACAATTAATGCACTAACATAAAAAATAGGTGCTCGCACCGAGCCCTGAATTACTCTCCCAATCCAACCTCAGCTGCCAACCTGACCTTCATCTTTCGTCTCCAAGTTGGGTTCAAGTGAGCTTCAGTTAACTTGCAGAGGGGAACAATAAAGAAGATTGGTCAGACGGGCATGCAGATAAGGTGCTTGCATCAAAGCATTGGTGGGCTGGAGGCCCAGAGTCCCAGTTGTGCCTTCCTTAGAAGCGATTATGAATGGCTCAAAGAACACCCCAAAATCCAAGGAAGGTGAGGGATGCAAGAGTCAGTGTGGTATGCATCATCGTTGATCATGTTTCATCCAAGAACTGACTCTGAATCATCCATTGCCCACTGTCCTTCCGACATAATGTCATTGTGACATCAGGGGAAATAACATAACTCAGGGAGATGATTTTTTTTTATCACCCTATTTCATCCATCTGTGGTGGCTCAACATGGAATTGTCTGACAGGGGGGTCTCTGTTGATGAAAGGCTCCCGTGACTGCTTGGACCTAGCATTGGGGGTTCTACGATGATGGCTGGGGTCCCCAATGCTCGGCGGAAGACTCCTCAGGAAAATAACAGTATTGTCTGCGACGTGGGGGGTCCCCGTTAAGGAGGATGTCTCCGGCAGAATGTAGCACTAAGAATGAAAAAGCAGCCCTATGGTACTCTTAAGGCCCTTTATATTGTCTTTTTTGGGTCCAAGGGGTGCATAGTCTATTCGTTAAAAAATAAAAAGAAAATTTGATATCAACACTCATTTATGTACATGCTACACAGCACTCGCACTTTCCCTACCCTGGGTTCACACATCCGCACACAATGTCTTGCTCTACAACTCCGGCCAATCACCAGACAGCTCCTCATATTGCTTTTCTTTTATTACGGCCCACAGTGGTATGATCTCTGCCTTGGTCTCCGAGGGAAAGGTCTCCACTAACTTAGCTAAGAGGATGGCTGCCTCCCAGTCATCACTGTCATTGAACCCATTTTGAAAATTGGAAGGAAGAGAGAAAAAAGGGGGGAGGAACAATTGCGGGGCAAAAGGAAGTACGAATATGGATGGTGCTCTTAGAACTGCGGTCCCCTTTTTTTCTTCCTCTCCTTTTGTGGCGGTGGGGGTCATCGCCTCCAGAACCCCCTCATACACTTTCTCTAAGGTGTCTCTCTGCGGCCGCAGTCCCTTTGTTCTGTTTGCCCACATCCATTCCGCATATGCATACCAGATAAGTGCTCCCAAGTCTGTCACCAGGAGGGCTCCTGCTCCTCCCTGGAAGTGTTGGGGGTGACGTAAGTTGGGCCTCCACCCACAGGCGTGAAGGAGTCGGTCAGGCTAGCGGCGGTGCCCATCATTTCCCTGAAGTGGGCCATCAGGATGCCTTTGCCCAGCCAGTATTTCTCCTGCGCCTTCTGTTGTTACATGAGTTTAGAATACGCCACGTGGACAGCAACGGATTGGGAAAGGGATAGAATACAGTGAAACGATCTCATTCCATCAACGAGCACATGGCGACTAACTTTAATGCACAACATGGGTACAAGTAAAAACAAAACAAATGAAATACGATAATTATAACTCTCATACAATACACCAGATGGCATTGAAGTCATACTACAAACATACAAAAAACAAACCTGATTACATTTCAACACTCTCTCTTAATCGGATTGTTTTTTGTCCAACATCATACCTTCAACAAACTTACTTCGGAAGGCTTTTAGTTAGTAGATCAGCCAACATATCTTCTAAAGGAGCATACTCCAAGGAAATAGTTTGATCCTCTATCTTATTCCTAATAAATTGATGCTGCACATCTATGTTTCGTTCTACCATTACAAACAACATTCTCAGTAATTCTCTGAGAGGATTGATTATTACTATATATGGTAATACAGTCCTTTTCACCAATTACACAATTCAACATATTTTGCAAAAACACTGCTTCCTTTGCAGCTGTGGAGAGGGATATACACTCAGCCTTAGTGCTGCTTAATGCCACTGTCTGTTGCTTCCTACATTTCCAACTAACAGGGCCACTTGCTAACATGAAGACATATCCTGAATATGATCTTCTATCATTTACATCACCTCCCCAATCAGAGTCTGCAAATCCAGAAAGTTTTGAACCTGTTTTCGTATAAACCAAGGAATAGTCCATTGTCCCCTTCAGATATCTCAAAACTTTTTTTGCAGCTACCCAATGTTCATTACTATGACACAAATTAAATTGGCTCAAATAAGTAACAGCAAAAGCAATATCAGGCCTTGTTTTTACAGCTAAATACATGAGACAACCTATCAATGTCTGATAAAGAATATCAGAATCACATCTCTCTCCCTTCAGCAGTTTGACACCAGGTTCCATTGGGGTTGCAATAGGTTTGCAGTCCCACATTCCAAATTTCTTTAAGACATGCTCAACATATTGTCTTTGACCTATGAACAGACTGTTGCCTTTCCTCTGTATTCTCATGCCTAACGAATGATTCACTTCACCTAAATCATTAATTTCAAATGTTTGCATTAGCTGCCTTTTCAGTTTACCTTTCTTATTAACATTATTACACAGCATTAAAATATCATCCACATAAATAGCAACTACAGCTAAGCAATCAATTTTATATCTAATATATACACAAGGTTCATGTTCACACCTTTGAAAGCCTAAGTCTAGCATTGTACAATGAAGTTTTTCATACCAAGCCCTAGAGGATTGCTTCAACCCATAAATAGCATTTTTTTAAAGACAAACTTTATCTTCTTGCCCCTTAACAATAAATCCCTCAGGTTGATTCATATAAACAACTTCCCTTAAATTCCCATACAAAAATGCAGTCTTTATATATAGGTGTTCAATTGGAACACATTTCTACTGACATTGCAAATAACAATCTAATAGTAGAATTCCTTACAACAGGAGAAAATGTCTCCTCATAATCGATGCCCCATTTCTGATCAAATCCCCTTGCTACCAACCTGGCACAATATCGTTCAATTTTACCTTCAACATTCTTCTTTTTCTTAAAAACCCATTTGCATTTTATGGGCTTAATGTTGTCAGGAGGATCAACCAATAACCAAGCTTAATTTTTGAGTAAGCTTTCATACTCATCTTCCATGGCTCTCTTCCACTTAAAACTATCATCACAAGAAATTGCTTGATTAAAGTTGCATGGATCTGAGTCATCAATGACCTAAGACAGCATACAAGTGATTGTCATGTCATTGAAAGCTCTAGGTTGCCTATCTCTCAATGGATACCTCCTCTCATCTTCTTGAACTATCCTTTCTACAGCTTCAGTAGACCCCGGATGTTGTGGCATTTCCTCTAGTTCAACTTCAGCTGAGGATTCTCCCAAATGCAGAACTCCTGTATCCTTTCCTGAGTGCCCTGGAAAATCTGAAATGAACCTATTTTCACTGAAGATTACATCTCTACCTTTAATTACTTTTCTATGATTTTCAGGGTCAATAAGTCTATAACCCTTAGTCTCCTCACTGTAGCCCACAAAGATTAAAGGTTTGCATTTGGAGTCCCACTTCCTCCAAGCTTTATCAGGAATATGGTTATAAGCCCTACACCCAAATACCTTCAAATGATCTAAATTAACTTCATTTCCACTCCATTTCTCCTCCGGGATGGATCCTACTACAGTTCTTGATGGTGCTCTATTTTTTAAGTACACAGCTGTGTTCACAGCCTCAGCCCAAAATTGAGAAGTAAGATTAGCGTCCTGCAACATACACCTTGCCTTTACAACAATTGTCCTATTTGCTCTTCCGGCTACACCATTCTGTTGAGGCGAGTTGGGAACAGTTGTCTGATGGACAATCCCCTCACTCTTGAGGTATTTAAGAAAATTCTTATACACATACTCCCCACCATTGTCGCTTCTAATAGATTTGATTTGGTTAACTGTTTGCTTTTCTGCAAATACTTTAAATTCTTTGAAATATTCAAAGACTTCATCTTTGGATCTCAAAAAATACACAAATGTCTTCCTTGTGAAGTCATCTATGAAGGTGAGAAAGTATCTTGCACCACCAAAGGATCTTTCAGGCATTGGTTCACACAAGTCGCTATGGATCGTTTTTCTGCTGCCCTTCTGCCACCAGTTTTGCTGAAAGGTCTTGATTGCTTCCCTAAAACACAAGACTCACATGGTTTCTCATAGTCTGATCCTGTGAATTCAACACCTTTAGCCATGCCATTTTTCAACAAGTTCATTGACCTCATATTAGGTGACCAAGACGTTTGTGCCACAATTCAACAGAATAATAATTTTTTGCTGTACATACCATCTCTGCATTCTCAGTCATATGCACCTTGGTGTCTTCAACATTTAGTTTAAACATCCCATTAACACAATCTGCTGTGGCAATTATTACCCCATTAACTCTGAAATTATCATTCAGGTACAATTGACATCCATTACTACTAAAAATCACATTAATACCCTTAGAAACAAGTTTGCTGACAGATAAAAGATTAGTGGACAAGTCGGGAACATATAAAACATCAGAAATAATTCTTTCTGTATCATCACCCTTCAGTTTTACATGCACATTACCAAACTTGAGAAAAAGAAGAACACTTATTTGTACCTATACCACAGTAATATTTATTAACTCACGACCATGGTTTCGATCTATAAGATCATCCTCAGGTTACAGGACATGACAAGTACAAAGTCTGTCCGTCTGTTCTCCACCATTAAGTAAAGTTAGAGTATATCTTTTTCTTTTAACTAACTACCCTGAAACTGAACCCTGAATCTGAATTCATTGTATTATTTATGTTATTTTATTAGTGTGATTTTTTGTTAATATGTAATTTTGTATTTTATTTTTCTTCATTTTAAAGCTAAATTGACGTAACCAATGACGATATTGTAAATATCTATGTACAGTGATTTCCATGGCTTTTGTTATTTTTGGTAATCTGTAGCTTTTATTATGTATTCCTTTTTATAGCTTCATTTCATTTAATTACTTTTATTGCTAAATTGACGTAACCAATGGTGATACTGTAAATATCTATGTATTGTGTTTTTTCCATTTCTTTTATTATCTTTGCAATGTTCCTTTTCTTGTATTTCTAATCGATCTCCTGTCNGAGTTGCAAAACATTTAAGTAGAAATACTTACAAAGTAGACAAGAATAGAGTTGCCTTCATCTCAATCATACATTCTTCATTCAAATTAAAGAATTATCAGCCCATCAGCCTCCTACCCCTTATTTACATAACGTTCATGAGAGCAATAGCTGAACGTCTGAAGACATCCCTGGAAGCTGCTCAGCCCGGAGAACGAGCAAGATTCCGCAAAGTAGTCAGCACTATCCACCACATTTACACACAAGGAAAACTTATCAGCGGAATAAACAAAGACGAAATGGCACCTGTACTCTGTTTTGTGGACTATATTTAGGGTTAGATGTAAGAAGAGACTTACTAGTCTCAATCTCGCCCTGAAATAAAGTCGTTTTATTATTATTATTATTATTATTATTATAAAGTATATATAGTAAAAGGGGAAGGAGGGGAGGGGGAAGAGGGATTTTCACAGCCGCAGAAAGGATGGGGGAAGGGAATAAGATTTCGTTGATGGTGAGGGTGTTAGGGCAGGAGAGGGATTTCAAAATTTCTAATTGTTCCAGAGAATTCAGCGAAAAACCTTTCTTTTGAAAATGTAGGAATTTCATATTCCAGGAACACTGATGACCGTTGACAAGAAGGTGGTTCCGGGTGGTTGTTTCTTAATGCAGTCTGATGTTCCTTGTTCCTAATTGTGAAGCATCTTCCGGTTTGCCCGGTGTAGACCCCTGGGCAGTCATCGCATATTAGTTGGTATACGCTGCTCTTCTTGGATGGGTCCACCTTATCTTTTCCATTCCTGAGGAGCCTGAGGCGGGGGAGCCTCAATTTCTCTGCTGAGGTAAATGCATTCTCAGCCTTTCCTCTTCTTTTTCCTGGCGATGAGTCAGTCGATCATTGTCTCCGGAAAACCGTTGGCCATGGGGATTTGTTTTATGGTAGAAACTTCTTTCAAAAAATTTTTCTGCAAAAGAGGTATTTCCAGGAGCCTGTGTATGAGGGAGTGGAAGGGTGCTAGTTTGTGGGCGGGGTGGTGGCAGGAATCGGCAGGGATGGAATGGTTTGTGTAGGTTTCCTTTCGAAAAACAGCAAACTGCAATTGCAATAGGGGGGAGATGGGTGATCCCATAGCAAGACAGTTGTGCAAGATGTTGCACTGCAACGAAACCCGGGTCGTTTTTAATAAATTTATGTGGAAGTTACAAAGTGTGTTCTTTTCTTTGCTACCATGAAGACCATTACTCTGTCTGTAAAAAGTCCCGTTGAACTTAAAATAGTTGGAAGTGAGGAACAGGTTTAACAAATTACACAATTTGTTGGTTATCTGAGGGTCGGTATTCAATTCCTTCAGAAGAGTTTCAGTTAAATTAAGGGCTTCACTTGGGGGAATGCTAGAGAATAAATTCTTGATGTCAAAGGATACCAGCCTGCAATTCGGGGGAAGGGTGAGGTTGCGAATCTTATTCACTAAACCCACTGAATTCTTGATGCTGTGCTTCAGGGAAGATGAAGTAAATTCTCTTAATAAGGAGTTGAGACAGGAAGATAGGATGTGAAAGGGTGAATTGATAGCGGACACAACAGGCCTGATGGGGATTTCTTCTTTGTGGATCTTAGGCAGTCCTTTTACTATATATACTTTGTACTTGACATGTCCTGTCAACTGAGGATGATCTTATAGATCGAAACCATGATCGTGAGTTAATAAATATTAATGTGGTAAAGGTATAAGTGTTCTTCATTTTCTCAAGTTTGATTATGGAGAACTACCACAAAGTCAAGGCCGAAGTAGTAGATTTTATGCACATTACCCTGACCAGCAGTTTTCATCTTGCTGTTGTTAGCCACAGTCATGGGCAAGGACTCCTGTTCAAGACCAGTCAACTAATTTTGATGCATAGTCATATGCGATGTTGCTCCTGAATCTACATACCACCCACTAGATTCCACCTTTGTGGAAAGTGCAGAAAAAAGGGAAAAATTCTTCTTCTCACCTCTTTCCTTTGCTTTACCCTTCGGAAAATATTCTTTCACAGGCTTCAGTTCCTGCAAGACCCTCTTAAATCTGCAGTTCTTACTTATGTGACCCATTTTTTGACAATTAAAACACTTAACTTGAGGTTTTTTATAGGCACTTGCCAATAGTGCCTTTTCGGGATCATCTTTCCTTTTTGCATCTTTCTGCAGAAGCTTTCCTTCACCAAGTCACTGGTGATCTTAATGTTGCTGCTTTCCAACGCCATCACCATTGGGTCATACTCTGATGTTAATCCGCTGAGCATAATTACCCTGATGAATTCATCTTCTAAAGGATCACTTATGTCTCCAATCTGCTGGGCTAACAGCATAACCTCCCTCACGTAAGCCTGCATGCTGTTGTATTCTTCCAGTTTAACGGCAAAAAACTTCCGTAAGAGCCTCAACCGTCTCATCAGCCCTTTGTCTTCATATGCGCTTTGGAAATTCTTCCATGCTTCCCTTGGCGTCTTTGCAGTCCACACATGCGGTATGCAGCAAGGTTCCACCATGAGTACAATCTTACACATTGTCTTCTACTGCTTTGCCTTTTCATTCTGTATTTCTGCTGGAACTGGGTCTTCTGGGTCATCATCAGGTCTCGTAACGTCCCATAAATCGTCATGATCAAGATATTTCTCCATCATGAATTTCCAGGTATTCCAGTTTTCCTGACCCTTAAGTTTCTCAAATGTCGGCAGCGTGGAGACCGCCATGTCTGCAATCACTACGATTGAGAGGCAGGGGGAGGCGAGTGCCTTTGGGCAGGCCCCTACTGATTTGCACAAGGGTCTCATGGAGGTCCACCAGGGATAAGGAATACGGGCTAAGTTTTCGGTTGACCATCGCTTCCCATGCCTTATTAAATAAGTTTAATTCCAACCTTGTAGGCGCTAGGATAGTCTCTAGCACCCTTAAGGTGGAATTTATCGAGAATATGGCAGCCATTTTGGCTACGCCGCTTCTCCTTTTGCTCTCCTCCCTATCTTTTAAATTCCCCAATTCTATCAACAATTCCTTCGTGGCCGCCGATATCTTATCCATGGTCTGTTTGTTTTGGCGAGCCAGGGAGTAGGTAGTGTTAATGACCATGGCCTGCAACTTCTGGAGGTGAACCCATTTCTGACCTCAAACATCCAGACCATTGATGTGCTCATTTAAAGTCTTCAGGTCCTGGTCATCTAGCATGCAGAAAAGGAATGTCATCTCCTCCCATGATGGAGTTGTCGTCACGACATTAATAAGACAATTTAGAATTCAAACTATTTATTGGCCGAGTAAACAAAAATGTCAAAAGAAAACAACAAAAATACCTTAAATATGTGCCGTCAGAAGGATGGGAGAAGAAGGTGCCTTGCTTGCCTCAGCCAGTTCCTTAAATACTGAACTGTACGTGTCTAATGGCTTTTTGTCTCAAATTTAAAGTTCTAGCGGGTATGGTTCATATGAGATGGAAGGGGAGAAGGAGATGGAAGCATCTAAGTCTGCGGTAGGGTATGAACAATGTAGGGCTTTTAGTTAAGGAAGGGAGTGGGTCATCGAGCCTTACTCTAGGCAGGCGATGTCTGGACCACCACAATGAGGGTTTCGGTTCTCGAAGTGAGTCATCGAACCTTACCTCATCCCAGAGCATATGGAAACGGGGGCTGAGGCCAAAAAAGGGAAAATTCGAAAGAGAGGGTCTTTTGGTTGGGATGCAGGTTATAGAACCCCACCACAGAGTCACCAGCCCTATTATTTGCCTCTTTGGTTTGGTGAGGGTGTCCCCAATCTGCTGCAGTTGTCTAAAGATTAGATTTGCCTCATCACATACAATCTTTCCCTAGGACCTGTGTTGTCAGTAGCTGGAATCGCCTGCCCATCTCATCATTGGTGCCAGTTCCTATCGATTCCCATTCCTTCTCCCCGCTCTCAGTGTGGCTTGCACGTCTGACATCAACTGGGTTACTGCCTCTAGGTAGTGATGGAGGTCAATGTCTAGGGTGATGGTCTATGAATCAGCAGTCAAGAAAAATTTCCCCTCTTTCAGAAAAGCCACCCCCCTCTTTTCATCTTGGGGGGTTGCAGAAGCAGCTGCCGCCAAGACAGCCACCTGCGTAATCCATCTTAGGGGCGCCATTGGTGTGGTCTTCTGCAAAATTTCCGGGGTAAGGCGAGAATCATTCTTATGTGAAGAAATAGAGAACATTTTAGTGGGAGAGTAAGAGGAAAAATCTAAAGAAAATTATGTAAAGGATTGTGCCATATCTTAGCTATGTCGAGTTAGCTCGACTCGGCACTTTCAAAATTTCCTGCCCAGCTGCGCTGAGAGGGAGAGAGAGAGAAGCAGGGTGGGAAACCTTTCTTCCGCTCTTCCAAAACTTGGTTGCTAAGTTTGATAGACAAGTTTGATACTAGCCATACCTCTAGCAGTGCTGCTATACGGTAGAGTCGTTACTTATATAGGGGACTGCGGATGGATACACTGCTGACTCGAGTGATCAAATTGGCGGGAGCGTATTCAATTGGAACATCATGCCTTACTTTCCCTTCTGCTACCACATCTGGTGACTTCCCCAGTTTCCCCTCCAACTATTCTCCCCTCCTGTTTTTGAGTGAGGTAATGACTCAACCTAGCTGGCAGATAGACAGTACCTGGTGTAGATGCATGTTTCCTCATAACAACCAGCTCAACTTTACTGTGTTCATGAAATATCATTCTGGACTTACTATTTGACAGTTATTTTAATCTCCAAGGATCCCACTCAACTTATATTGGGACAATAATCTGCTAGTGCTTTTGTGTTACACCTATTCTGACGTGATTTTGTTGGACTTTGTCATCACAGCTGTTTGTGTGAGACCTTTATTTTCAAAGTAATTACATTGGTGATTTCATGCTATTTCGACTATGTTGTTCTATTCTCCTTCTCTTGTTTAATTTGTTGATTCCTCAATTTCTCACAAGTGATCTAATGCCGTTACTTACGATAGCATATCATGACTTACATTGATTGCTAGTAACATAAGTGGCACAGGATGTATGATGAAATAAAGACCACTATCACAAAAATTAAATCAAAGGCAATGAAATGAGTTCCTTAAAGTTAATAACAGTCTGTCTCATAATGCATGAGAGAACTTGGGTAAGGAAGCACTGAAGAAGAATTCATTGTCAGATAAATAGAATGAGAAGAAGCTGAGGAGAGATTGCACTAGAGGGTAACATTTCACTGAGGGAAAACGTTGATTTAACTAAGGGAAAAAATTACACGGAAAGGAAACACTGCACTAAGGGAATCACTGCAAGGAGGCACATTACACTTGAAGAATTGAACACTGTAGAGGCATAACTAAAGCACTTTAAAACGTAAGGAGGGCACGAATTATTTGCAACTTGGGAATTACAGAAAATGAGTTGAGGATCAGGAACAGGGTTGGCAGACAATGTTAAGGCACCTTATAAAGCAGCAACAAATGCAGACCACTAGGGCTGAAAATTTATGATATGCAAAATCGAAGACAATGAAACACCTGTATGAATACTAAATTTTTCAAAAATAGTCTGAGACACTGAATTTTAAAAGGACTGGGGGCAGGCGTTAGGGGAGACAGAAAAGTCTAAGTCAAAGACGAATAAAGTCATCAAATTTCAAGGAAGTATAAAAACGAAAACATTTAGGTAGATTAGTAAGAAGTTGGCTACTAAGGAGATTAACTTAGCAGCTTTAGTTCCCTCAAGGTGGAGTTGAAGAAACGGCGACTATTGACACTAAGAATTACGATCTTGCCATCATAAGTCCAGACGTTAGACTTATCGTATAATTCCTTGGCCTCTTTGAGCATCATGGATCTAGTATTGGTGAGTGACTCCGTGATGGCAATGCCAGAGCCCTTGAAGAGTCTCTTTGCTTGCAAAACTATTGCGCGTTCCTGATAGCTAGCAAATTTTACTATCAACGAGCAACATTTGGAATCGCGCAACTGGCCTATCCTACGAGCTCTGTCCAGCAGGTATGGCAGAAAATTAGTTTTCTTCGTCAGCGGCAGCCCTCCTGGAAAAAATGTGTACCAATGCCTCCATAGTGGCAGCTTTCCTTTCAGAGGAGGCTACCAGCCTCTCATTAACGTCTTCTGAAATGGACATTTTTTAAGTAGACATGAAAATGCTACAAAAAAACTTAGTTATATCGTGAAATGAAGTGACTATACGATTAATTGAATTACATTACAAGCAAAAACACTCACCATAATCGACTCCACGTTTCCTTTTAGTTCCAGTCCCCTCCTTAGGTTTTGCTGGCTCGGAGGGTGGATTAGGACTGGAGAGAAGGATGACTGGATGATGTGCTTGGGTTGCAATCCTCAGGAATAACAATCAACTCTGCAAATTCCTGAGGACTGCTTACAGGAAGTGCAGAGCATGCTAGTGGCTTAGCTGTCTCCTCACACTGAAAGAGGAATCTCATGCATGAAACTATTATCAGACATGCTACATTTGATTAAGGAAAAATTACACATCCAACAAACAATCATAATAATATTCCACTTAGGCATTTGTGTGATGTGTGGGTCATATATCAATAATACCAATTTATTCAGTTAAACTGTGTATATGCTATGTTAAAACACTCCTGAACTACTCAAAAATCTTTACATACAAGAAAGGGGTCAAACAATGCATCTATCCCGACAGCAGCAGTACAGCCTATGACTTGCAGTAGTCTTTCTTCCACTGCTGTCATGAGTGGTAAATGGGGCCCTCCTCCAGTACTGCCAGCATGTCTCTTCTGCCTCTGCCATTTCCCCTTCACATCACATCTCCAGTCTTGCCAGCTCTAAGGAATCACATTGCATTACATAATTCTTAACATACCTGTT
This sequence comes from Ladona fulva, assembly GCA_000376725.2. Taxonomy (NCBI): domain Eukaryota; kingdom Metazoa; phylum Arthropoda; class Insecta; order Odonata; family Libellulidae; genus Ladona; species Ladona fulva. The sequence continues at coordinate 709,990 of KZ308123.1, read as the reverse complement.
GCACAATTATGACACCTCATTAATAGTAAAGTTCAAATAATGCATATCAGAAGTTACCTTTGCCACCTTCTCCATTGACTTGTGGGCCACAGTTGCACAAGCATTCAGTGTGGCAGTGATTTCTGCCCAAAGTTTTTGTTTTCCGGCAGAAAGCTTGTTGTGGGCCAATGATGGGTGCACCTCCATAAATTGGAGCATTAACATCCTGGCACTGAAACATTTCAGCTCACTACCTAACAATTATTTGTAACTATGTCATACTAGTCAAGTATTATGATAAGCTAGGGTTGGCAGATGAACCATCTCTATATTCTTGCTTCTATCCATAATAAACAACACTTAGCATAGAACACTTAATAAAAATCGAATTACTTTTACATTTTTCATACATTGTATTTATGCGCATTGAAAAGAAAACTAAATTGTCATAAAATTTGAAATTGTGAATATTCCTCGAGAAATTTAATTTAAAATACTAGTTTGTGTTGCTGACTATAGCTATTATTAAGAAGAACTTTTCACAGTTGCTTCACAAATGCTGTAGAAGAATCTACATTATTCTTCAAGCAAAAAACACCTTCCTCTTCATTGGAAATACATTCACTCATCCGAATGAAGCTAGTGGGGAAATCCTTTTGTGTATGTGCATATTACAATTCGCATATTTTATATCGTTCACTGCCTATGAAACAAAGAAATAAACTCTAGTCAAGTGGCTCATATAAATAGGCAAGAGCTCAGAATCTTAAATTATGGGAAAGGGATAGGTGAATATTAAGATTCTAAAGAAGCATTAAGCAATGGATGGCTACTTGGGTTAAGGATACCTATGAACCTTAAGTTTAAAATCCCTTAATTTTCCCAACTACATAGTTTCATCAGAAATGTTATTCTCACAAAATGAAAAATTTTACCCATAGGTAATTATATGTTATAACACCCTAAAATGAGCAATTAGCTAATTTACAAATGAAGTCGGCCTATAAAATACTACGCAACTCATGCTTAAGTTCCTTTATACAATCGATTCCTAGTTCTCCAAGGACGTGGTTCTTTTTACTTCCCTTCCCATCCCTAATCCTTCCTCCAATTTCGTTTCATTCACAGAAAATGAGTTATTCACATCATTATTCCTACAATTATCACTTTAGCATTGGATTGCTAGGCTTTTGTCAGAATATCAAGGAATCACAGATTCAATGCTCAGTTCGCATAGCAAGAAAACTTAAAATGATGTGACTCTTTTTAGGAAATGCAAACGACCTGATTGGTATTCCTGAATGTTAAGATGAAACGGCACATGACTTGGGACGAAAATATTCTAATACTATTCTAAGTTATAGCGCTTGGGGATGATGGCTGGTGAAACTCTTGGAGGGATATTTACGTGGAGCAAAAGAATTCCGTCTGCGGTTGAGGACTTGAATATTTAAGAAACTCACATCTAACCATAGATCAGTTAGTCAAGGTTTCCCTAGCACAGCTTGAAAGTATGGATATATTTTCCTATGAGTGAAATGTTCTACCAAAGAAGATAGGGCAGTAAAGTTGTGATCCAAAATACTCATTTCTTTACCATGTAAGTCTATAATTATCAACAGGATCTATAATGATCTTTGAATCTCAGTAACATATTGATATTATCAAATTGACGCAAGCACAATGACTTTAGCCCTAGTCTTATATAACTGTTTTTCTAATCTTTCATAGCTAAAGGAAGGTCAATGAGATTATTTACCTAACGAAAAATAAAGTCACTGCTAAATTCTGATGGAAAAACATTGAATTTCCATGTATACCTTCCACACACACATTCATCATCATATTTAACCCCACCCATTCCATCCCACAACCACATCCCCACCATCCATTCATACATTAGTGAGTGGCCACTCCAAAAATACATGCTTTCAAACACACACAAGAAGGTAATTTGGAAATCCAATGCTTTCATTGACACTCTTCAATGAAATATACTTCAAATTGAAATTCTATCATTGCTACTGATTCTAGTTTATTCTGTGCTCAACTAAGTATTTCTGCAATGAATCATGGGGTAAGTGGAATTGGCCCTGCATATTGATTCAGAATAATTCAAGAGAATTCAAAAAAGAATAATGATGTTACGCTAAGGAGGTTTTACAGCTGATTTGTACAAAATTTCCATGGTATTTGCAGGAAGAATATCAGACCAATTAAATGATTTTTTTGATTACGTAAAATCAAACGAGTAATTTTTAATCTGAGAGTTACAAATGTAATAGGAAGATCACTATCCTATACTTTCAAGCTGATGCCTTTTAGCAGTATAAATTATTCCTTTCAGTTCTAACACATGCAATGGGAAGTTTTTTCCGTTGCAGAACATTCCCTGAATGATAGGAATCTCCCAAACAATCAAAATTATTTTTCCTCTTTGAAAAGAAAGTACTCGCTCCATTCTAAAGCTAACCTAGGGGACATTATACTAAGGGTAATGATTGACTCCATACAGAGAACTTATCTTCTACCTAATATCTATCTAAAATCAGAAAATCTGCCTGTCATAAACTAAATATCATCATTTACTTGTACGGCTCAACCTCCTCATGTTATCGATCAAGATAGTTTCCAACCAATACCATTGCTTTTATGCTTCTTTGACATTTTTTTATCAATTAATATGCTTCTTGTTAAACATCTGCAAACATTGACAGAATGATAAAAATTTATAATGAGGGACAAGAGAATGGATTAAAATCAGATTTAAAGTTAATAATTTTTTTTAGGGGCAACTCCCTAGCATATCTCAATGGGTTGACAAAATGCTAAAATATTTCTTTAGAAGGGATTGAAATTTCAATGAATGGGATCAGAGTCGATTTCTAGTTTCATAGGCGTTAGTCATTCATAACTTAATGTAACAATCTGTAAATCGCCTTAGTTCTAAGGGGACGAGATTTCAGTATCACTCTTAATGGATCTCCGGAATGCTAGGTGTCTCCCAGTTTTGGTTGGTCACTTATGCTATATCCAAGCACAAAATGAAAATCCAAAAACCCAAAAAATATTCGGGAAATGGGTCATTAATGCTTTAATTTACTTCATTTATAACTCTCTTAAATACCAAAAGTCTCTTTCTAACNCATCAAAATTTGGTTAGAGAATTGAAACGTAAAGTTGGGAATGTTTATATGCTCGTTTCAAAAGTAAAGTCTCTTATCGGGGGATGTTAGTTCGTTATCAGGAATAAGAAATAACTTTGTACGGATACCAGTTCGTCTTAATACGTAAGGATAGGTTGGAATGGAAAAAACGCTATGTTTACTTTTGTTTATCTTAGAATGTTACGGCAAATATATCTGCCCTTATATGTTGTAATCAGGATAATGATATAATAGTGAAATGCCATACCCGAAGAAAACTTTCTCTGCACTTTTAACTTTTGTTGCGGAAGGTAAATCTAACAGTAATAATGCAATGAGATTAAGCCAAGGAGGTCAACAATGATGGATACAGAAGATTAGCTAATGATTTGGATGTTAACTAACTCATTCGTGAGGAATTACATGTATTTTTATCATGCCCATTGCTACTCATAAATCTGCTTACATAAGAGACAAGTTTTCAACTTATTCTTCAAGTAGCATTAGAATGAAACCAATTCATGACCAACGTAGGTTACCTATGTTTATTCGTTGAGTAGTCTCAGGATATCACGTTCAAATGCACTTATTCTATCCACTTCCCCACATGTTTTTATAATACTCACATAAATAGTCACACAAGCGTTTCCCTTTATTAATGGCCACCAACGCAAAATGTACCTCTTGGCTCACTTTTCCGACTCCTTTGCTGTTCTCGTAAGTATAGCATATGATGGAGGGAGAATAATTTCCTCTTGAAGTAGCGATTTCAAGTACTCCGTAGTATGCAAAAGTAATGGAGGGGAAACCCTATTCCTTTTTATCTCACGAACACACTTTTTAAAGACATCACTGAATGTAATACCGAAAAAGAGCACAATGTATGACTGAAAAATTCCGATCCCCGTTTCGCATTCACAGAAAACATAATGCGAGCTTCACCACATGCCACTAAAACAGCTATTAAAGGCGGCAAACTGAGAACTGTGGAAGTCACGGGATGTGTAAAGTAGGTTTCGTTACTCAAAAATTTGTATACCATAATTCTTTGCTTTGCTAATCCGCGGTAAAATGAAGAATTAGTCTTGTTAATATCGTTTCATTCGCCTTGAAGTGTTGACTATAATTAATTCTTGATTATAACAGTAGCATAAGAAGTCGTACTCAATCAATCGTCGTCGTCAATCTTTCCTTACTAAATTTTATCCTGATTAGTATTTATAAATAACTATTCGTATCATAGCATACGTATGATCACAACTGGTTGAATTTTCTTACAGACACACAACTTATTCAATCATTTTACTGTCTTTGCTACCTAGAATAAGAAAGAACAGAAGTAATTTCTAAGCTTACATAAATTATCACAGGCCATCTGTTTAACTGTACCTCAGTAACAAATTTCTTATATTCCCAATTCTTGGTAGCCTCAGGAACTGAGGCTACCAAGAATTGGGAATATAAGAAATTTTGGAATATAAGAAATTTGTTACTGAGGTACAGTTAAACAGATGGCCTGTGATAATTTATGTAAGCTTAGAAATTACTTCTGTTCTTTCTTATTCTAGGTAGCAAAGACAGTAAAATGATTGAATAAGTTGTGTGTCTGTAAGAAAATTCAACCAGTTGTGATCATACGTATGCTATGATACGAATAGTTATTTATAAATACTAATCAGGATAAAATTTAGTAAGGAAAGATTGACGACGACGATTGATTGAGTACGACTTCTTATGCTACTGTTATAATCAAGAATTAATTAAAGTCAACACTTCAAGGCGAATGAAACGATATTAACAAGACTAATTCTTCATTTTACCGCGGATTAGCAAAGCAAAGAATTATGGTATACAAATTTTTGAGTAACGAAACCTACTTTACACATCCCGTGACTTCCACAGTTCTCAGTTTGCCGCCTTTAATAGCTGTTTTAGTGGCATGTGGTGAAGCTCGCATTATGTTTTCTGTGAATGCGAAACGGGGATCGGAATTTTTCAGTCATACATTGTGCTCTTTTTCGGTATTACATTCAGTGATGTCTTTAAAAAGTGTGTTCGTGAGATAAAAAGGAATAGGGTTTCCCCTCCATTACTTTTGCATACTACGGAGTACTTGAAATCGCTACTTCAAGAGGAAATTATTCTCCCTCCATCATATGCTATACTTACGAGAACAGCAAAGGAGTCGGAAAAGTGAGCCAAGAGGTACATTTTGCGTTGGTGGCCATTAATAAAGGGAAACGCTTGTGTGACTATTTATGTGAGTATTATAAAAACATGTGGGGAAGTGGATAGAATAAGTGCATTTGAACGTGATATCCTGAGACTACTCAACGAATAAACATAGGTAACCTACGTTGGTCATGAATTGGTTTCATTCTAATGCTACTTGAAGAATAAGTTGAAAACTTGTCTCTTATGTAAGCAGATTTATGAGTAGCAATGGGCATGATAAAAATACATGTAATTCCTCACGAATGAGTTAGTTAACATCCAAATCATTAGCTAATCTTCTGTATCCATCATTGTTGACCTCCTTGGCTTAATCTCATTGCATTATTACTGTTAGATTTACCTTCCGCAACAAAAGTTAAAAGTGCAGAGAAAGTTTTCTTCGGGTATGGCATTTCACTATTATATCATTATCCTGATTACAACATATAAGGGCAGATATATTTGCCGTAACATTCTAAGATAAACAAAAGTAAACATAGCGTTTTTTCCATTCCAACCTATCCTTACGTATTAAGACGAACTGGTATCCGTACAAAGTTATTTCTTATTCCTGATAACGAACTAACATCCCCCGAGAAGAGACTTTACTTTTGAAACGAGCATATAAACATTCCCAACTTTACGTTTCAATTCTCTAACCAAATTTTGATGTTTCGGGCAATTATTCCTAAGGTCTTGATATAAATCAAATCATCCATTATAATATCTTCATATGCATTTGACATGATTCATGTACGTTTAACATTAAATATGTATGGTATATAATAAATATAAATTATAAGTTACATACAATCTTCGAACATTTGGTTTTTAATCGATCAAGTTAATATCTTTAAAAATTACATTTAAATATGCAAATCTAAAGTCACCTTCTTATTTTTAAAGGTCAGTAACATTACAAATTTACTTCATTACGATACATATAATAATCATGGAAGTTTTGCATCTTATACTGTATTCTAAATATTTAATTATTACATTTTTATACTTCGCAAACTACTGTTGAAATATGAGTCATAGCTTACGTCATGGATATCACGAAATATACACGGAGTGNTAAATTCGTTTAAATATGTCTCAAATTAAAATTAAAATATATTTCAGTAAATTAAATGTAAATTTAAAATCGTTTCATAATTACGATAACAATTACGAAAGGGGGGTGGAGCGCAAATTAAACAGCGGTCACCACTGCGCATTCCCAATGCGCACGGTTCTGTTAACAAAACGGTAAAGTCCCCAGATTGCTTGAAGATTTCATCGGGAGCGGACGTGCAAGTATACATTTCCATCGAAAAACCGTTAAAATTTGAATGTTTAAATTGCTACAGGTTAGGAAGCCCTACAGAATTTTGAGGCTGACGTAATCGTTATATATTTTCATCACTTGTATGATGATTTTTCGCTAATTTAGAAAAAAAAAGGAAGTACTTTCTGCCGTCAAGATATCACTGTTCCGCATGGAGGATCTCATTCCCTTGGTAAGTAGCTAATCAATTTTATTATTATCACTAAACCACTGTGATGTCAGTTACTCAGATTTGTTGGGCGTTCGCGGAAAATTAATAATATTGCATTATTCTTGTTTCTTTTTTGTGTGTGCTTTGCTGGCGTATTTTTTAATATTATTAGGTTGATTGTGTGTTATATCGGCTATTGGAGTAGTTTACATTAAACAATTAACCTCTATTCTATTTGATTTGTATTAAGATGCAACTCAGCATGCACCAATGTATCTGTCTCGTTCCGATTAAAAAATTATAAGTTTTAGGAATTGCACTCCGAATCTTCAGCAACTGCCTGATATGCTAAGAATCGATAAATTTCAGCAATTACATACTTTATTGGTAAAGTAAGTTACCTTGAATGATTCCATCGGATATTTTAGGCAATATTTTCGATGGCGGCTGAAGATAATGTCAGTGAGAGAACGTTATTCCAAATAAATTTCCGGTCAGTTTACTTTGATGTCATATCCTTCTTTTTACGTTAAATATTTAACATGATCTCAGTATGGATCGATATGTTATGGGATTTAAGATCGAAACCGAGGTGAACCGAAAATAACCGTTATTCTTGCCTGAGAAACGTTCCTGAACCGATATTTTGAAATTGTTAGAATCTATATCGAAAACATTTCTTTACTCCGTTCTGACTCTTGTTCCCAACAAATCAGTTTACGTGAATGATTTAGGGGTTGTTTCAGAAGTCGTATGCAACTGTAACTCGTTACTATCAGATAGTAGGTTTTCTTCGAAAGTTAGCCTAAATTGGAAAAAATATCTTATGTTCTCTATATAATATATTTTCAAACGATAATCGTTTGAAATAGTCGACGCGAATAGAAAAAAAAAGATTCGAACGGTTTCGATTTTGCGGAAGGAGCGGAACCATATTTGGTAAATTCGTTGTGCCGGAGTGAAAACAGTTTCGGAAAATACTGTATCTAAGCTCTGATTGCAAATAGATTTATATCCTTAAATCGCGAGCCGCCAGTGGCGTATGACAGGGTGTGTGAATTTGAATCGATAAAATAGATTGTAGACTCGTTCATGTATTGAGTTATAATTTTTTCAAATTTATTTTTCATGTTCATTGAGATTAGTTTATTTGATTTAAAAATCAAGTCAAATTTCTGGAGTTCTTAATAAATATTTTGAACGGGACTGATAATGGAAATTCCTGTTAGAATTTCTCTCTTGCGTACCGAACTCTTGGGTATTATATTACTGATAAAATTATTAAATCTTGTTTTCCAGACTCTCGGGAGTTAATTCACTCCCTTTTCGGTTATTTTTGAACTTGCTGGTTTCTCGTCTGTGCTATTGAAAATGCTGGACATCACAAGAGGGACATCGCAGATGAGGACTTTCCGAAGACCCAACCTAGGTTAGTTGAGTGATTATTTCTACAATCCATGCTCTCCTTGCGAAGCATTAAAATGACGTCTTTCCGGAATAATTTCTCGGATCATACTTGATCCAAGAAGGAATAATTACTCTAGAATGTTACAAACGGTGATCGCAAACCAAAACGTATTTTTATCCACAAGTTTATGGACGCCGAATCGAAGTTTAAATAGGGAATATTAGCCGTAATTTCGTTCATATAGTTTTCAGCTGGCATCTTCGGGTCGATGCGTTTTCCCTTTCGTTTCTTATGTATTTAAACTGGTACCTTCTTCATAATACTCTCCTTTATTTTTGGGAACTTAACTTTTTGTTTTCTTTCAGCCAATCTTTCCTTAAACAGATAAGGATAGTCTTCATGGATAGTTGGGAAATTTCTCAAGGCCAATTGATATTCTATTTAGGTGTTAGTAGACATTTCCTCGAACATGCGGTTAAATTGCTGGCATATACAGTAAAACTATTTAATGGTAATCACCTATTTAACAAAATCCCGCAAAAGCGATGATATCATGTATGGGGGAAATGTTGATTTTGTTCCTGCATTATAAATGGTGTATCTGATTGTTAGACGATGGTGAGATTATTGAAGCTCTAAAAGCACACAATATGTGAGATTAAAGTGCAAAAAAATTTAAGTTGAGATAATTACGAAATCGAGACGAGTGTCAAAAGAAAGGAAATTAATTATAGTATCTGATTTTAGTCGTTATATAGATAATATAGATTCTAAATTCCAAGAATCTTTCTAAATTATACGACAAAAAGTTTGCCTTGACATACAACTCATCCCCTTGACGACTACAGCGATTGTTGAATTCCGACAACGTGCATTGTCTCGTAGAGAATAAACTGGGATTATAGGCGAGTTTAGAATTAATAATAACTAATGACAGACTTTACACAGAACGGACAATTTTCGACGATTCCAGCATATGCAAAGTATGTACAAAATGTACAAATCGCAGGAGGGAAAACATATGTTTACTTTATATACGTCTAGGAAAGAGTGTTTCTTAATCAATCCGATAATGTAAAAGACAGCTTTTATTTTCGTTAGTAGCGATGAGAAAGATGAAGAATTAGGATCATTTTTCGGAGACGAACTAAATTTCAATGCGAACAAGTTAAATTTCTGGCTTTATATGATTTTCACAAACCGCATACTTTTCAACGAAATCACGCTAGTAAATTCTTGAGAGCACTGCTAAATTCTATCCTGATTAGTATTTATAAATAACTATTCGTATCATAGTATACGTATGATCACAACTGGTTGAATTTTCTTACAGACTCCCAACTTATTCAATCATTTTACTGTCTTTGCTACCTAGAATAAGAAAGAACAGAAGTAATTTCTAAGCTTACATAAATTATCACAGGCCATCTGTTTAACTGTACCTCAGTAACAAATTTCTTATATTCCAAAATTTCTTATATTCCCAATTCTTGGTAGCCTCAGTTCCTGAGGCTACCAAGAATTGGGAATATAAGAAATTTGTTACTGAGGTACAGTTAAACAGATGGCCTGTGATAATTTATGTAAGCTTAGAAATTACTTCTGTTCTTTCTTATTCTAGGTAGCAAAGACAGTAAAATGATTGAATAAGTTGTGTGTCTGTAAGAAAATTCAACCAGTTGTGATCATACGTATGCTATGATACGAATAGTTATTTATAAATACTAATCAGGATANACTAGGGCTAAAGTCATTGTGCTTGCGTCAATTTGATAATATCAATATGTTACTGAGATTCAAAGATCATTATAGATCCTGTTGATAATTATAGACTTACATGGTAAAGAAATGAGTATTTTGGATCACAACTTTACTGCCCTATCTTCTTTGGTAGAACATTTCACTCATAGGAAAATGTATCCATACTTTCAAGCTGTGCTAGGGAAACCTTGACTAACTGATCTATGGCTAGATGTGAGTTTCTTAAATATTCAAGTCCTCAACCCCAGACGGAATTCTTTTGCTTCACGTAAATATCCCTCCAAGAGTTTCACCAGCCATCATCCCCAAGCGCTATAACTTAGAATAGTATTAGAATATTTTCGTCCCAAGTCATGTGCCGTTTCATCTTAACATTCAGGAATACCAATCAGGTCGTTTGCATTTCCTAAAAAGAGTCACATCATTTTAAGTTTTCTTGCTATGCGAACTGAGCATTGAATCTGTGATTCCTTGATATTCTGACAAAAGCCTAGCAATCCAATGCTAAAGTGATAATTGTAGGAATAATGATGTGAATAACTCATTTTCTGTGAATGAAACGAAATTGGAGGAAGGATTAGGGATGGGAAGGGAAGTAAAAAGAACCACGTCCTTGGAGAACTAGGAATCTATTGTATAAAGGAACTTAAGCATGAGTTGCGTAGTATTTTATAGGCCGACTTCATTTGTAAATTAGCTAACTGCTCATTTTAGGGTGTTATAACATATAATTACCTATGGGAAAAATTTTCAATTTTGAGAGAATAACATTTCTGATGAAACCATGTAGTTGGGAAAATTAAGGGATTATAAACTTAAGGTTCGTAGGTATCCTTAACCCAAGTAGCCATCCATTGCTTAATGCTTCTTTAGAATCTTAATATTCACCTATTCCTTTCTCATAATTTAAGATTCTGAGCTCTTGCTTATTTATACGAGCCACTGGACTAGAGTTGCTTTCTTTGTTTCATAGGCAGTGAACGATATAAAATATGCAAATTGAAATATGCACATTAGCTCTCAGAAAAGTCTTTTACTCAAGGAAAATACATTTTTTTGTAATGGATAATTGATAAAAATTTCATAGGTGATGTTGAATTCAGTTTGCAATAATTAACTGGGGTCATATTCCTTATGCATATAGTCAGCTTTAAAGAAAAAAAGGGAAACATTTCATGAAATTTTGGTAATGCCTTAAATCCTCATGTGAGTACACTGGGCTATTTATTTTGTGATAATTGGGCTTTCTCCCTCCGTGTAGCCTTGGTTCCTGATTGGGATGTAGCTAACCTTTCAGTTATATACGAAAAAGCAATCATGAATGAGTAGTGAATTTGACACTGGTAATGAGTAAATTATTTAGTTAGAGAAGAGGGATTAGGTTTTACTAGCTATATGTTTCAAGGTAATTAAACATACTTTGCTTACATAAGTAAGGCTTTTTACTTCCTTATCTATCTATCGATCAGGGAATTTAGACTTAACGAAATTTAAGTTTATAACTGCATACTTAAGCTGGCAATAGAATTAAATTGGTGCAAATGTTTTCTCAATGAAGAGATTAGTGTAACTGTCTCCCAGTTAGGAATCCTTGACCAGATGTTAAGTCACTATCTTTTTAATGTCCCTGTAGATTGTTCTTTCTCATTGCAGATAAACTTCCCAGAGTAATATAAAATATATAATTTTCTAGTTTTGATTTCATTAAGTATGATTTGGGATTTTGGTAAACTCCCCCTGAGTATTTAAGTCGGGTTCCATTTCTGTGAGTCAATTTCTCCCGTAGCTTTGATTGAGTGATATTCAGAAGGACAAATTAGTGGAAAAACCTTCAATGCTAAAAAATTACTTAGATTCATGGGTACCTTACTTATAAGGCCATGTCCTAGCCTTAGGTAAATACTATTTCATTACCTTCTAAATCAAGGCCTATCAAATAAAATTCACTGATGGAGAATAAACTATCAGTTTTACCTCACAAATTTCTGACAAGTAAATGACATGCAGAGTATACCCAAAGTCTCCGGACTTAGTTATCCTAACAAGTCCTAAAAACGTGACATAATGATACATACATATTAGCAAAATAAGTGTAATTTTTCAAAATATGGAAACAAAGTCAAATATTTTCAACCTTCTTCACATGCAAAATTGTTCGTTTGAAAAATTTCATAGCGGCAAGTAATGCATACTCTTTCACTTTCAGAATGTTTTTGGTGTAACATTTATCAATGTCTTGTTTTTTGAATATTTTAACTTTTGGATTCCTGTATTAAATTATTGTACATGCTTTGTTTTGCTAGCTTCTAAATTGAAAATGATGAAGTGTGCATTTTTGGATTATTTTCTCACCATTTTCTGCTTTTGTTATATTGTGCTACCCCCTATTGATACAGCACCTTCTGTGCATGTAAAGCGGTAGAACTTTGAATTTGCTCATGTTGATGATGATATCCTCTTTGCGTGCATGAGGTATGGGATTCTTAGTTTGATGTTAAATTTTGTTCTTTTTGCTGTAAGGAATTATGAAATTAGAGGCAAATTTGTTTTAACACTTGCACGATGCGGAGCTCCCACGTTTGGATATACCTGATGCTCGCTAATTAGCGAGCAATCCCCCTTGAAATGCTTCTGTCTTTATTTTGCTACCAGCTACAATTGCGACCATTTAAAAAAATTATCACACTACGTATCTCTGGGATGTTATTTGCAAGAGAATGTAGTTAAGGTCAGCATATTGTCTAACTTTAAAAAATATAAGAAATAATCTTTTCATGAGAAATAATTTGCACTATGCTCCTCATTAATTAGTATATTGTAAAGAATTGTGATCACAAACTAGTCATATACTTTTTTCATTGACGTAGTATTCTGTTGGATGAATCCTATTAATGAGAGTGTAAGAGAAACTTCAATGATTCACCTCATATTGCCAGTGATTTTAATCAAAAAGTTAGGCGATTTCAAATCTCATTTTTAATAATCAAAGTTTTTCTAAATGTTTAAGTGGATTTATTATATTAGATGATTACCACTTTTCATTCATGATTGCTTACTCGATTGAATCTTTGTAGGAAACCTTTAAAGGGTTGTTGGGAAATTAAATATATTATGGGTCAATTATAGTTAGAAAGAGACTTTTGGTATTTAAGAGAGTTATAAATGAAATAGATTAAAGCATTAATGACCCATTTCCCCAATACTTTTTTGGGTTTTTGGAATTTCATTTTGTGCTTGGATATAGCATAAGTGACCAACCATAACTGGGAGACACCTAGCATTCCGGAGATCCATTAAGAGTGATACTGAAATCTCGTCCCCTTAGAACTAAGGCGATTTACAGATTGTTACATTAAGTTATGAATGACTAACGCCTATGAAACTAGAAATCGACTCTGATCTCATTCATTGAAATTTCAATCCCTTCTAAAGAATTATTTTAGCATTTTGTCAACCCATTGAGATATGCTAGGGAGTTGCCCCTAAAAAAATTATCATCTTTAAATCTGATTTTATCCATCCTCTTGTCCCTCATTATAAATTTTTATCATTCTGTCATTGTTTGCAGATGTTTAACAAGATGCATATTAATTGATAAAAAAATGTCTAAGAAGCATAAAAGCAATGGTATTCCTAGGATTATAATTATATATTGTTATTTCGTTCTTATAATCCTAGTGTTATGGATTTCCACACAGTAAAGCCTGCTACCATCGATTTTAATAGCAATGGTATTGGTTTGAAACTATCTTGATCGATAACATGAGGTTGAGCCTTACAAGATTTAGTTGTGGTGTGAACATTTATATATATATTTTCTTAAACCCATATTGAATTTATTTTGTGTATTTGTCCATGGTTATTTATATCATATATTGATGTTGTTGTGTTTTTTCGATGTTTGATGCATTATAATTCCTTGATTCAGGCTTTGTGTAAAACTGTTCTGGTCTATGACTCAATAACAATTTTTACCAATATGGCTTGCATTTTCTTTTCCCAGAGTGTATGACAGTCTAGTTCAATGCATTTTGCATTGATTAGAACTTGATTTAACTTTTAATTTTGCCCTTAATCTAAATATTAGGAAATTTTTTTTTTAAAGATTAAAATCATTCATAAAGGAAAACAATTTACTTCTGACAACCTTCTTTAGCTCACAATGGAGCTTAATAAAAGTTCATCTCTTTAAATGTGTAGTATATAAATTTAGATTGATGTTATTAATGATAAGTTTTTGAAATTTTTCAACTCCAATTGTGTCTATTTTTAAACAATTATTAACTCCTATATACTATATATTAACTCCTTATGTACTTTACTCACAGAATGCATCATCTAATCTTGCTGTATCAAGCTAAAAATTTGCTCCTGGTGTGGATGGACTGATACTGATGCTGACTGACAGATACTGATATGGAAATAAGAGTAGGTCTGAGAATGGTAGGTTTTTGAATATTTATTTTTCCAATTAAAATCAAATGTAAAATATATATACATATAAGATAAATCTTACATTATATATTTCTTCTAACTAGCTTTAGATTTTGGTATTTTTATTGTAAATGAACATTTTCCTTTATAGTTAAGCAGTAACACATTGCACAAGTGCTGATTTTGGGTGTTCAATTTTGCTGACATTGGATGTAATATTACAAATTACCCTTTTAACTATGCTGAAGTATAATTTCCACTTTAAATTACACCACTTAAAACGGGATCTCTTGATATCATTAACATGATTCATGATGCATTGCCTATGAAATATAATTCAGGAATTTCTCCTGTCAACAATAATATCAAGCAATTTCTAAATTGAGTTACAGATTTTACAGTGCTTTCCATTCATGACAAAGTTGTGTCTACAGAAGATAACCTGGGGTTAATATTACCCTGAATCACCTTGAATGGAACAGAATTCAGCCTCTATGTGAAGAAGTTGTGCATATAAGTAATTTGTTTGGAAGCAGATGATGATCTTGGATTAATATCCAAGGTTCGAGGTTCTTTTTTAAATTTCAATTTTGAAATCATTTAAAGAAGAATCCTTATGTACAAATAATATTCTGGGTGAGGAATTTGCTATTGAATGGACTGGAATGAACTTCTCATCCCAAAATAATACAGTCATCTTTCTCTTTAATCATGTGTGAAATCTCTGAATGGGTCTTTAGATCTGAGCATCAGCTATCTCGTTAGCTCTTGCCATCATTCCTTCTTCCTCTTCTGTTACACTTATATTACTCTCAGGCTTGGACAATAGTAAGCCAATAATACTTTTCCCTTCTGTTGCAAATTATTATGAATATACATCATCTATCATTTTTTTCTCTCTCTTTATTTTCAGGCTTCTTTCTGACCCTCTCTCACAAAAAAGAAAAAAAGTAATGAAGTTCTAAGAGGAGAATTACATAAAATTGGGTATTCAATGAATGCCTTTGTAATGATGACCATTAGTTTTAAGATAATCTTACTTTTCAGAATTGATCATGTTGTTTCAATTAATCTAGTGAACTATTTTTATCTTTAGATGTGAGGTCTCATTTTGTAACTCTATGTAACTTTTAAACTTACATTCTCTGTGTTTTATATGTTGTAATTTGATTTTCATTTTTTTCTAATCTTTGATAACCTTCTATCTAAATTTATTGTATTATGTATTGTATTTACTGTGTTTCTGCTGGTTTTTTCCACCACCTTCTCTGTGGGTGTTTTCCTGCAACGTAGGATTTTCTTTGTCAACTCTTTCTTTTAGTATATAATTATATTTGGTACAAATTATAATGGCATACAAGGTTAGGTGGAGAGATGTCCACATCAGCCTAACCTTGTCAATTATGAGTCTATCTATGGTGAGGAAGTTACAATCGTTTAATTTATGTTAACATGGGTATATTTTTTTACCTGCATTACTTGAATTTTTTAATTACATATGTAAATAGGCTGCAACTGGTATTATTGGAATGGGTATTTGTAAAGAAATTGTAACTAAGAATCGTCAATGAATTTCACATGATGATTTCAATGATAACCCATCATTAAGCTTAAGATATGGTGGAGAAACCTATTGATGCCTTTGGAACCACCCATGTTGCACAGAAGCATTGCAGAATTGTCATGTCAATGTTCCCCACTTTGTTTCAAGTACTTTTCCTAAGCATTCAGAAAAAGGTTCATATATAATAGATGTAAATGGAATACCCTTAGGAAAGTATTGTATGAATGTTTCAAATGCATTGCATTTGCATTCTCTTCACTGCATAGATACTGCTCATGTAACCAATTTGCAATGAATGAAAAAATAATACTAATTCTATTGACCTACACATTTCTATTAATTTGATATATTATTTGAAAAAAGGGGCCCAATGTGACAAATCACTAAGGGCCTTGTCTGAATTGGTTGAATTCTGTCACGTTTTAAGTTATATTTTTTTTACTGTCTTTCAGGAAATGATTACTGTTTATCATGACTTGCTATTATTAAAGTTTTTATTCATTATGATTATTGATTTTTGCAAATATTTTCTTTGTATACTTCTGTCAATGCTGAAGTGACATCCTTGTAGATTCACTGATTGGCAGAGCTAAACAATGGTAACACTAAGGAAAAGAAAAACTTTGTATGTTCCACAACCTTGTTTAATTTCGACCGGTTTTGACCAAGGCTGGTCATCATCAGCTTACTTTGAGTATGCTGAAAAGTATGTAACTTCAAAATAATAAAACAGTATGCTTTGAGTATTTCCTGAGCGAGGGAAAAATATTTCCTCTGGTTTACCAAATGATTTAGTTAAGGGGTTAAACTCTTCAAACTACATGTTTATTTAATATCATGCTTCTGTATTGTTAATTTCCTAAAACATTAAGTTAGAATTTTTAAAGTATAAATACCTAGAAGTGTAAATGTCTATTATGTACTGAACAAAGGTGTATAAAACTGTATTAAGGTGTGTGAATTAGTATGGGAATTGAAGATTTATCAAAATTGATAAATGATAAGAAATTAATTTAAGNGACTCAAAATGTTTTGTACAGATCTTCTAGCTTCCATAAAGGAAGAAATGGGGGAAATGAGAAAGAAACTGGATGACTTAATTGTCAAAGTTAGGGAGGATTCCTTGAAAGAGGAGATATTAGATTTGAAAAGGAAATTGGCAAGCCACATTGTCGAGGAAAGGGAGAGGCACGAATCTACCAAGAAAATGTTGGAAACTCGGAAGTGCAAGGTGGAAAACTGTGACCCTGAAAGTGATTTGAGAGACCTCTATTCTCTCCCAGTGGAGAATATGACAGATCTATTATCTCTTGAGGCCACTGTGAGCAGTGATGATACTTATAAGAAGTACTTGGTATGCATGTCACTTTGTATTTTCCAGTACTAATGTTTCTCTTTGAATTAATTTCTTATTCACACCTTATCTGCATTGTGTATTCATTTTTAAAATGATAGTGCTGGTGTTTTTTGGTGTTATGCTTACTTTGACTTTGCATTGCTAAATTATATTAAGTTCAAGATGTAGCAAATATA
Organism: Ladona fulva; assembly: GCA_000376725.2. NCBI lineage: Eukaryota > Metazoa > Arthropoda > Insecta > Odonata > Libellulidae > Ladona > Ladona fulva. Next base: position 692,470 of record KZ308123.1, on the reverse strand, counting down.
TTAGGTAAGATATTAGTACACCCCCTGCCATACGCCACTGATATTTGCGGTGACTTACAAATCAAGATCTATCCCTCGAGTTTCAAGAACACACCTTATTGGGAAATACCATGTATGGTATATTAGGTAAGGCATTAATACAACCCCTGCCATATGCCACTGTCTGTTTACGGTGACTTACAAATCATAATTTATATGTTGGGTTTTAAGACAATGCCATGTAAGGAATTACCACATAAGGTAGGTTAGGTAAGACATTAATACACACTCTGCAATATGCTATTGGCAGCATGCAGCAACTTGTAGTAAAATTTAAAATGTCTCAGTTGGGTTTCAAGACAACAAAATATTAGAAAATGTCATACATTGTATGTACATTAGGTAAGGAATTAATATACACCCTGCCATACGCCACTGACAGTTTGTGGTGATTTATGAATTTATATCTATTACTTGGTTTCCAGACAACACCACATTGGAAAATATTGTAAAGGGTAGATTAGTTAAGGTACTAATACACCTCTGCCTTACATCGCTGATAGCTTGTTGCAACTTAGAAATCGAACTCTACCTGTTGGGTTTAGAGTCACCAATTTTAGAAATACAAAATAGGGTAGTTTAGGTTAGGTATTAATACAACCCCAGTTAATACCACAGCAATTGCGGTGGATGGCCATTCATATTGTGGTTTAGATGCTTCTCTAATAACTAAATTTTAGGTTCAGAAATTTGACATTCTTCCAGCAAAGCTAGGGTAATTTAGGAGATATTTATATACTCAAAATGCCTGAAATTCGGAAAAACAATATCTCCTCCAGCAACCATAGCATCAGAGAAGTTTATAGATTAATTAGGTATTATTACACTTCTTGCCATTCGCCGCTGGTGGCATGTAGCTGCTTACAAATGTAATTATCAGTTGGGTTTCAAGACGACACCAATTTAGCAAGTACCACACAGGGTAGTTTAGGTAAGGTATTAATACACCCCCTGCCATACGCCACAGCATTTGCAGTAGAAGGCCATTCATATTATGGATTAGATGCTCCTCTTATAACTAAACTTCAGGTATCAAGGAAAAATCTAAACGGGAAGTAGCTTAAAATGTTATCTGCGTTTCCTGTAAATTTCTTATAGAGTAAAAGTTAACATGCACTTGCATCAAACCAAGGATCAATTTAGAAGTTCTTAAGCTTATATATGAACTATACCCTGTAAATCTATTCATTTTCTGAATTTCAGGAATTTGGCTTTTATTAAAGTGCTCTGAGAAAAATTTAAAAAAGCCACCCATAATGTCTTTATGACTTGTGATAGAAATCTATGTCTTCCAACGATATCGTGCATTTCAATCTTAACGGAAAATACCCTAACCGAATTTTTGAAAATGCACTCAAATGTATTTAAATTGGAAAAGTGCTGTTTTTGAAGCCACCTAGGAATTGAACCCATGATATCTAGGATCTATGTCTCCATTGATGTTGGATGTAGGCCTCCCCAAGCGCTTTCCAATTCACTCTATTCTGAGCCTCTCCTTGCCATGTTACCCCTAAATACTGAATGATGTCTCTGTTCCATCGGTCCCTTGGTCTTCTTCTTGGTCTCTTCACATCTCTTGGTATCCAGTTCAGAACTGCTGATGTCCATCGGTTGTCGTTTTTTCTCGCAACATGGCCCGCACACATCCACTTCAGTGATCTTACATTATCTATGATGTTTGTCACTCCTGTCATCTTCCTAACCCAGGTGTTGCGTTTCCTGTCTCTTCTTATGATTCCAAGCATACATCGTTCCATACTTCTTTGTGCAGTCTGAAGTTGCTGGGTAATTGCTGCATTTAACACCCAAGTCTTATATCACCACCCATATATCAAAACTGGTAGAATGCATTGGTTGAAGACCTTTCTCTTCAAGACCATTGGCATTTTTAACTTCAAAATATGGTTGTTCCTTCCTAGTTTTATTCTTCGATTCACTTCATTAATCCTGTTTTTCTCCTGTCATAACCAGTTGTCCAACGTAAATGTACTCTGAATAAACAACAAGGGGTACCTCTTGTAGTAGGATTGGTTCTTGTGCTGCAAAAGAATTATACATTAGCTTAGTTTTCAATAAGTTTATCCTGAGTCCTATTTTCTGCCCCACTGTGTTCAGTTCTTTAAGTCTTGATGCTAGATCTTCACTGTTGGTTGCAAAGAGTACTATATCTCCTGCGAAACGCTAATGACTGATGTGCTCTTCATTGATCAGTAGGCCTCTTTCCTCCCAGTCTAAGGTTTTAAAAACATCTTCCAGAATGGCTGTAAAAAGAATTAGTGAAAGGCAGTCGCCTTGTCTCACTCTTTTCTCAATCTGGAATTCCTCTGTTTCTTTATACAGTAATACAGAGGCTGTGGCGTCCTTGTTGATGCTGCACAAGAGTTGGATGTACTTGACATCTATTTCTTGTTTCACTAGTGCTTCCAGTATGGAGGAGGTACTTACTGAGTCAAAGGCCTGCGCCTAGTCCACGAAGCAGAGTACTAGTGGCATCTCGTATTCGTTCGTTCTGATGATAATTTCCTGGAGCGTGTGGATGTGGTCCATAGTGCTGAATCCCTTGAGAAATCCAGCTCCAGGGTTGGACAGCTACCAGGGACGTCTTCAGACGTGCAGCTATTTCTCTCATGAACGTTTTGTAAATAACAGGAAGTAGGCTGATGGGGCGGTAGTTCTTCAAATCTTCCTTGCTTCCTTTCTTGTGTAAAAGGACAATCTTTGCATGGTTCTTTTCCTTTGGAATTCTCCCTTGCCTAAGGCAATTAGTAAATAACTGCGCTAGGA
>KZ308123.1:656693-683509 GCA_000376725.2 Ladona fulva | reverse complement strand
AATATTTAATCAAATTAAAAATATTCTGGCTTTAAAACCACATTCTCTGATATCATCAATATTCTTTGTGAATTCTTTGTCTACTTTACCTAAGAAATTGAAAATGCTTGATAAAAACATCCTTTTTTATTCCTTATCTTCAAATATTATTTACAGTATAGTGGCATAGAAAGGGAGGCAACCAAAATTAAGTTTAGAAATTTGACCCTATTCTCTAAGCAGAATTTGGATCTGTTAAATATGGCGTTCTCACAAGGAAGTCAAAAGCCATCAAGAATATATCATAGAAACTTTAAAAAAATGTTATAAAGTAAAGCTGTAAATCAATAGAGGCTATAAATGAGTAGAAGAAAATAGTCTATGATAATTACGTAAGAGGAGAGAGGACAGTGAATCTTTATGGAACTGTGATTGTCTCTGGAATTCCAATTTGTCCGGTAATGACTGGTATGTCTTCTCCAGCATGTAAGTTTTCTGCCTATCTCAACCATGTTTTAGGTGATATAGGGTTATTTTCTGCCAAATATACCATGGAAAAAACTGTTCAATTGACTGATAAACTTAGACCCATCAATCTACCACCCAATTGCAAACTGTTATCTTTCAACATTCAAGACCTTTTTACTAAAGTTCTGGGGGATGAAACTTTAAATATTGTGAAGAAAATCATGGAGGACAATTTCATAGATAACACATATATCAGTGAATTCATCCGTTTGCTTAAAGTGTATATAGACCAGAATTATTTTCAGTTTAATGGTTCTTTTTACTGTCAAACAAAAGGACCTACTATGGGTTCCCCACTTTCCCCTATTGTATTGCTGACATTTTTCTCGACCATGTTGAATCCCAATTTTTTAAGAGTAAATCTCCCTTGCTATCCAATATTGTTACCTGGCATCGCTACATCAACAAAATTCTATGCATCTGGAAAGGATCCCAAAGAAAAATATCCCAATTACTTCATTTGTTAAACTCAGTTCATCCTTCCCTTACATTCACTTGCGGATTTGAAGTGGATCACTCAATCAACTTTTTAGACCTAAACATACTTATCTCCGATGACCAGATCCAATTTGCCATATATAGAAAACCAACTCACACGGACCTTGTAATACCAGCTTCTTCTAACCACCATTACAAACAGAAACTTGCAGCCTTTCATTCCCTCCTTTACAGACTCATTAAAATACCAATGTCACCCGACAACTACCAAAAAGAGCTAAATACAATACAAACGATTGCAATTCAAGATTGAAAAATCACCAGTCTGAATTTTCACCTGTAATCCTCCAGCCCTGCCCTAATACAAACAAAATAGATTTACTATAAAAATTTCAAATACTCCACCACTCCTTTTCCCTTGCCAACGAATTCCTTTTCACGGAGAATACTTCTACATTCATTACTCCCTCTGCTTAATGACCTATTATGAATAACAAATTGGCTCCCTGGGGCATTCCATGTCAAGTGGACCAATTTCAGAGAAATGCCCCGCTCGACCATCACCGATTTCAATGAAATTTTGTGATAACATAGCTTTATATCTGCTATGAATATTTCCTACGTTTTACATCCATTGATGAAATATTTGCTGAGATATATCCATTTGTTTGACCCCCTACCGCAGCCTTCTACAGTTAGACATCGATTTTTAGCAAGTTTGAGACACGTTATCTCACGCAGTATTCCGTTGAGCGAAACAAAACGTGGTATTCGTATACAACCTATGTAGCTCTATTACACAAAATAATAACAAATCTTTTATGAGCGAAATCTGCGAAGAAAATTTGAAGCAAAATCGGCCCAAAAAATTATGGCTCGAAAAAAATCTAGTTTGGCATTTTATAACTTTTGAAATAAACACACAATAAACACGAAACTTTGTGCCTTATAACTACTCTACACAAAGTGTTGGAATAAAAAGTTTTATGTTCTTAATGTCGTCCGTTAGTTTAAAAAATGAATTCAAACATTGTGATTTTCGTTACGACGCCGAAAATTGGGTATATTCAGCTCACATTTACAAAAGAAGACCCTCTCGAAACTTTTCCAAATTNACGGTGATCGACTAGATGTTAGTAAACGTTAATTGGAAATTCTATCAACTTTGCAGGTGCAGATGAGGAAAGGAAAAATGCCGGCGTTGACAGGCTAATGTCCGAGGACAAAGGAAAATTCTTCCTAACTGGGAAAAGGGGAATGATACGTTTCCTCACCACTGCCACTATGAAGCAAAAGATTGTTTACTGCCAGGGTTACATTTTGGCCTTGAAAACAAAGGGCAAGCTGGTGGTGAACTTTGGAGTGGGTAATCATCCAGGTAAGAGGACGAATTCTAGAAATATCTTCAGCATTCTAAATTACTTCAAGCTGTTTATATTAGGTCAAAGATAAAATATAAATCAGATCCGTTTGAGGTCTTGCGTCCATGAAAATTCTTTTTGGCTACCGGACGTCCATGAGAGAAGTTACTTTTCAAAGCATTTCTCCCTTTCAAACATCCTTCTCATCAAACGGATATCTTTCATTCAAAACTACGCTATGATCTTCACTTTTTGATTAAATTATGAATGGCTGGATCTGCAATACCAAGCGATACATTTGGACAAATATAACATTTAAGCGTTTAATCTTTCTCTCAAATTAATTAATCTTCGAATCACGGCTTTCTACCTTTATATCCACCTTTGAAATTATCCATCAGCAATTCTTAACGATTGAACTGTTGCTCTATTTTAACACCAAAACTTTCCCATTCAGAGTTTGATGAGGTGCCAACTAGGCTTAGTTAAATTTATCACGTATCTGAAATGAACACCTATGTGATACTAGTGGTATTTTTAAAAGTGCTTCGAAAGCTAAGGTCATTTCGCACGTGAGCCCCCACCGGGAATCGAACCCGGGACCACTTTCGCCAAAGGCGAACGCTTTGCCTACTTGGCTATCTGGGAGCCCGTATATGATACTTTCCTGAGACTAAGGTGGGGGCCATTCCATGTCGAGTGGACCAACGGCCCCCGCTCGACCATCACCGATTTCAATGAAATATTATATTCAATGGGCCTTATATTCCCGCGATGATAAACCAGAATCAGGTTTTTAGAGAGATAAAAGCATGCTCTTTCTTTTAAAAATAATTTGGAAAAGTTTCGAGAGGGTCTTCTTTTGTAAATGTGAGCTGAATATACCCAATTTTCGGCGTCGTAACGAAAATCACAATGTTTGAATTCATTTTTTAAACTAACGGACGACATTAAGAACATAAAACTTTTTATTCCAACACTTTGTGTAGAGTAGTTATAAGGCACAAAGTTTCGTGTTTATTGTGTGTTTATTTCAAAAGTTATAAAATGCCAAACTAGATTTTTTTCGAGCCATAATTTTTTGGGCCGATTTTGCTTCAAATTTTCTTCGCAGATTTCGCTCATAAAAGATTTGTTATTATTTTGTGTAATAGAGCTACATAGGTTGTATACGAATACCACGTTTTGTTTCGCTCAACGGAATACTGCGTGAGATAACGTGTCTCAAACTTGCTAAAAATCGATGTCTAACTGTAGAAGGCTGCGGTAGGGGGTCAAACAAATGGATATATCTCAGCAAATATTTCATCGATGGATGTAAAACTTAGGAAATATTCATAGAAGATATGAAGCTATGTTATCTATGGTGTAAATTTGCACTGAAACCATGCATGGTCACATAAATAAATTCTGTGGAAAGTAAAACTTTTTATTTCTTCGATTTTAATTTCGGAAAATCAGCTTCTTATGCCACATGTCAAAGAATCTCACTAAGAATACTAAATAGGAGAAAAGGGTTGAAATTGGAAGCGTGTGCATGAGAAAACCAATTTTCAGATTTATTTCAGACGAAACCCCATGTCACTCGGTCCACCAATTTCCAGTTTCCCAATGAGTCATAGATATATCTATGACTGTCCCTATAGGGAAGTGCCTCAAAAATGGTTCAGTTCCCTATAGATTTCTGATGGAAAATTATTCAACGTTCACAGGCATCGAGCCCTAGATCAATTTGGAAGCGTTCAACTTGGAAAATAAGAAGGAGTTTTATTTATATGCCTGGTTCTAGCAATATATTTTTTCAGAAGCAACTCCAAAAGAAAATCTTGAAATCCACTACAGTACATTCTTATGGGAGAATGTAGCACAGTCCTTGTGATGTATTATCATTGAGCTCCCTTAAAATCATTTTAAGCTGGTTTTTATTATTATTGTTTATTCTTTCGGCGAGGTTAACCCAAAAGTGGCTTTTTTCCACCTTCGTTTCTGCATTCGTATCCGTAGAGGATGTAGTAATGGGGAGAGAGTTTTGCCATTTGCACCCCCTGTAAATGCAATAAATTAATGTTTTTCTACTTCAATATTGTGTCACTCCATTTTGAAGAGTAGGCTATCGCTGTATGCATGAATTATGATTCTTTGTTGCATAAAGGAAGAGAATTTCACGTTGTGAAAGGCATCTTTGCATATAATCTATAATTAATTTCATCATTTAGAATATCTTAACAATCATTAAGTTTATGTTGCTTGGAAAAATATTATGACAATATCCATCTTTCCACGTACTGGTATTTTATATTGTACTTGTAGGTTTGAAGATCATTTTAGTTTATGCATGGATATCTCATGCAACTCATCATTTTAAAATGTATACAGCTTTAAAAATCAGATGTAACTAGAATGTATTCATATTCTTTTGAGAACTCGAATTTAAGTTGTATTTCTCAATTTATTGTTTCAATCGTAATTAAGAGAAGTAATTTGTACCGAAGCATTGGAGATCTTTGTAGCAGAAAACAGATCACGGAGTGCCTCTTGCTGCTGCTTTGTTTTAGGGAGTGACGTCACTCAGAGACAGTGCAGCGAACTGTGAATCCGATTGTTGTGGAATGTGATTGCGAATGGCTTGTCAGTTGGGAGATTGATCATGTTATGTCACAAATTTCTAAAGATTGAAATATTGTTGTTCCTATTAGCACGTACACCATACGAAGTATGCCAATATAAAGGGAATTAAAATACGGTTGAAATAATTTTATANTATGCTTTGGGAACTGAAGTTTATGAAATGTCATGGATTATATTTTCTGTATTTTTATTAAATGGAACACGTTTGGGAAATTCTTCTCAGTTTCAATATTTTTCTTAGATAATGTTAGATAATTGCAGTAAAATCTCAATTTTATGAACTCCTTCAAATGAGAAAATTCTGATAGTGCTAATTTAGACAAATTTATTTGTCATTGCTTGAGTTTTCCCTTTAGAGCTGCAAAAATTTGAATGCTTCTTATATGATCTAAAGCATTTGTGAATATTGTTTGACTAGGAGATGTATGTATGAAAAGAGATCATTTCAAGCCTTTACTAATTATATAAAGGACAATTATGTAAATATATAAAAGGTTATGCACTGGAACTGATCAAAAAGCAATTGAAATTTATTTTAGAATTAATGATTAATAAGTAAAAGCATCTGTAAGGCTGACTTTCAAATAATTCACTAGAAATTCATTTTACTTTAAGAACCAAATATCAGTTTTGTATTTCATTCCTTGACTTGCATGAAATCACAATTAGAAATGGTGCGCTTCAAAAGTTAAGGAATTCAGAGGGTTTGGCAATCTATTCTGTATGTAGCTAAATGTGCACCCCTTTCCAGAGTAATTACTCTGTGAGATTTAATCAGTCTTTGCGTGAGATATTAATAGATTGAAGTAAGTTAAGAAGATTGATGATCTAATTGTTTTTATTTGGGGTTTGTTATCCCTTATATATTCAACTCAGAGATCCTAACTATTTTTCTTTTTGGTTGAACTAAGTTATGGGACAACTTTTGTTGTATTGTGACTTTTCTCAAATCCTGCAGTAAATTTTATTCGTCGTAATTAGTAAAATTTACTATGAAAAGTATATTTTCAAGTACTTCTTAGGAGCATTCATTAACATATTATTTTAAATAGAAACCCCCCATCAATTCTGTTAAGGTTTTACTGCAATTATCTTTGGATCTATATTTTACTACTACATGCAAAGTTTACAAACCCTTTATATTTCTTATATTCAGCTTACGTTCCACATGTTAACTGAATCAAGTACCCTTTACAATTGGAATACTGCAGTTCCAAAACAATCCTTCCATGTTCATATTTTGAAAACATTTTTTTATAGTCTCCATTTAAATTAGGAGTTATAAATTATTCATGACATTTTTCTGTTTTAATGAGTGTGGTGATATTTATTTTGTTTGGTTTGAATTACCTAATGCTTTACAATAGATTTAAGGTTAATGTAATGTTCATGCATTCCCAATAGTTAACTTTCATTATGACAGCACTTTCTCATGTTCGAATTATGCATTGCTGGTGATATACTTAGAAATTTATTCTAATTCTTTACTTTTGCTAGATAGATTAATTCNCCCTTCCAAGAATGGATAACTCCCGGGTAATGACGCTAGAGTAACAAATGGCGATGACAAGGCCCCTTGTTAAGGGATTAATAGAATTTTTTACGTCTGACACGGTAATAATATCCTCTAATTCCTCATCATTCACTAAATTCAAATCTTTCCTTCCCCCAAAGGCCCAAAATTGGGATTTTCCCATCGGGACTGAAGAACAAAAGGGTCCAAAATGGCACATCAGGTGTTTGCGAGAACATGTCAAGCAAGTTGATTACCAGAAAAAACAAAATACGAAATTTGGTATTAAAATATGCACCCGTTTCGTTGTAATAAGTCATCAAATACCTTGACTTGGAAGCGAGTTCCCATACAGCATAAAAGTACATGTTTCACTGAATAAAACCTGCAATAGAAATGTTAATCATTAAAATTTTACATTGGCAATCCTACAGAACACTTGGAAAAAATATGCTTCATATGAGATTTATATTTTTCAGTTTGAATTAGAAAAATATTCAAACTGTTGTCAACAAAAAGCTTGCTGAACTCCGCAACTATAGCAAGGTAAGTGGAAAATCGCTTAACAAATCCAGCAAATTACATATATGACTGAGTTAAACCTGCAGTAGATATTATAGTTACTAAATCACACAGAGTTTAGACATTAAGCAAGAAATGGCCTCTTATGAAAATTACATTTTTCACTTTGATCCAATGAAAGGCTTTCTGAACTCTGCAGCAAGTGCAAAGTAATTTGAAAATTTTAAATCAGATGTTTCTACTCAAGAAATCCAACCAAATAAGCACTACTTTTACTGAATTGACCTGCAGTAAGATTTAGTAATTAAATTATATTATTAATTATACAAAATTATACTTCGGAGATTATAGCTATATTTGGCAAGAAATGGGCTTTTACAGAAATTATATTTTTCACTTCGAATTTGAAAATTTTTCTAAAAATGGATGCCAACAAAAAGCTTTCTGAACTTTGCAACAAGATCATGGTAAGTTGAAAGTTAAATCAATTCTTAACAAGATTACCGTACTCCTAAGCTTACAACATCTTTAAAATTTGAAGAATTTTACTTTATCTAAAATAGTGCAAAATCTGAATCAAATTTGAAAATTTAATATCAAACAAAAAATTAACCGGAGCAATGCCAACATTTGCACGAATAACTAAACCATCACCGGAATGTTAATAATTGGTGTTACCTAGGTATATTTCTCTATGGATAAACTCAGTAAACCGTTACATTCACCAGAGCCGGTTTCAGACATCGCACACGGGGGGAATGCTACACGCCGCCGCATTCAACAGTCGAGCGTTTTAATATGGAAATAGACCCATTCAACGTTAAATCTTTGAACTTTCTCTCACATGAAGAAAAATTTGACTTAACAGCTCATTTCGCCTTTATTCAGAGTGAAATATCGATTAACTATATAACAAAGAATTCGTAAGCAAAAATCAAGTTATGCAATCTTGAGGTCGCGAAACATATTGCGTCGCTGAAATACCCAATCGAACTTAAATGAACCAATCAGAATGACCCACTCTTACGTCTGCGTGTCTCAAAAAAGCTCTGATTAGGGAAATCAAATGCACTCCTCCCACCTTTTTAGTAACTGCGCGTAGTCAACGAGTTTACAACATCTCGGCATCCATCAGAAAATGAGCTAAAGGCGCGAAAGAATCTAGGAAATCTAATTCATCCTTTCCTATGCTTTTGACTCGAGATCACTATGCGTGAGGTCAAATGCTCAAATTTTCTTCACTACACCCTCTGTTGGCTTATGGGCTTTTTAGGTAGCTCACGCAACCAACACGAGCTAAGTTCAATGTTTATCCGGAGAAAATTAAAGACTAGGAAATGGAAGAGATTTCAATATTTAACTATCCCGAAGGTCCAATGCTTAAAGTCTATATGTAATTCTTTACTTAATTTCAATTCGCCGTCTAAGTAGACAGGCTGAAACGTACCGGTGATGCCTAAATCAGACCCGGTTCTTAATTTTATGAAAGTTCGATCCATCGAAAAAGGTCTGAGAAACACTAAAACCTTAATACTGAAATCCGAACGTAATAGGTTTCTGGTTAAGTGAAAATACGTGAAATCGAAATTTTCTATCCCTCTAAGGATCATCTGGTCGAATATATGCTGCATTAAACAGAACAGCTCATTCTCGAAGGTATGCCGTACGGAACAAATTCATCAAATTTTAAAATAGAGGGACAAAACAGGCAACCAAGGAACGTTTCAATCAGAATTAAACAATTTAACCAATCCGGTATCCTTTTAAAAAGATCTTTAATAAAGAAACTGCATCGTTCTGGCGATCAACTCGCAATTGATTACGGCATGGTATAGCTCAAATAAGAACCCCTACGATAGTATTATGCACTTGAATTAAATTGATTGAACGAATTGATAGCGACACCATACGGTTAACTTATTTATGTCACATTAAAAATTCCAGCGATGATATTGAAAACTGATCAAACCCCCGTAAAAATAATTTAACGCACACTGTGACCTAAATCATCGAGGTACAATTAAAAGTATTAACACTTATATTAATGAGACTCACTAAGAGAAGCAACCAACTGCCTGCGATAAGTTCTTCAATTCCAGGCGACGTCCTCCGAACAGCAGCGAGAGGTCTTCGAACAGAGTTGAACCGCAGCCTTCAGCAATCAACAGAAGAGAGGACGAGTCGGACGCCTGCAAACCTTTTTATGCNATTTAATCAAATACAGAACATTTATTGGCTTTCTTTGATTTGTTTTGATTTTTCGATTTATTCGTGTTGGTTATGTCCGAATGTAGGTGAGCAAAAACATTACATTTCTATCAATTAAAATAAGGATAAAAATTGCGCCATAATTCAAATTTATGCTATGCTATATTTATATGAACCAGAAGTTGTAAAGAGTGTATAATGCCCTCCGTGCTTAGAATAGGCTCATTTCTTTGCCTTAAGGTCCCTGGTTCCCTCTGAAGTATCAAAGCTTTTCCAAAAGAAATGTAAGCAAAGTTGACTTTTATCGTTTGCTGGCTTTACTTCTTTTTAATGAAATATGAAATTTAGAATTTGGGTTCTGTTACGATATGATATGAAAAAGGCATAAATTTTTTTCCTGTGAATATTCTGTAGAATAATTTCCCCGCCAAAACGTCGTTTTCCCATGAACTTACCCGGCTGGCAACCCAAGATAACTACTCGCCTGGATCAGAAAAAGACGACGAGTAAAAACTACCCAGAAGAAGAATATGGGATGACTTGTATTTACCAATAAATATCCTCATAACTGCAGCATAGCCCCTTCCAAGAATGGATAACTCCAGGGTAATGACGCTAGAGTAACAAATGGCGATGACAAGGCCCCTTGTTAAGGGATTAATAGAATTTTTTACGTCTGACACGGTAATAATATCCTCTAATTCCTCATCATTCACTAAATTCAAATCTTTCCTTCCCCCAAAGGCCCAAAATTGGGATTTTCCCATCGGGACTGAAGAACAAAAGGGTCCAAAATGGCACATCAGGTGTTTGCGAGAACATGTCAAGCAAGTTGATTACCAGAAAAAACAAAATACGAAATTTGGTATTAAAATATGCACCCGTTTCGTTGTAATAAGTCATCAAAAACCTTGACTTGGAAGCGAGTTCCCAACTTTTATTTTCCCACGGTGCATTATGGGTAGGCGGGCGATTCGAATCTGCGATTCGGGCGACGCGCTCGTTTCTATAGCTTGGGAATGTCGCTGGCATTACTTTTTCGTTAAGTTTCCGTTAATATTACATTCATTACGGAATTATTTTATCATTATACGGATTATAATGCTATATTTCTAGGTATATTCATGAAAAACAATACATTTTGATATTATTTTCAGATTTTATTTTGTTTTGAAGAAAAGAAATTTTACTGAAGCGATGAGACCTTAAAAACACTTAAACAAAGAACTTTAAGGATATTACTAGCTAACTAACAAGTGAAATCATCCCCTATATAAGTACTGATAGAAATGGCATTACATATGTTTGTGCTTTAGTTTGTAGTTATTTGTCTTGTTTATGGGATAGATACTGTTGTCATCAAGGGCTTGCAGATTCAGCAGGTAAATGTAAACTATAATTTGGGAGAAGGTAGGCAAAAAAGAGGAATAATTTTTTAAAATATATCAATTGCTTTATTAAAAATATGTTATACAATGCATTTCAATTGTTCCAAGCTACAAAATATTTACTTTCAATCAAAGTATGCAATTTCAAAACCTCTTCTTTGTAGATCAGACTGGTTCTTGCCTAGAGGGACAGAACAGCAATAATCTGAAAAGAAGGAAAAGAATATTTGACTCAATTTTCATATACAACAGAAAATAAATTATAGAGATGATAGGGTAATACCCAGTCATTTTTAAAATCTAAGTTATTAAATTTGACCTTCTAGTATGGTGGATTGGAAACATTACCCAAATTGGGGAAGCCAGCATCTTCAAAAACTTTAATAAATCACACTGAGTCATTAATGAAGAGCTTATTTGTTAAGAATATTTTCTTACGAACAAAATGGCAAGTTGTTTCTCACTTCTGCATTATTATGTACTTCAATAATAGGCATTAATAATAATAATTCAATATACAGGCCATGTGAAATTTTCAAATCTACTTTAACAATCACCTCAGCCTGTAGATTTATATATTTACCAATCGCTCATAACATCAGAAATTATGGAAAACTTTCATGAGACAATTAACAGTGTGTTGTCCTTTCCCTCAGTCATTTCTTAGATAGAGTTGTTTTTTGATGGTTAATACATTGAAAATCATCAAAAAGTATAGTTATGTTAAATAGAATAATAACGATAAAATATAAATACTATTTGAATCAAATTATTGCAATAATCACAACTGCTCATTTATTCACTTTGATTTTCATTTTAAAAACATTAATGAAACAAATACAAACAATTAAGTCGCACATTCATCACCATTAGCAGAAGAAATCTAATCTAAGTTCTACAGTAATATTAATTCTTGAATATAATAAACCTGAAGACATACCAGTTTGGGTATTCCAGGAAGAAGCTGAAAGCATAGTTCTACCTTCCTTTCTTTTATTAAGTAATATTTGAGAAATGTATGAACAAATGTAAGTTCCTGAAATATTGGAATTTAGAGAATGTCACTCCAATATTTAAAAGCAGATTAAATGAGGATCCAGCCAATTAAAGGCCTATCTCCTTAAAGTCATTGAGTCTGTAAATAATGGAACATATATTTTTTGTTCTTTTTCTTATAAATAAAGTAGAAAGTGTGCATATGTGTACTCCCCTAAAGCTCAAGAAGCTAAATTTGTACAACTTTCAAACATAAAGGATAGTTAAACTCCCTCCCTGCACAGATAATCTGCTACTTTTTATTTGCCTGAAGGTCCTCAATTCAACCCCTAAAGTGTATAAGTGTTCCCATAAGAAATAAATGTAATGTTCTCTTTCACCACTTAAAGGGCTCATTTCTTTGCAGAATTAAATTAGAGATAATAACTATACAATTCAAGACAAATACAAAAAGAAAGGGAATTACAAGAACATTTTTACATTTGCCTTCAGAATTTTACTTTTGATTTCAAATATGGAGAACTTTGATTAAATACATGAACATAGTGAAATTTTGAGTTCCCTTGATGACCATGCAAACAGTTTAATCTAATTTTGTAATCAAATAGGCAAGAAAATAAGATATTCATCAGTGCATGGCCAGAAAAGGTAAAACTTTTAGGAGACTTAGGGGATTTTTCATAAAATCCAAAAAGCAAACAAATCATTATTTATTGAAAGCTAGGGTTGCCATTTGGGTTCACTTAAATATTCTGTTTTGAGAATTTTAGTCAGTCAATTTCTGTGCCATTGTTACCCACTCTCACTTGCGATCCTTTCATCCTTCAACATATACACTCAAAAGCGACTGTCGATCAACATGATCTAACAAATGATGAATCAAAAAGAATGTGCACTTTGTTGTTTAAATAGTAATTCCTTCTTCTCATTAGCTTCATAAATAATCTAAAGTTTTCCATATAGTTCATTAAGCCACAATAAGAACTGGATTTTCCTATTGAGAATTAATGAGAAGTTCAGCTAGTATTATATATATTGCTAGTTCTTTGATGGCTTTCTTGACATGTTTGAATTCATAATAGCGAATCAACACAGTTTTTGTAAGACATGACCTTTTGAGTTTCAACTGGCATAATTAGGTCACAGTTATGGAATTGTTTGATAAACGGCAATTAGAGCTTAAGGCAGACAAATTTTCAGATGTTAACTTCTTCAATAGAAAATTGATTCCCAACGATTATTTGTGGGGTCTCATAAAGAAAAAATCATTAACAGTAGAACCAGTGAATTATCTTGGAATAAATCTTATGAATGAATTAAGTATCTTTTTCATGATGTCACTGCAATAATTAAATAGAGGAAAAATGTGGAATAATTCCAACCCAAGGAAACTGAATTTATTACCAATTCAAACAGTTAATTAATCATAGGGTTTTGTTAGCATTGTCAGAAGTGTTTATTATAGTATGCTCCATTCTGTTCATCTTCTCCAGTCAATAACTGTAACAGATAAGTTTTAATGAATGAGTATACCATTTAATAGTGAAACCAATTTGGAAACACTATGGATGCAATGGACAAAAATATTGGAACTTAACACATTTCATCCCAAAAATTACCATGAAAGAAATCAACTCCTGACGTGTAAAAACTACAGGCATTAACTTTGTATGGTAATTGGTAAGTCTATGGCAAGGCACAATAAACAAATTATGGAGTTATACTTACCTTGAGCTTCCTGATTCCTCTATTTTACCAAAGACAATCTGTACACCTGTATTTACTACTAAACAGCTGAATGTGGTAATCTCTAAAAGCTTTCCCAAGGAAGAATGGACTTGAAAAAAAGTCTGACGGGACCGGGAATCGAACCCGGGTCTCCCAATTGCCGGTCGGGTGCTCTGTCCGTTGAGCTATCCCGGCAGAACATTTCTCCAAGCCATTCGGGATACTTTGTGGGCAAGTATCCCGAATGGCTTGGAGAAATGTTATCCCGTCAGACTTTTTTCAAGTCCATTCTTCCTTGGGATTTTTCCTGGGTGCGCACCATCTTGCGCAAAGTCACCCTACCCGTTTTTCTAAAAGCTTTGATCCACAGCTACTTACCCCATGTACTTTGTGACCATCAAAGACTAAAGGGCAAGTTAGCAAACATTATTTCATAAGTGTGCATGCTCCAACAGAAGATGCAGATGGATCAGAGAAAGAAAAATGCTGTGAGGTGTTCGAACAAATTAGTGACCATTACCAAAATTATCTTTACAATGTGGAAATTGCAATGCAAAGATACACCTACTGTGGGTTTTTGTCCCATGCACATGCCATATCAAAGATTTTGTACAGCTTATTTTCCTCTGAGATTATCTTGGACAATATTCCAATGCAGAGTTCACCCCCTGGGATGTGGGTGCATTATCCTAAAAATGTTGGAAACAGCAATTAAGAAAGGGTGCAACATAACAATAAGCCCAGGGAGGGTTGGCAACTATTATTGCAATTACTATAATTCTCAAATAATTATAATATATTGCAATATTTATGAAGTCCAATATTCGGTTTAAGTTCTTATGAGAAAATATTTATATCAAATATAGAAAATGAATTGACTACCTTTGATTTGTTTTGATTTTTCAATTTATCTGGGTTTGGTAAGTCCAAATGTAGAAGGGGGTGGGAGGTAAACATAATAACATTTGTCAACTATAGGGATTGTCAAATAATACATAGACAAAATTGTCTATGTATTATTTGACAATCCTAGTACAAACAACATAGAAAAATTGTCTACATATTCATGAATACATAGACAATTTTGTCTTTGTTGTGAGACAAGCAAATCTCTATATTTCACTGCTCCATTTTAGGGTCATATTTTATCTATTTGTTTGTCCCTATTAGTTATTAACTCTAAAAGAGCAATACATGGAATACATAAAGTTACAAAAGAAGAGGCCAGCCTATGTGCAGAAGAATGGGCTGCATTCTATCTTACAGATATTCCATAAGCTGCCTTTGCCTGACCAACTTTGAAGGAAGGCATTCAGAGCCTTGGGAAAAGATCTTTTCTTCAATGAGAATGTTGGTAAGCTGTGAGGAGAGGAAAGAGAGGAAGGGCAGCCATTCAAGGACTTACTACAGCACCAGAGCTCCTTTGGTCTGTCTGCTGCAGAATATGCTGAACATCTTTGTTACAGGCATTATATGAGATTTATATACTTGAAAAGCACACTGGTTCAAAGATAAAGCTAAAATTTTGTCTTAGTAGATTTTCATATCACTCCTTATTGCTGAGGATCACTATAACAAAAATAATCCTTTTTTAAGTGTTTTCTTTCTAATTTTTTCTCCATTATGGTTTACATGATCTACACATAGAAGTAATTTGGGTATAGCCACATCTTTCAAGCATCAAATGGTAAAAACAGAAATATTTTATTGATGTTTGCCATCATGGCGATGTAAATGCCAACAGCTTGTAAACTGATTTTCAGGCATGATATTCAATCCCCTTAAGAACCATGAACCTACTGAAACATAGAACATGTATTTTCATTTGGTTGTTCATGCTACTACCAACATCTCATTTGGAATTAACTCATCACAAGCTGTTATGAGAAAAAGCCTGCACTTATTAGACAAGAACAGGTTGTTAGATATATGTGATGAAGCAAACAATAGAAATGATTTATTTTCATTTTATATGCAGTGATCCTTTTCCTCCAGTTTGAATATGACATAAAAGATCTTGAATGTTCTGAAATAAGCAGGAAGAGATATTAGACTATGGAAATTAGTCCTAGGTGACAATTCAAAGGTATTAATGAAAAGAGAGGGAAAACTGATGTCCCCCTAGTATTAATCCATTTGCAAACTTGAAAATGTGATGGTTTACCAGCAACTATCTAGGAGTAAATTCTGATCACACCTGATCTTCTTAAAGACATCACAAGATGATTAAATTTCAGCCTTTAAAATTTTCCCTAACTTGATTTCTTTTATTTGAAACTGGAAACTTCTACAATTACCAGAGTAACTAAGCTTATACTGAAGTAATAATTTTAGCAGTTGAGTAAACTTCAATATAAGAAACATGTTATTTCCATGGCTCAAAATATCAGTTACAGTGTACAAACATCAAAGTCCAACTAGAATTCATATCATAGAATTGACAGCAATTTCTTGGAGGTACTTCAAATGTATTTTCATTCTTTAGAATGCCTTCGATCCCATCCATTCATTCTTTGAGACTCTAAATATCATTCATTCTTTAATATCTACTTACAAATAATTTTCCTGTAACAACGGTTAGATTCAGTAAATTATGCTGACAATGCATCATGATTATATCATCCTGTACCATTTTTTTATTATAATTTCAAATACACAAGAGGGGCAGGGGATTACAAATTGAGGCTCGTCACATTTTTACCACTGAATTCTACAATAAAAGTCATGGCCAGGTGTTTTGCAAGAAGTGCCCCAAGATTATTATAAACTAATATCATTGGAAAATCACAGTTTTTAAAATCTTAAGAAGTGTTCTCATTTTTGAAATTCAATATAAAAATAAATGAAATCCACATTTCTACACAGACTCTAATTTCTATGTTTTAATAGAATACTTCCAAAGCAATATTTTAATAAGACATTTCAATGTATCATAATTTGGCACATAAATTAGACAAAATTCAAATGTACAATTTGCCAATGATACATCACATCAACTGATTAAATCCTTCATCTTCAGCTATACAGATAAAAAAGGAACAGAAGAGACAACCATCTTGTCAGTGATTCTTGTCATGCACTAAAACAAACTAGTTTTTAACTAGTTAATTTAAAACCGTTGAACATCATTGGGAATGATAAGTTGCATGGTTTTTATTAACTTACCAAAGTTACCCACTTTTATATTAAAATGATATGGTAACAAAATTAGAAAAACCTGCTTTCAGTTTTTCAAATGATCATCACAAACAATTGAAATGCCAATCAAAACTAAAAACTTCTGAATGTTTATTTTTATTTCCCTTTTTTAACAAAACAAGATTATCTGTTACGTAGTGTGTCCTAGTTCACCTTCATGGAACTAACTGAGAACAGAGAAGGGAAAATATAAGTGGAAATATTATAAAATCATAATTAACACTTAGATGTAACCACAGATCTTTCAAAACACACGATTACTTCTTCGTGCGTTTTAAAAGCTTCTTTGCACTTTCTTCACTTGGAAATAGTTCAAACAACATGAGCAGAGGAGAACCAGAAATATGGGAACTGTTGCTTGTCAGAAGTTCCACAGTGAATTAACCCTGGTCCCAATAAAATTACATGGGTTATCATAAATAATTTTTTATGAGTCAATCTCATAATAACAATACCAGCACTGTCTTAATTTACACCCTCCAAATAAAGCCAAGATTCTGTCCACTTTTTCATTTGGTGAGTCATTAAACGTTTTGCTGAAACTTTCTTCTCTGGCTAATTGGAGAATACACAAACACTAGCAATACTTTTCAGAATTCACAAACTTTCATTGTTCAACGAACTCTTGTCACCATTGAATGGAGATCACAAAAAGCCCATGTCCAAGGCATTTAACAATGCAGCAGTGTCATTATGACTGGAAATCCGCCAAAATGGAAAGTTGAGCTGAAATTGATAAGAAATGGAGCATTGAATCAACTTGAGTTTTGTGTTCTTAGACTACAGAAGAACGTTCTGTGAAGAGCAGAAAGAACAAGACTAAGACTACAGCTTCTATCATTATTTAAATTGATAAACTTCCATTCTACACAATGTTGAAAATATCATTCACTCAATTTTTACCTACTTTCCAGCAGGATTAAGTATCAGAAGGATTAATGAATTAGTATTTTTAGAACTATCAAAGAAGTCTCAAAAATCTTCTCCACCCATGATACTTTAATATTCTCATGAACCACCTCTATCTGAACAGCGATGGTATAAAATATTTTACAAATCTATGAAAAATTACCTGCTTAGCAGCAGCTTCTTCATCCTGACCATCACCAACAACAACATATGTGCACTTCCTCCCAAACCTTGAAACTATTCTTTCAAAGCAGCTTTCCTTTCCTAGAAATATGAGCATTGGGTTCAGAAATAGTAAGATTTTAAGAAGAAATGCAAATTTTACAATTGATTTACATTCATGCAATTTTCTAACATATAACTATTCTCGTACATAACAAATGATAAGTGAAAAAGTATTTCCTACTCACCTATCTTTGTAGCAGAGTAAATATTTTCAATTGGAAAAAGACCTCCTAGTTTAAACAGCAGCACCTTGGCTAAAGCAGGCACTAGTTGTGTTGTGGTTACCAGAACATTTACACAGTTTGATCTGCAAAAATAAAGCACAGATACATTATAAATCAAGAATAACAGATATAACACACTTTATTCATGTACACACACATATACATCAAAAAAAGCTTATGAGCCATTTGTAGCTAAGTTACTTTTTTCACAAAAATAGTAGAAAAATGTATGATAGTAAGATATCATAATCCATAAATTTCATAGTTAAGAGATGCTGTAAATGGAATATTCCAGTTTATCCATGCAAAATAATAGTTCTTCAACTCCATGCCACATGAAAAATTTAAGTAAAAATTTAAAAATCAAAAGGCAGTGTAAAAATTTCCTTTGAAAAGACTCAAATTAATAGAAATATATTCTTTTAACTTACTTCACTGAAATTCAAAAATAGTTATTGAGTATCAGAGATATCAATGAAATGATTTTATTGAGTGTTCTTACCTTGAATTAATTATTGTTAGGCACTTGATGGCAAGACTAAGCCAATGGTCAGTTATTAATTCTATTTCTGCCTGGAGTTGAAGCCATGCCTCTCTTTTGCCAGCCCCAAGTAAACCTGTTGAAACAGAAAGAATTATCCATTGTTGCATTAATCATTCTCCATTATCAAACTTTTATTTTCCTCAATTGTTTTCAAAAGATTAGTTTTGTATAATTTAGTAATCATATATCTTTTTAGATACAATTGCAAATATGAGACATTTATAGCAAATTCCATATCAAATGTATGAAAAATATTTCATGAAAATTCAAAGAACACATCAAGCCAATTCACAATGAAAGCTTAAAACATCTTATTAACAATCAGGGGCACACCCAGAATTTTCACTTGAGGGCACTGAACTAGTATTAATAAGTATTGTATCCAATTATCTACCATTTATGCTGTAACGTGAACTAATCTATTCTCATCATAAGAAAGTATTGTCTACAAAATAATGTTTTAAGTGACCAGATATTTTTGGATAAGACCCTTGAGAATTTGGAACTAAATAAATACTTGCTGAAACTTTTGGGGGTGCAGCCCTGTCAGCCACCCCCACTGGACATGCACCTGTTAAAAATCAAAAATAAAAATAACTTACCTCCAACATTATTTCTATAATTGTTGTACGTTTCTTTAATTTTGCGATAGCGGAATGCCAATTTTCGCATCCAGTCCACACCACCTCTCACACCAGTAGCTAGACATAAGTTCCCATTTGTTGCTGCAGCATGGAAGCCATCAGTAGCAAAATTGTAGGCACTAAAATAAATAATACATGGTATCAAAAATAACATTATAGATAGAAAAAAAGTCAATTGACATTATACATGAAATTACATCCCCAAACAGAAAAATAATACATGAGAAAACTTGAAAAATGATTTAACTTCTTATTATTAGCATTAACATTATCAAATACTTCAATAAATTATGGTATAATAGGCATGCAGACAAACACTTTCAATTTAGTAAACAATTGTATCTTTTATCTGAGAATAAGCCAGCAACTTTATCGATATCCTATTTATTACAAAAACTTTTCACAATCGCCAAACTTATACACGAAAGGAACTAAATTAGTGGTATACAAACACAAGAGGTAAAGAATGCACTGATGACTGATCTCTAATAAGCCAAGCAATCTGATCATAATTCCAACAAAAATTTGCAACATAGTATATTAAAATCTTAATAAGATGTAAAGAAAGATATTGCATTGAAGAACACCAATGTTAACACTTTAAATGCGTAAATAAACTTTCTTTCAGACTTACCTAAGATCCTGACCATTGTCATCAGATGAAACATCATCAATATGCACTTGGTCACAATCCTGTGAAAGGTAAAATATTGATAAATGAAGACAAAAAGTGAAATTACTTAATAAATACCTACATAGTTTTTTTATTTTAACTGCTTTAAACTATATATTAATCTACAAAGGTGATATTGTTTAATTTCTCACAGGGAATAGAAATTTTTTGGGGGAGAAATAATTAACATGAGAAACAGCTTTAAGAGTTTAGGAATTGACATTATTTTACTTAAGTGAATAACTCACCAATTGTGACAATTCAAGGAAAAAATTGACAGGTAATAGATAAAATCTTATTACAATTTAATCCACTGGAATTTTTATTAAAATGTTGAATACGAAACTTAGAAAACTTACTTCTACATCGTTGAAGAAGAAATGGGTATCAGCAAGGTTGAAAACCATCTCCTCCATTCTGAATCCAAGTTGAACAACACTTTGTGCATCCTGTACATGAAATAAAATAATGTCTAAATTAATTTCCAGAAGTTTGCAATTCATGTAAACTTAAAAAGAAAATATTAAAATAGATTTTTATTAAAATTTACTGATAATTGCTATCTTGATTATGAAAAATGATGCAAAAATCAAATCAAAACATGCATCAAAAAAAAAACATGAACAATGAAATCTACTTCAATGTGAATACTTATCAGGTCGTTATTTTATTGTTACGACAACTTAATTCCTTTCTCTTTTGCAATGTTTTATATCCTAATCCTAAATGAAATATTTTTGTTGACAGATTAATTTCAGTTTTTTTTAATAATCTCTTTTTATAATTTCAAAATTCGAATTCGTGACTACTCTCTAACAATTTTTTCGTTGATGATATCGTCCTACTGAATACCACGGCGACAGAGTTCAGAAAACAAAAACTTCTGAGACTGGAATAAACGCACAAAAACTATCCTGAGAAGCACCTGCCACGCCCATGGAAATGCACCGAGGATGTCATGGGGAAAGGCGACAACCCCTCCTCCAACCGTTGGGGGTAGTCGCACGTCGGTTTCACCAAGGAAGCCGGCGTTCGATCGCACGAAAGAGAAAAAATGCAAACGAAAGGACGTACGAAGAAGATGCAGAGAGAACGTATCAGCTGCCACGATATTTCTTTTGGCCTGAAGAGCGACTGGACGTCCTCCAGGTCGCCTTGTGCCCTGTCCGAGGACCCGCCAGAACGTCAGTCGTCGTGAACGGGGTGCGGCAGCTGTTAAGCCGCATCCCCGTCCCTCTCACTCACTCGTCCCCAAAATGGCTATAAATAATTACTCCCGCCCACCTCATTCTCCTACAACCCACCGCTAAGTGAAGGCTGGCGTGCTTCTCGACGCGTAGACGTTGCAAAAATACGAAAAAATCAGTGGAAAACATCGCGAGGATAATTTAGTTTTTACGGATATCTTGCACGCCACCGCGTATAGATTCGTATTTCATTGCCGGATATTGATGATGAAGCTCTTCCTGGATTCGCTAATTAACTTCCAAGGTAAGTGTCGTGACGGGGTTCGGGACGTCATAACAGGGCCATTCCGTATTGTTTTCTCTGAAGAGTAAATGTCTTTTGAAAACCCGGAAAATCGTTTGGGATACGGATATAGAAATAAGACTGGACACACCGTATATTAAATGGGCATTTCGGTGCCTCGATAACGAACGCTCAATGAAATGTACCTCGATTCTATTTAATTTTATCTTAGGATTTTAGCATAACTTCGAAGTCATAATAGACTTTAGATCAATCGATTTCCATTCACAATGGCGTAGGCTACGAAATTCCGTTTCACAAACTACGTTAGAAATGCAAATCTCCTTCCTCTCTTAGACAGAAATTTCATCGCAACGTTATCATTCAATCTTCTCTTAATTAGATTCTCGCGAAGTTTCTATCGTCATGAAGGAAATTACGAAAAATGAAAGGAGGATCATGTCAATTAACTGGCGCGAACATTCTTCATTAAAAATTCCTTTGACGTTAAAAACTTCAGATGGCAAACCAAATTATAAATTTATCACTTTATTTGCCACCTACGCACACATTTCGACCCGGAAAATTGGATGGCTGAAGACTTCTGCGGCGAGCACTTTCATTGGCACATAAGTTCGAACGTGAGCAAGATCTCACACAAGCACATAATTTTAAGTTTACCGAGAAGTCTTGTGGTTAAGACTATATGACTTCGGAGGTATCGTGATCTAATATTATAACGTTAACTAAGGGAACATCTCGTCTCTTGAAGTCTCCTGAGCTCTCCGACACGCACAATGGTACTTAGCCGGAAATTCTCAGGTTCCTCCACATCGCTCAGAAGACACCATTTGCGGTCAGCGTTCGTAACAGTGTTCTTGCACCGGATGTCGCGGTTACCTGCCCTAGCTGTTCTGGCTTATAACTTGTAAACAATGGTATGCCTGGAAGTATCCAATACTTCAGGGGTGATATTCAAGATTTACTTTGTGTATTATATCGTTGTACTTTTCTGTTATAGCCATCGCGCTTCTTGCTACAACCTCCCAAGCAGAATATTAATATTTTCTGTCGTTAAAAGGTATTCCACATGCAGGGTAAATATCATATAAACGTAAGGTTATTCCAACAAGAGGGTAGAACCTGATACATGATTAACGATATTGGTCTTACCTTTCCATATTTTGTAGCATAGGATCCAGTGAGAAGAGAATGGAAGATTATGATGGTTTCATCCAGATCCCAGATGAATACTCTTTCTAGATTGTACTCAGGGTTGGGAGAAGCAGGGTTGTTCTGCCCTGCCCTTCGACCCCTTCCTCGCCCTGTGCGTATACCAGGTCCTGTTGAAAAGCAAGGATATTATTCCCATCTCCAAACTATACAAGTTTACAGAATTAGTTAAACCTGTATGCTGCTTTTTACTTTCCATACAACATCTGCCATTATGTGAACATTCTTATAGGTACATACATTCACAATAGCCTACCAAATAAATATACCAGAAATTATCATATCAGCAAAAGGTTCAAGAAAGCTCATAATGCATAAATATTAAAGTTTTTTCAACATATAAGTATATCTTTATGAAAATACTTGCTATAAGGTATTAGTTTACCAAATGAATATTCACAATCAATGTTTAACAATATTTTCTTTTAATATTTTAACTATGTTATTTCACCAAGTATTGCTGGATACCATTACTTTAATGTTTAACAATGCAAACTTCTAAACAGTATGAAAAACAATCTTTGAACAGAGCCTCCAAAACTTTTCCTTCAGGACACAAATTAACCTGAAGCTCAGTAAACAATATTTTTGCTGAATTCAGCAATAATTTAAATTGAAGAAGCAGACGATTAAATGTGTACAATGGAAGATTTAATATTTTTGCAATTTCATCCCATTAAGAGCTGAGATAACTCATAAAATAAAGTATATCTATAATTAATTCCCTGTAGATTCTGAACAGGGAATATAGAAGCAGGATTAAATCTTGTAGTTCTATTTATATAGAAAAGTATCTCTCACCTTACCGTTCAATGGGGTAGGTTATTGAAAAAAATTTCCATCATAAAATTTCTCATGATTTAGAGCCGATATCTATAATCAATGATAGGAATATGAATCATTAAAGAAATTCTTTCTTATGAAACTTGTCATAAGAAAGAATTAGATCATACAATGATTCTCTGTAATTTAGTTTTGCAATAGAGCCTGTAAATGATTAAAATGAACTTTATTAATGCTTTGACACATCTAGGATCAAACCTGTGACCATTAAATAAACAAAATGTAGTCTATTATCTACGTGACATTGACTTATCTATTACAAGGTTTGATTTTTGCAAATTCTGGTTCCTGAATTTTAAGCAATCGCAAACAAATAAATAAAAGCTCTAAATTATAATATAGGAGTGGCACACCAGTAAACAATGACTTTAAACTTATGAGGATTACTTTAGTATTTTTCCATTGAATTTAGTATTAGTAGGTATACCTAAAACATAATTTTAATGTTAAGGTTAGTCCCTCTCATTTGAGAAGGCCATATCTCATAACTTCAAATATATATTCATTCTTCAAATGTAAGGACAAGCAGGCATAATAAATATTCTGCTTGTTATGCCAAGAAATCAGTCATTAGGTTAATAATGGGTTTTTGTTGCAACAGCAAGTGCTAAAAAAGATCTAAATATTCACATCTTATGAGAATCAATGGACTCTTCTAAGCAACAATGGCCTTGTTTATTACATAATTTTGTATTAAAATCTTAGCATGTATGCTGTATCTGTTAAGTTACAAGGAAGCATAAGGTATTTTAGATCATCAGAGATCTACATACAAATATTGAATCCTATATAAATTCAACGACAGTGCAATTACCTTCGCCTGCAGACATTCTTCTTGTTCCAGAGCTCCCCATTTGTTTCTGGTTTAATAGGGGAAGGTGGCTCACTGTCAGGAAGTATGTATCCAGGGGATTCTGAATGAAAAAACGAAAATGGTGACATGAATTTTTAATGATGCAGGAAAATTGCAATGGATATCTAATAGTGCCTATAGTTCTGTGATCTAAAAACTACACATTAAATTGCACAAACTATAGCATTTTATGTTTAAAAAATGTCAAATAGCTCAAGTGTAAGACAGCTAAAAATTTCCTAAGTTAAATCAAGAAGTGACTAAATAAAGTGTTGAAAATACCAGTCAATTTACATTTACTAGCAATATTAGTCAAAAAATAATTACTATACAGCAATAATAATAAAATTTTGCAGCACAACAGCACTTCTTTGCAGCAACTTATTTCTTAACGAAAGAAGCAATAAATTAAAAATAGCATAAGTTTAAAGGAAATTAATGATATATGACAAAAAATAATACACATCATTAGGTGACAATCTCTCAAGACTCACCAGATAAGGATGGTGGAGGGGGAAGAGAAGCAAGTTGATATGTTCCCAATGCACCAGATGCTGAGGCATTGTTTATTGCCGCTGAATTTGGGGATGAAGCAGTCAATCCACCACCCATACTGCCCACCCCCATTCCTCCTCCACCTCCAGCAAGCACTGACTGTGGAGACGCTGTGGAAGGAGAGGAGGAAGACGAAGACATGGAGTAAGGAGCTGCATAGCAGCCCTGTGCTGTGTAGTACGCATAGGGACTTGCTCCCTGATGACCATACGTGTTGTAAGCTGAACTGTAGTCCAAGCCCTGAAACATCAAAAATAAAACTTCATACAGAACTTAACCTCAAACACAACCACATCTTTGATACGATAAGAATTAAATCAACAAATCATATATTCATAAATCATAGATGATTTAACACAATGTTTCTAGCATTTAATTTGCTGATGTAAATGGGTCTCTGGTCACTGGTCACTATATATGAAACATCTATTGTAAAAGGATTAAGCTAAGGGCTGTAAATTGCTTGAAGAATGAATAAGAAAAACGCTGTTTAATACATATTTCATTTTCATTTAGCTTGGTTTTAAATTAGCTATTTACTTTTCATCCTTGATAATTCAGACGTTCATTCACATAAAGGAATAATTATAAATGAAATTTGAGAATTATAAACTAAATAATCAAAAAGAATAAATAATGTATCATGATCTTGTTGTTGAGAAAACTGACAACATTTCCTGAAACTTACTTATAAAAGTGGAACTTTTGTTATTATAAAAATTTTGCTCTCTCCAGAATCATTACAATAGAGAGGAAACACTTTCCAGCACACAATACAGCAGTCATTAAAATCACCAAAGATGAACACATTGGCATTAAGTCTTGAAATTTCTTTAGGAAAAGAGCTAGACTAGGAAACAATAATTATTTTCAGAAAAATGGTTCAGTCTATAATGTTTAATGGTTGTGGCTCATACAAAGTGAAAAGAACATTTCAATTATTACATAGTACCTGGACATGACCTGTATGTCTAGTAAGGATTATTCCTATTATAGAAGCCATCTCCAGGCCAACCTGCCTATTTGAATGGGTAGCGTGTTTTTCTGTTTCTCAACATAATTGATTAAGAATACTAAAGGAAATTACAAGCTCATTTCCAAAGGGTGTATGTTTATCAATTAATAATAATAAATAAAAATTAACTACATAATAGTCTTTTAATTATAAAAATGATCATGTGCTCAAAACTTCACAGGTTAAAACCCTTTCTTTGCTCCTTGATGCTTGCACCTCATCTTTTCCTGCCTTCAATTTCTACCTATCCTCTCTTGCAGGGGTGGATCTACCACACCAGGGCTTACAGTCTCATCATTAAGAAGTCCCATTAGTAACACATATTCTGTAGTTTTTAAGGTGAGTTATCTCTCTAATGGGCATCTAATGAGTCGCTGCATCTAAGACATCTGATTGCTTAAATTTATCCCTGCTTTCTTAATATGAAACCAGTTTTTTCCAATTTTGTACCAGCTGGCAAATGCTTTTCATTTCCTTCCCTCTTCCTCTTTTATCCACCAATTTAACTGACTCGTTTCACTACACACATTCATACTTCTTGGACCTCTAATCTATTTATGCCCTCTTTTCTGTGGTACTATCTTTGGAACCTATAAACTAAAGCTTTTGAGAGAGATTTTACCAGCAATACCCTCTTTTTTTTTTTGAAGACCCTTCATGATCAGTTTACTATGCAACTGGCTTCTTTAGCTACTGCCAATCTTCCTGTAACCTCTATCGTTACCCTCTCAGAGTAGGAGCACAAATGAGAGACAAGAATAGATCCAAATTCTAGTTTTTATTCAACTACCAACATTGTTCTCTGGGATTTCTTCATAACTGATCATAATTAACCAATAATTAAGTAAGGAAAACTCTTCCAAACACAACGATGGACTTTTAGGATCAGTATTCTACAGAACTAGCTAAAAACACTTACCTGTTGCGATGCTGAGGAAGAGAATGCCTGAACCATGCCACTGCTGCCTGTCCCTGCACCACTTCCACTAGCAAAGCCTCCTGAGCTACCATAACTTCCATAAGCGGCTGCATAAGCGCTTTGCTGTGATGCAGCCTGTGCATTTCCGTGGTGGGAGTGGTGATGATGGGTGTGATGTGGGTGGGTACCTCCAGAAGAGGAACTGGATGATGTGGAGGACTG